>OX419339.1:23659388-23691888 GCA_948470475.1 Galaxea fascicularis
GGAAAGCTGATTATTTTATATATTTAAGAGTAACTCTTCTTTAATGCATCACAGGTTCAACAATTGAGTTCTAGAAAATATTTGCTGAGTTATGATTGTTTCAAAATACCTTATCTTGAGCCGGGAATTTTTTGAGGCGGGAGGTACCTGCGTTTGAAAGCTATTTTCTCAGATGTGGGACGTGATCTAGAGCCAAGACTACTACAGCTGGAAAGTACTTATACAAGGCTAACATATCATAGAATAAAACTTTTGGGCACTCTCTTGCGTGCGCCGTAAAAGGGTTTGTTAGTTTCACAATTAGTCAGCGCCATTTTGACATAAAAAGGACCGCCGTTCCAACTATTTTTTGATCGCAAGTTTGAGAAACATCCTTCTCTTGAGAAAATATTTATATAGATAAGTCAATTACTTCATCCTAAATGCCGTTCAACCTTCAAGATCTTGCATGTACGAAAATTGGCCTGTTTGTGAGGAATAAACAAGAGAAGACAAGAGAGACTCATCGTCTACATATTCATTTATGCAAATTAGCAACCAAGCTTGCATGGTGTCTTCTTCAAAACGTTAGTCATAAATGAGAGGCATTTTTGAGAGGACAAAATTCATTGATATGTGTATGACCAGGTTTTTTAGGGTTGCCGAGAAAAAGAGAAAATAATTTTCATCAGTTCCGTGTTCCGTGCTAATTCTGTTAAATGATTTTTATCAGTTTTTAAGGGAATCACTTGCCAAACAAACATCTTGAGATGTATATTAATACAGGGTAAGGGAATAAATGGAGAATCTCCACAAACGTTTAATTTTAGAGGGAAATCAGTTTTTTTTTTCGTTTACGCCATTTTACCGTTGTACATTGTGAAAATTTATCAAAGTGATTGCGAACAAGTTGTCTCTTTAATTATCTTAATTAAATTAAATCGAACATGATTGTCGGGAGAGATTTTCAAACAAAACCAAAACAGATATTATCGACAAGTCTTCTGTGTTCGCTTTAAAAATGTCCTGCATCTACTCAGATTGTTCGTTCCACGAACTATTGAAAACACCATGTGGGTCTAGTAGGGACGAAGTTGCGCATGTTTTGCTATCAGAGTGCAATGCAGATATATCTGCCCATTTGGCTAGCTGCCACTTGTCGAAGTGTAGTGACGTTACAGAGGTTAAACTGATCATTTCAAGAGCGGGAATCCAGCACTTGTCAAGCTCCCAACTGAAGGGATGGACCATCTGCCCCAGGCACAAACATCTACTGGGACGATTTTGGCGTGGTCCAAGATCCTGCCAATACCCTGACCACACAGGGAAAATTGCAAGTGTGAAGGGCAGCCACGTCATTACCTTCCAAATGGCCGACGAAATAAAGCTTATTTTTCAAAGAAATACTGCTGTCGGATCACGTAAGTACCCTTTGGCCTCAGTTAATTTTTGTGGCGAGTCCCGTTTAGCCCTAATACCAGTGATATTACAGGCTTCAGCTGTTGTTGTTGTTCTTTTCATTGGTGTATACCTAAAACTAAAATCTACTTCTTTTTACTGTCTAGCAACCAATACCAACTATATACTCTCCGTTGTTTTCATTTTTTACTAGCCTGAATGGCAAACAATATTGGAGCAAATAAAACCAATGCTGGGCTGCACATACCATAGTGTGAACTCCTCCGCATAGTTTGTCCCTCTCTGAGTCTTTCTACTACCATTCAGGAGTAGTTTCCTGTTATTTATCGTACGCATTGTTGTTATTATTTACACACAGCTATCTGCACCACTTGCCGTAAGAAGCATGCTGAGCGACTGGCGGCAGCTGGATGGCAGAGCTCTGCTAAAGTCGCGTCTAACCAGGAAGAAGCGGATACTGAGAGGTTTGTCGATTATGTTTATTGCGTCCTAGACTAATTTAGTGCCAAGTCACATGCTGAGAGCGAGCAGCTAAGGCAAAGATCACTTAGTTTGCGTGGACCCCTTTTTCTATCATGATGCGTAAGACATTGAATGATAAGACACCAGAATTTCTGCAATCAAGGTTTGTTTATGGTGACAGTCAAAGTGCTTATCATTTAAGGAATACTGAAAACAAATTAGTTCTTCCACAACACCCTGATTATTTGAAGAGAAGTTTTTCGTGCAGAGAAATAGTTTAGCAGGCCATTCTGGAATGTTGAAGAAATTAACGGATTTAATTAAAGGAAATGTACTATAATAATTATTTAACTGCAGCAAATCTGTAATGTGACCTGCCCAACTGATGAATTTGTGATGATTGTCATTTTCCGATATGGCACTAAGAAGTCCTCCAGCAAAATTTACATACTGACCCCCTTCAACCCAGACCTAAACAAATATAGTTCCTCCCTCTTTGCAAATGGAAAATAGCCTTGAACCCCTTTGTCTCTCCCCTCCCCTCTACATAAACCGGTACCTTAATGCCCCTCTTTAGTAATACGGTTAACATGCTTTATAAATCCGCGTCTATATCTCACGGTAAAATAGATAATATTTCGATCCTCCAGAGTTGCTAAAGCTGAAGCAAGAACAGCCATACGAGCACATGCTGCTGAAATGCAGACAACGCCATTTCGCCAGTTCCCCACGCAAACCTCTAACTCACATTCCAGTCCCTGTTGGAGTCCTGTCTTGATTCCCGAAGTAACCTCCGGTCATAGACCTGAATTAGTCAGCACCTATAACGCTGCGATGGACGAGGTTGCAAGAAATATTCCTTGCGAAAGAAAACCTCTAAAATCACAGCTTGTCTCATGGGAAAAATGTACTTCAGAACAGCGACAGTGCTTCATCGAAAATGCCAAAGAAGACTCCATGCTTGTGTGCGAAGTGATAGCCCCAAACTACGGGAAGGTGCTTTTCAATGCCATGGCCACCTTACGAGAAATGGATGACGTAGCAGAAGCTGATGATGTGCTCAGAGCCTTGATGAGCGCTTACAAGAATGCTAAAACCAAAAGCACCAAGACTCAAATTCTCAGCCTGTATGCGTACAAGTATTCGGTGAGCACACTGAAGAAACTTCACGCACCATACGGCAAACTGTCTACACGTCAGATACAGAGAGCGCGGTGTCATGCAAGAGCGATAGGTCCAGGCTTGGCACCTGAGGAGAAGAAATACCATCGTGTCCGCATTGATATGAACAAAGTTGATCATTTCGTTGAGTTTATTAATCGCCCGTACTTTTATCAGGATGTATCCTACGGAACTAAGTTACTTAAGCTAGACAGTGGCCAGACAATGGAGATGCCAAACGTTGTCCGCACAGTAACTCGTTCTACAATGATTAGTCAGTACATGCAGTTCTGTCAGGAGGACAGATTTGAACCTCTAAGTCGCACTACCCTCTTCAAGATTCTGGAAGTAAGACAAGCTTCGCAGCGAAAGTCTTTACAAGGCCTCGATAATACGGCCGCCGATGGCTCTGCAGGTTTCCATAAAATTGAATCGATAGTCGATGATCTAGAGAAAGGAGGGATGGACAGGCAATGGTGCACTGAAATCAAGGAAAGGCTAAGGAATGGGAAACGCTATTTGAAAACCAATTTTCGTGTTCATTGCAACCGTGAGGAAGCCTTTTGTCCTGGTCATTGTCGCAAGTTCGCACTTAGTGACGAACAAGATCCTGACTTCCAAGAGAAATGCTCCCATCAACACACAGAAAGCTGCAGTGACTGCCAAGACCTCCGAAACGCATTCGATGAAGTCGAAGATAGAATTCAAAGTACCCTGTGGATTCCTTACAGCAATGAACAACGAGAAGATCTGCTATACGACTTCAAGCTGGCAAAGGCAGATATCTTGCACTGGAAGGCGCATGTTCTTCGTTCCGTTAACCAAGAAGCGGCAAAGCAAGATCAATTGAAGATGATAAGTGTGAATCCAAATTGTGCGCTGATAATAATGGATTGGGCGATGAAGTTTCTTCAGCTTAGATATCGAGAAAAACAGTCCGACTGGTTCGGTAAGAGAGGATTGAGTTGGCACATATCGACGGTGATCACAGGCGATGTTGACGTCAGTGGAAAGCTGGAGATGCAGTCATATGCCCATCTGTTTGATGCATGCCAACAGGATTGGTTCGCTGTGTGTTCTATTCTAGAAAACACATTAGGAGAAGTTAAGGCCAGGAAGCCTCACATCACCCAAGTTTATTTGAGATCAGATGAAGCTGGTTGCTACCACAATAATTCTCTACTCGCTGCAGCAAGGAGCGTTGGTGAACGGGTTGGTGTAGACGTTTGTCGCTATGACTTTTCTGAACCGCAATATGGCAAAGACGTTTGTGATCGGATCTTGTGCCCTATGAAAACATGCATCCGCCGTTTCTGCGACGAGGGACACGACATTTTGACAGCGGGGGACATGAGAAGTGCACTCTCTGAACGACCAGTGAAGGGTACCTCCGCGTGTGTTTGCGAGGTTGACGAAGCGAAGTTAACCATAGCAGTGAACAAAATAGATGGTTTCAGCAAACTGCACAACGTCCAGATTGACGAGAAAACTATTCGTGTGTGGAAGTCCTACAGAATTGGGCGTGGCAAGGAAATTTCATTCAACCAGCTGGTGACAAAAGATCAAGGGGACACATGTCTCATAGTTAAGGAAGAGTTTTTCCCTTTTCATAATTCACGTGTATACCAAAGCAGAGATTCTGTGGCGGAGGATTCAGATGAAGGCAATCGTCATCACGATTTGGACAATTCGGACATTGAAATTTTTGAATGTTCGGAGCCTGGGTGTGGGAAGAGTTTTCAGCTGTTTTCAGAACTTGAAGCGCATTTAGATGTAGGGGATCACTGCGTTGAGGCTGAAAGACAGTCAGAAACGCTTTACGATACGATTCGTAGAGACTGGGTGGAGAGATTTACCACAACAGTCAACATCAGTGAAGATGAACCTTGCGAACCTGTCCACCAGAGTGAAAGTGAACCGGCGCCCACCACGAGCTGTGTTATTATGGGCTGGGCCCTAACCAAGCAACGAGCAGGATCAACTAGATTCTCCGAGAAAGTTAAAAACTACCTGACGGCAAAGTTTGAACTCGGGGAACAGTCAGGGCTAAAAGCTGACCCTCAGCAAGTCTCCAATGATATGCGGAAGGCAAGAGATGAGCAGAACAGAAGGTTATTTGAGCGAGGAGAGTGGTTGACTAAAAGCCAAGTGCAAGGGTTTCTTTCACGCCTGTCTGCAAACAGAAGAAGACAACAAGCACCCTCACCTGAAGGTGAGCAAAGTTCAAAGGAACTCTTTCTAGAGGAAGAAGAAGAAGAGCGACAGCGGCTGATGGAGCACATCTCAGAGGAACTGAGGCCGCAGCATCCCCTTTCGTACGACGCCTTCAACTTGTGCGAGTGTGCGAAGAAAAATAAGCTGCAACAGTTTAACGTGACACTGCTCAAGGATATCTTGCGCCATTATGAAGTACCATTTAAATCAAGAGACAGAAAAAAGGACCTGACAGATCTATTGATGTCATTTGTTCAAGAATGCAAATGCTTTAATTAGAGCACTATTGTCATGTAAGTCCATTCAAATCTCAACAAGTTACATCGTCTGGAAATAAGGAGGCAAAACCAATGCAAACTGAACTGTTTTTGTGCGTGTGTGTGTGTGTGTGTGTGTGTTTTGTATTTTCATTTTTAGATGAATGACTAATAGTTGTAAAGCCACTTGTTGGGTACTGATTGAACCCTTTCAACCTCGTTGAACTCACCATCTAACTTTCTTTAGGGTTTCTAGAGACGCTATGGCCTCACACGTCTTTTCCACGGGTTGTCTAATCCAGGCCGTGCCCTGTTTTCTCAAATGACTTGTTTGCCGACATGCCGTAAACGTTCAAATTAAAGACGCAAACTACAGTAAGCTAAACGTACCGTGATATTGCCGGCCAACAGGTGGTACTTCACGGACATTTACCATGGCATTAATGCAAATAACGTAGTTTTTTCCTCTTTGTCCCTGTTGACTGTTGGGCTACCGGCCCGTGCCAAGAACACGGCACTACGTCATCATGAAAAAGGATTCACCGTGCTCAACGCGATAACCTACTGCACAGTAGCTCAGAACATAATGCTGACCATAAACATTATTCTGTACCCAAGTGCATTGGTGAGGAACAGACCACACCAGTTTGGTTGCTAATTTGCATAAGCGAATATGTAGACGACGAGTCTCTCTTGTCTTCTCTTGTTTATTCCTCACAAACAGGCCAATTTTCGTACATGCAAGATCTTGAAGGTTGAACGGCATTTAGGATGAAGTAATTGACTTATCTATATAAATATTTTCTCAAGAGAAGGATGTTTCTCAAACTTGCGATCAAAAAATAGTTGGAACGGCGGTCCTTTTTATGTCAAAATGGCGCTGACTAATTGTGAAACTAACAAACCCTTTTACGGCGCACGCAAGAGAGTGCCCAAAAGTTTTATTCTATGATATGTTAGCCTTGTATAAGTACTTTCCAGCTGTAGTAGTCTTGGCTCTAGATCACGTCCCACATCTGAGAAAATAGCTTTCAAACGCAGGTACCTCCCGCCTCAAAAAATTCCCGGCTCAAGATAAGGTATTTTGAAACAATCATAACTCAGCTAGTTACTCTTAAATATATAAAATAATCAGCTTTCCATAATAGAAAGCAGAGCTTTGCTGGTGTCCGATATTTACAGCTAGATCGAAGGTGTTACAGACGGCAAATTGTGGAGTTTAGAGGTCACCTCGGAAACAGTCCTCTAAAAAAATGAAAAGCATGGAATTGATCAAAGTAAATGCGATATTTGTACATGGGATAGGGTAGTCGACAATCACTGAAAATATCAAGGAAATCGGTGAAGTGCGGAAATTTGCCTTATCCGTTCTTACGCGGACAGCCTCTTAAGTCGTAAAAACTAACCAATAACAGAGAAGCATCGTGCTTTAGAAGGTTTAAGAAGTGTAACCATCCGACCTCATCGCCCGAAAAAGACTCGTATTGTGAGGCCCTTAACACAAAAATAGCATCCACTGGTCTCCAATTTACATTGCTGGATCGGTCTGCTAGACACCTGGCGCATATCATAAGGCCTGTGTTCTGGGCTGAGATCATTCCATGGGAAAGGTTGCGTAAATTTCACAAGCTTGTTTTGTCCGTAAAAACACCCCACTAGCACAGAAAACACATCAAGCCCTCAAAACTTGTACTTTAACGCTTCGTCATAAACTTCTCGAGAAGTCTTTTTGTTTGTGAACAGCCCATTAGACGTCAAAACGTTTCGTTCGTTGGTTACTGAATGGAGTTAGAAACAACTTGTTCTGTTCTTAAGATCTTGTGGTCTTTGCGAGGAGAAATACGATTATTAATCTAACATACGGTGAAGAATTTTATGTACTGTGAAAATATCGGTTATGATGATTGATTTGCACGTGATAGAACACCCCCCAGGGGAATTTTCAACCTATAAATTAGGCAGTCAGGCCCTTCACGGACAAACTGTCCAACGAGGGGATCAACAAGAATTGTTAGTATTCGTTTTTTTCTGGCGTGTTGGAGTTCTGGCGTTTTATAATACAACTTGTTTGTTTCATTCTCATTTCCTTTAGTTTGACTATATATATAATAAATATATAGTGCAAGAATAAAGTTGAAAAATCCCGAACAAGTACCTCGTTGAAGTTTATCAGAGAGAAACACGTCCAAGTTCAAAACAATGATAATCATCCTACCAGTAGGGCGGTTCCAGTTTTTACGCGAAAACAAAAGCGGTCTGCGGTTTCAAAGGAACAAAATATGGCGGTTTGCGGAATGTACGACCCCCTATAATAGATCCTCCACAAAAGTTCTTTCTCGAGCAAAAGAAACCAAAACAAGAAACTAATAGCTGAGTAGACCTGGCAACTAACATAGGAAAGACTACTGGCAAAAACGTCTGCAGGCTATCAAGAGTCACAGAAGAGGTTATTATCATGGCCAGAGGGAGATGTCTGTAAGTATTTTAGAATTTTGTACTTAGGGTAAATTATTACGATAATGGTTTAAGTCTTAACCCTCATATATTAGTTTTGTTCGCGTCGAAAGGTTGACATATGTTTCATCGTTTTTTGCACTTCAAACCTTTCAGACAATTCATCTCAAAAAGAACATTTTGATAGAAGATAATCATGTCTTGCTTGCAAGTTACCGGTCGAAGTACATGTTGCATTTTCAGTTTCTCTAACTTTTAGAGTCCATCAACAGCAATGAATCAATTTCCGGCTTGTGAAAAAAAAAAATTTGAATAGTAAAAGATTCTTACCTAGTAGAGAGAATACCTCAAGTTATAAAACGTTCGGTTTAACTTTACACATTCTAGTTAAGTTCGCTCTTACCTATTTATAGAAAGGTAAAAACTTGGGTATGCGTCACACTTAAGTACATTTCAATGGATTCCAAGACCAACTCCATTGAAAATTTAAAACTTGAGGAGTCCAATTTTTCGTTTTGAATGCATGTTCAATTGATTTTAAATGGAAGTAACAAGAGATTTCTTCAAAGGACATTTTGCCGTGCTCAAACCTTGCAAAGAATTCTCGTCAACTGTAATGGACCAAGCCCACAAACTAAACAATGCAGTCATCAAGGATGATGGCGGAGCGATAGGCTTGACAGAGGACACCACAGCACTCCGGAGGTGGATGATAGCTTGACCAGAGGTGAGCCGTCTAGTCACTCGCTATGAAGAGGTTGCGGGAACTGAAGGTGCAACAGTCAGTAGCGAGCATAACGAACAAGGCGGAAGTGTTCAAATAGCATTCTTTGAGAAAGTGGAAAAGCTATTCACCGTATTTAAAAAAATGGGCAATCGCTTTGAAGAAGAGTTGGCGGACCTCTTCTTATTAGACACAAAGCTAATTCAAGAGTTGTTGCTACTCACCATAGCAGAGGCAAAGATCAGTTCCAATCCTTCATTGAAGGACTGAAGAAGAAGAAGGGCAGACCTTGTTTTATCAACCAATTAAAAAGAACAAGACCACTTTCTTCAAGCAAGAGGAAATTTCCAGTGCCGGCAGTTCCAAGGAAAAGACACTGAAAGAGGACTGTCAAAGCAGACAGTGTGGTTTGCATGAATTCTTCCAGCACGAAAACCAGTTAGCTCCAGTTTCCCTCCGTGACAGTGAAAAACTTCACACTTGTCAGAAATCGTAATTAGTTAAGATACTTAAGTCTAAGACTTTGATGCCAATCACAGAACCAGAGGCAGATGCAATCATGATAGATGATCAGCTCTTGTCAACTCCCAACCCTCACGCACGTCAAAGACATTTGATGACTACGCCAATGAGGACATCCTTCCAAGAGTTAGATCATATTCTACCAAGTTCCAAAGAGTTGGCATTGTGTTTGATGTGTATAAGGAGTCCTTCAGCCTGAAAGTAGAGGCACGATCCAAAAGGGGCAAATTTAAATGATGAAAGGTTACACCAACCAGCAAGATCCCCCAAAATTGGAAAAGCCTTTTGAGAGATAACAACAACAAGACTGAACTTTCCATTTTCTTGCGGACCGCTTGTCCGAAGTAGACATGCCATGCTTGGTCATTGTGACAAAGGATGAAGACGTCTGTTGTAATCGCATAATTGCATTAGAAGATTTAGCACCATGTACGCACGAACAGGTAGACTCACGTATTTTTGTGCACACACGACATGCAGCAATGGACGGCATTAAGGTTTTAATGGTTAAGGCAAAGGACACGGTTGTGGTGGCTGTCATGAAATCTTTAGAAGAGCTTACTCTTGAAAAAATGTGGATTGCGTTTGGCCAAGGAGGAAATTCTTGATGGATTCCAGTGCACGAAGCGGTAAACACAATCGGTCAAGAGAAAGCCAGTGGACTCCCATTCTTTCACGCATTCACTGGATGCGACAGTGTCTGCTTTCCGTGCAAAGGGAAGAAGTCTGCATGGTAAAACATGGAATGTCTATGAAGAGGTATTGACCACCTTCACCACCGTGTCACACACTGACTGAGTGTGACACTCAGTCAGTGTGTGACGGCTCTTGATGACGCTGATCTCCAGAGTCTAGAGAAGTTTGTTGTGGTCATGTATGACAGGTCCAGTGCAGATACAATTGTGAATGATACAAGACTGAATCTGTTCGCTCGTAAGCAGAGGCTGTATGATGCAATACCACCTACTCAGTCTGCCCATAAAGTCTACATTCAAAGCGTGCTGTCTACCAAGGAGGAATCATCTGGGGTCAAGCCACTCCCTCGACCTGTCACAAAAAGTCCAGCTGACTGGGGGGGAAGTAGGCAAGGCGACATGTGGAAGATACATTGGACTGACATTCCATCAGTTGCTGCAAGTTGTCAAGAACTAACCAGATGTGGCTGTAGGAAGGACTGTTGTGGGAGATGCAAATGTCTTTACTCCGGGCTGAACTGTACAGCTTTGTGTAGCTGTTCTTGTGAAAAGTAGCTCCACCTGGTCATCGACTATAGTAGGCATAAAATGTAAGTTGTATAGCAGCACAATTTCACACTGTTACAAAATCAAAAGCTTTTAAAAAACTGTTTTTGAATTATCCAGTTAGAAACTGCTGGTTGTAGTGAATTGCCGTCCTGTATACCAGAATTCAGTTGAAGTAGATACGTAATGTAACTTGTATATTTGAAAGGTATACGTGATCACAGGTTGTTTAAAAAAGAATTGTCTGGAAATTACCCAGCCAAGAAACTGCGGGGTGTATTGAATTACTGTAATGAATACCGGATAGGCACATAACGTAACCTGCATGTAACAGTACTATGAGATCAGCGCCCGTTAAAGAAAGATTTCTTTAGAATTGTTTGGCCATTTTGAGAAACTGAATTGTGTATGGAATAATCAATTGTATTTAAAAGATGCTAGCAGTTAAAAGTTGTAATCTTGCCAGGGAGAAATAAACTGCTAAAATGTTGCTTCAAGATGAGTTGGAAGTAAAGATATTATTTTAAATGGCCGCCATTTTATCACATTGCACCCACTCTTAGCCATTAAAAAAGAACTCTTTTCAATGCGAATTTAAAGGGGCTTATTGACTAGAATGAAAGAATAGACAATTTAGGATATTCCTGCCAAATGTTATGCTTGTATCACAAAGTGAACAATCTCCTCAAAAACCAATATTTGATTTGATTTAGAGTTTATTTGATTTACAGTCTCCCCAATTAGTAGAACACTTATGTTCGGCCAGAACGATTTGAGACTTAAACAAAGTTATTACATTATTATTATTATTATTATTATTATTATTATTATTGTGTGATCCTGTTGTTAATTCTGGGACCATTCTGTTTTACAAAGCACTGTTATTACAAGGAGAAATTTAATGCCGATCTCTCTTAGGGTTTAAAGGGTTAAAATGCTTCACCTTAAATATTGCTTGAGATTAGTGGAGGCCTGAAGTAGAGCTCCACCAGCCCTTCTGGCCTCATTCTTTTATGACTAAATCTGAGACCAGAGTTGAGAGTCTCTTTCGATGAAGGAGAACATTTTGAGGAAGGTTGGGGGATCTGAGAAATTCCGAGCACTGACAACAAGAATGTTTTTGAATAATGGCAGAAATTAGACGTGTTGTCGTTTTGCACAGAATCATATAAAAATAAGCTTTTAAAATGTGGCAGTTAGAATATATTTCAGTCTTCAAGCCTCGTCAGCCGCCAGGGAATCTGTCAACATGATATTTCAATATGCACATGCATTTGCTGTCATCTACAACCGTATGTGAATAGCCAGGGGCACCCAACAAGCAAATAAATTAAGCTAAAAAACCTTTGAGAGATATTTCTAGGCTCCCTGTAACGTTTGAAGACTGTTCAAAGAGTTGTTTTAATCAGCTAGAAAATATTGAAGTCCCCGATAATTTTAGGGAATGAATCTTCATTTCAAAAATTGCTAGCCGAATGTTACCTTCGAAGAACTTCTCTGCGAACTATTTGCTTACCCGAAAATGCTAGGCGATCTTTTCAAGCGCCAAAACTTGCAAAAATATCCCTTCCGAAAATCTAAGGGACTATTTTCCCCCCGGGTTTTCCAGGTTGCAAATCTTTTAGGTGATGTTGAGAAATCAGTAGCTTTTTGGCAATGCATTAACCAAAAGTCTTAGAACGGGTATTTCATCGAAGTTTCTCGCTGGGTGCCCCTGAATAGCCTCATTGCCAGTGAAATGTACATGCATATACAGTACATGTATGGCTTATATGTACCAGATAGGAATAAAATATTGCTAAGTGTCACTACGTGTATATGTATATGTATAAATTTTAATTAAGTAGGTTTTAATTGCTAGATATGTTTCTTCATTATTGTATATAGTCATTGTAGCCTAAGGATTTTATTATTGTTAACGCTAAAGATTATTGTACTACGTTTTAAGTAGGATAGTGTCCCCGATTAGTAGGCCTATTATAGGCTAGCTAGAAGATTGACACTGAAATAAAGTTATTATTGTTATTATTATTATTATTAGAATTAGATGACTAAATAAAAATACACAAGATTCCCTGCGGCTCTGAGTTTCGTGCGTATGCACTCATCAGGCAGATTTAATGAAAAACAAACTTATCGGTTGGCTCACGATTATTATTATTATTGTTATGCCTTCATTTATATAGAATTATCGTAACTGTGGTTTCAGACTCTTACTGAATGAAAATCCTGCTTTACATTTCAGCTGGGCAATAACCCAAGTTCAGTTGGAGGTCAAATTCTAACAACAGGAGATTCTGTTATGCTTGGACCAGGAGGAACAGTCTGTATTCTGGGAGACAGCTATCAACATTTTATTCATTTTAGCACCTCTTCCCCTGGGCAAGAGGATGACACTGTTGAGCCTAGAATGAAAAAAGCTCGCTTTGATACCCTGAGTGATTCCGACGATGATAACCTCACTTCTGAAGATCTGGAGGACATACGCCGTGAGTTTGGCCATGAGATGGTTGCAAAGATACAAAAACTAAACAAAGGGCAAGATAATTGCAAGGAGGTTTCCAAGCAGAAAAAATTGTGTTCTGATGTTCTCAAAGATCTCTGGGAGGAGGTAGATGGAAAGCTTATAACTTTTAAAAGTACAGGAGTAAAGGGCAGGTCAAAGGTATGGTTGTGTAAACAAAACCAAATGTACAAACAATGCTAGCTTGGTGTGTATGAGTTTCTGGATTAATTTTTTAACACTCACTATGTTTTCAGGACTTTTCACTCTAGGTTGTAGTTGTGTGTGTTGTTCAATGATCAAAGTTGTAGTAAGTAAAAAAGTAAGTAAGTAAGTTAAAACGTTATGTGAACAAGGTAGCCCATTCAGCTCAAAGGCTGGTATTCATAGGGGCCCTGTATAAATAACATCAGGTTAAAAATACGATTTATTTACATAGATTAAAACTTTGTAACTTTACGTGATTTTCCCAAAATTCGAATTCACCCTAGGTAACAACATCCTACTGCTCTGCCTTGTAGAATATTTCTATGAATTGCTATACCGATGAATGTTCAAGAGGCTAATGAAACATGCTAAAAAATAACTTGGAGCTAATGAATTCAGACAGAGAAAAACAAGCTTAGCCTTATGATAAGAGCGCCTCTTGGAAAGACTCGACCAACTCAAATGATTCATTGCCTCACAGGAGTGTGTGCAACACGTAATTATACGCGCAGATCTCTGTTGTATACGCTGTAGTCAATCCTGGTCTTGTTGTAACAGACTGCTCCAAGCGATATCGCAATAATCAAACATTGGCAGAATTAATGTATTGTGAACGAGTATAGACCCCTCATTTGTCACGAAACTTCTAATGCGGGCCGAAATACTAACTTTACCTGCCATCTTTTTACACACATAGTCCGCGTAAGCCTAAATATTTTACAGTAGTCGCGCAGGGTATTTCCCTTCCTAGAAGAATCAGATTTAGCTTACAGTCACTCTCTTTGTGCCTTTGAGAGGTAAATAACAAGGATTTGGTTTTGGTAACATTCAGAACAAGATTATTGTCCTCAAGTCATTCAGCTAATTGTTCAAGATCTTGGTTTAAATAGAATTTCAAGGTATCTATAGTTTGACTACCAGGATATTTAGCTGTGTTTTCTACATACATGTTCACTGAGCAATGTTTCAAAGAACGAGGTAAATCAGTAATGTAGACAATAAACAACAGGGACCCTGGAATGGACACAAGCTGCTTTCTTTCTGAAAAATAATTCTCAAACCACGGAAGGCTTTCATCGCAAACACCACAGTACTTCAGTTTACTAATCCGTATGTCATGGTCAACCGTGTCAAAAGCCTTAGTCAAGTCAATAAACACGGCGCTAGTGACTACGCCCTTATCCATGTTCATAAGAATTTCATCAGCGAAGTAGGTGACAGCCGTCTCGGTTGAGTGCTTTCTTCTAAAACCGGATTGCGACTTACAGGGTACATAGCAAGCCACGTTCGTCACAATAACCTGCGAGCTGCTTGTGAATTAGCCTTTCAAGATACTATAGGCAGTACCGATATGGGGCGATAATTGTGGGGGTCATCCTTTGCACCTGATTTGTGTAAAGGGGTTACCTTCGCTTTTTTCCATTCCACGGGGATCACATTTTGTTGGATAGTGAGATTAAAGGTGACAGATACCGGAGAAGCCAGGGCATTGGCTCCGTCTTTAAGTAAACGAGATGGAAACCATCAACACCAGTAGCCTTCCTTGGTTTCAGTTCTTTAAGCATCTTTCGAACCTCCGATACGGTGACAGCTCGGAGTTTCAAATGGTTTGAGTGTTCCAGCTGGGGTAACCATATATAAAAGGATTACCCGTTAGATCGATGGTTTGACCTTAAGTTCTCCGCGCAAGAGACAAAATTGTGATTGAAAATGTTGCACTTTTCTTTGGCTTCATTCGCAGTGCACGTGACAGCTCCGGTACTTTTTGAGCCGCCAAGCAGTAGTTTCAAGTTTTTCTAGGTCCTATGGGGATCTTCTTTTGTCTCTTGAAACTGGTCACAAAAGTACCGCTGTTTCTCTTTTCTGAGCTTCAGAGTCACTACATTACATTGGCGCAGAAGTGTATCTCCTTTTTTTATTTGATGGCTTGTTTATCTCTTAGTTCCACCAAATTTTTAAACTTGTGTCACCTGCACCATTTTCATTTGGTGGGAGCAGTTTTCATCCCTCCATTATAATGACAAAAATTTTGATATTCTATTCCGGGAATTCCACAACTGGGTCAGTTTCTATAAAGATGGGTCATGTTCTACTCTGTAAATTCCACTTTTTGACCACTAATTAATTTTCTCATTCAAGATTGCAGGTTTTGATCTTGACTGCACCCTGATTACCACCAAAGCTGGGAAAG
The DNA here is from genome assembly GCA_948470475.1 of Galaxea fascicularis. Taxonomy (NCBI): domain Eukaryota; kingdom Metazoa; phylum Cnidaria; class Anthozoa; order Scleractinia; family Euphylliidae; genus Galaxea; species Galaxea fascicularis. Next base: position 23,674,723 of record OX419339.1, read on the forward strand.
TGTTTTCTGCATCCATAACAGATTGTAGGTGAGTATAACTTTTGTCAGTGCTAATACTTCACTTGCAGTGTTAGTTATATGTAGCTCTCTGATGACTTAAACAGTAGTTGGTAGGGAACATCTATTTAAGTTGTAGCACAGTATACCCTGGAAATATGACTCCTGATACTACAATAAATTGTTTTGCGTGGGATTTCGAATACGTGTCCTACTTACTTGGTAATTAGCTTCGATGAGAGGGGATCAAATAAATCTTTTATATCCCATTAGTTTTCATAGAAAACACATACTTATGTTATTTCCCCTGAATTTATGCATCCTTACTGGGCATAATAACTTGCACCAGTAGCACACGTACAAGCACGTGCATGTTCAATACACTACAAGTTTTCCCAAGGGCTTTATTTTAGAAATAGGTAAATGGTGATCTAAAAGAGTATGGGGACCCAGTCTTTGTATATTGCATATTAAAAGAAAATGCAAGTCTCAACGTCATATCCAGATTTGGAGGACTTTTTTGTCGTCCAGTTTTTCATTATTCACAGAAAATCTCCTTGAAGATGAGGCCATTATTGCAACTTCAAAGGTAGAACACATACATACGCAAACAACACGACCTATCATTCATTGTTTCATTGCACTCGGTTTTTTCATAAGAACGTCTTATTTTGGAGCTGAGGCTCAACGTTCTTATTTTTTCACGATTTGAGCCTGAAAACGTTCTTAAGGTGTTCTTAACTTACATGGTATAAACACGATGTCGCGCCAACCAACTGTTGGTAAATTTAGCTTTACAAAAAGCATTAAACGCTTTACAACGCGACATAAAGTCACCAGATTTTGCAGTGAAAACGCAGAAAAAGTTCATGTGTACATAGTATACTACTCATTTAAAAACGATAAATGAGCAAAATAAAGACGTTCTTAACTGACTCTCAGCCTGGGTTATGTTCTAAGCATGTCCTTAAAATTTAGGTTAATCTCAGCCTCAACATTCTTATAAAAAGGTTCTTATAAAAAAAGAGTATTTTTTCTTTACCTTTGAGAGGTTAAAGAATGATATGGTCTCAACAAACTAAAACGTAATAGATCTCTGCTTCTGTTCTCTGTGAATAATGTAGAGTCTCAGACCACTTTCGGCTATCTGAAAACTGTAGTAAGGTTATCAGAACTTAAGCCTCAAAGCATAAAAACGGGCAAGGGACTTTCTCTTTTCACGATGTTTCTTTGATGTTTTTGACATGGACAACCACCTTGCATGCATAGTTTCCAATAAAATCTGTTGAGAATGATGTATATAAGATAAATCATATATGAACTGCAGTAATGAAATCAAGTGAAGGATGATCCGCAGTTCATATCAAGTGAAGGATGTTACCGCAGTTCATATATGATTTATTTCATAGACATAATTCTCACTCATCTCTTTCACGGGAACATATGAACCTACAATTGACCTGCTCCCAACGTCAGTGGCTTCATAGCTTAGTTGGTTAGAGCATCGCACCGGTATCACGAGGTCACGGGTTCAAACCCCGTTGAAGTTCTGAATCTTTTTCAGGCTTCTTTACGCAATTGCATATAATTGTATTGACAACTGTGATGATCATCCTTCACTTGATAAAATCTATTGCGACTTTTGTTTCTGGGGAATGACCTTAAGTGTTCACTGGCTTAGCAGCTAAATGCTGTGATACAAACTTATACCCACAACAGCTTTAACTTGTTCATTATTTTTTTGAGGTGGTCTGATCGATCGTTTTTGAAATGATACGTTCCCAGCGGTTTAACATCGTCAGGAGTAGCAATCTTTTGTGCGTGTGTTTGCACTAAAATGCAAATACAGTGTACAGTTAACCCTGACTGTTAAAATTTAATTATTGCTTGGGGACTAAAAAAATGGTCCTTGAAAATTAAACCCAGCCAATAATTTTTGCGGGCGAGCAAAAGCGAGCCCGCAGACTAATCTTGACGTCGGTGGTCAGCGGCACTTTTTTAAAAGCGTACAGAGCTAGAGCTGACTTGAAGCAAAATGTGGGCACATTCTTGGCATTCCTTTGTTCTTCCAACTGGAATGAATGGTATGTGAGCAAACGGCGGAGCAAAGGCCCTGGTGTTGAGTTCAAGGTCTGTGGCATGGGTCATGTGAATTTTCACGTGAATATAGCAAATGTAGTCTTCCGAAGCCCATGTCACGTCCAGCGTTTACTCGTACAAGCAACGACGAACGGAGAGGACAGGAGAGGCTGAACTGCAAATTTTTGCGGGCTCAAAAAGAGCCTGCAACCTAATTTGCACGCCATGTCTCGATTTTGGAGGAAATTTGTTCTGCCAAAATCGATCGATAAATCCTCGTAAACCAGTCAGAAGCCATTTCCACTCGAACAAGATTGCGCCGAGACTGCACGTGTGAGAAATCTTCCAAGCCAAAGTTTTGCAGTGTTAATGCTCATTTAAAAGATTGAAAATGGAAAGAAACAGTTTAAAGGAATACTCAGTTCTCGCAATGGTGTCAAAAGAGCAGCGACCGATGAAAGCTTGTTACAATTTTTTTTTTCACCTCGATCGCGTCATTGCTTGACTCAACGAAGTGGCCACGATCGCCCACAACAACACAAGCCGACGTTTGGGTTAAAAAATCACAGAATTATTTCCTCAGAGCTAAACCTTGAATGAGAACATTAATTCCAAGCTTTTCTTACGTGATTTAGACGAAAAAATGACCTCGGCGAGGTAGAAAAAACAGAACAGATATTAAAACAACGCGTGAATTATTCGGTGTTCGAAACGGAAGCGAAAATAAAGCTTGCTTCGGGATAAAAGCTAGCAAATGGTCCCAAATTACTTTCTGTATCTTCACAATGTCCTGTCTTGCATCTCTGAGATTTTGTCTCAATTTTGAGCAAATAAACATTCCTCCGCGACCGGCGCCTTCTTTCTTCCTTGATCGAATATTTAATTAGCTAACTTGTGAGAATCGAAAGTAACGCCAATTTTCTGTCATGCTTTCAAAACAAGGCACGCATTGCCATCTTCAGGCTCTATTTCCAACATCTAAACAAAAGCTCTTCAAGTGCATTCACGCCCGCACTTTCTAACCTGTGGTTACTCCTAGTATATTTAACAGTAGAGGTGAGGCGTATCTCTACAATTCTAGACATTTCCAGCACTAAGATATCTGTGAAGTGAACTGGTAAACTGATGATTTATCAGTAATTAATAATTCCAATCAAATCATTGTTGATATGTCCCTGTATGTAACTATTTGAGTTTAACCCTCTCACATCAAAATTATCAGCAACTTGTTAAAAGCAGTTGCTTGAAGAAAGCCCTTGGTAGTTCAAGTTTGATTAAACATATGACCTCTGGAATACTAGTGTTGTGCTCTATGGGCTGATCAAGCTGTCAAGCCGGCTGGCTACTGGCCGGGTAGCCTTGGAAAATTACCAAGAAGTTAAAATATGATAAATTGTTTATCATTTTGATAGTTGTGAAGTTTATTATATGAGCTGTTAGTGAAAGTAATCATATGCAGATAAGACACCAGCTTGCACGTTGGCCGTTTTTACAATACAGACGAATAATGCGTCCAGATGCATTATGTCTGTTATTTTAACCGTCTAGTATAAAGGCCGTTTTCGTTCTAGAGATGCATAAACCGTCTGGGACAAACTTGGCAAACATTTGTAGTGCGTCTGTTTACTTCGTTTAGTTTAAAGACGGGCACAAGATGGATTATGCGTCTTGATGAACTATCCCCTTAAGTACGTCTTGGAAGACGAACTTTATTAGATGGTTCTTAGAGGTACATAATCCGTCTTGTGCCCGTCTGTAGCGGCTGGGTTCCCTGTTACTTGTTTTCGCGCCCTTTCGGGTCATGTGACTTTTTATTATTGCCAGCCTCGAGTGTAGTTTTGAAGGCGATTCACTCTGAGTTACGAAGCTGAAGCTTGATATTTGCGAGTGTTTTGGTTATTTGTCGTTGTTGTAGGTCGCATTTTCAATTTGTTGATTGTCAAGACGAAGTGGCGCAATAAACACAAGCGGCTTCGTCAACCGAGTGAGTTTGTTCCTTACACCGTCTTCATACTAAACGAAATAAACAGACGCACTACAAATGGTTGCCCAAGTTCGTGTCAGACGGATTATACGTCTCTAGTATAAAAACGGCCATTATGGCGATAATGTTTTCTTATCCTGAATCACCTACAGTTTGCATGTTTGGTATTTCATACAATTTTTTTGATGAGCAAAAACAAATGGTCAAAAGAACAGTTGTGTCCTTAATTCATGCTAAATTTGGAATAAGTAAAATTACAAAATTATTTTGTTTTCTAGGATTCTATATCCAGAGGTTATTTTAAAACTAGAAGAACTTTGGAATGATCAATTCAAGGTAAAGTGTAACAATTGTCATTTAGATACAGCATTAAGAGAAAGTTTTAATCATTTTTGGCGCTCTGCTACACGTGTATAATACAAAGCCTTCTGGTCTTTGTTAGGATACCAAGCTAAAATCTATTTAACAATTAGATTATGACCTCGAGATTTTTATTGCGTGATAGCTGGTGAGAGCGAGTAATCTAATTGTTTTAGTATAAATCTACTAGTCGTTCAAAACTAAACAAGCAACTTATCTAATTCTTCCCGTAGACACTTTGAAAACGTGAAGAAGCGGCCGCTATTTCGTTGACAAACGCTACTCGCTATCTATCACAGAATAGATAGCGAGTAGCATAGCCAATTAGAGACCGGCATTCGTGATAGAACGGGGCGCTAGTAGATTTGTACTAAGGTCATTTAGAAAAAGCTTATATCAGCAGGTTTCACCAAGCGATGCTATCACGAAAATCATGATGACAGAAAAGGCGCTTGTTGTAATATTTTTAAACTATTCAAAAGCTTCTCGTCATGGCAGTTTGTAGGTACTGCCACATTCGTAAGAAAGGTCATTGAAGTATAAGGTCTCTGACCCAACTGAAAGAAGACAGTCATTCCCAGGTCAATGACCAGCTGTGAGAATTAGGTAATAACATAATAATAATAATAATAATAATAATAATAATAATAATGTTGATAATTTCCTTTTTCATTTTCCTTGACAGATTGTAATTTTTACAAATCAGGTATGTATTTTGGTCTCCTCGAGCCTCTTTGTTTTCTGATAGGACCCATGCTTTCAACAAAATCAGCGTTATCTGTTACAGTAGTAGTATTTTGGCAGTTCCCTTATTTTTTCATCTGGTTGATATACGGGTAGAACTGGGATTTCCTGAGTAACAATTTTAGTAGTTTACATGCAAACCTTGTTAGTATCCAGTTCCTTGCCAGAGAAATCATATAAGCTACATGTATACAGTAGCTTAATAATTGTTTCATGTGGTGGTAAAAGAAATAACTCTGGTGTTGTACCATACAGACAGACTACAAGTGACAAATAATAAATATAATTTATTAGTATGACTATATATTTTGTTCAACTGGTTTTCATAGGCTAAATCAATCAAAGCATTCAAAATATATCCCCTCACTCTGTTACAAGCGGTCAAAATGCGACTTTGTTTCCGAGAACAATCAGCAAACCTGATTTATTCTCACCAAGGACCTCAACAAAGTGAATGTGAAAGTGATTGCTATTAGTTCTCCTAAAAGAACAGTTATACAGCATATTATGCTGAATTATCACATTGTCATAATAGTGAACCACAGAGGATTGCAAGGAATGGAACACATATGGTTGTGTTACAGTCACTGACTTCCCAAACCATTACAGAAAGTTTTGACCGTGCAGTTGGTAACTGTGCAAGATATTCTAATCCGACGTGTTACCTCTGATCCAGAGCTCTACTGCAGCAGACTTTCAATCGTGACAGTGACTTCACGTCATTGAGCTGTGTAGGTAGGTAGGCATCCGTCAGTCTCGAAAGACTATGGTGGTGCGCGTTGGATAACAGATCTGGCACAGCGTCGGGTGTGACTAGACAGGCCTATGCGGGAGTAGCAGTCTCTTCCGCACTGTGCTCAGGTGAGGTTTGTTGCTGGTCTGTCTGCCTGCTGTAGGGCTTTCCTCCTATACCTCTTCGCTACTGACTGCTCAGCTAAAGCCTCTTCGAAGCTGCGGAGGCCTTTTTTAACAGTCTGCCTCCAAGCTGTTCGATCCATGACCACAGTTTCCCATGTGGCGAGGTTTAACATCCAAGGCCTCCAAATCTCTTTTGCATACGTCCTTGAAGCATAGTTGAGGCCTGCCTGTGGGACGTTTTCCTTGTGCGAGTTCTCCATACAGGAGATCCTTAGGGATCCTACCATCATCCATGCACTACGTGACAAAGCCAATGCATACGTCTCTGCTTCTGGAGTGTGTACATACTGTCGATACCAGCTCTCTCCAGGACACAGCTATTTGTGATTTTATCCTGCCACGTAATGTGCAGAATTTGTCGAAGACAGCGCATGTGAAAGGCGTTGAGCCTTCGCTCCTGTCAGGCATGAAGAATCCAGGACTCAGTGCCATACATCAGAGTGCTTACGACGCAGGCTTTGTAGACCTGGATCTTGGTATGCTCTGTCAGCTTTTCATTGGTCCACACCTTCTTCGTCAGCCTGGACATGGTGGTAGCTGCCTTGCCGATACGCTTGTTAAGCTCCGGAGATCGTGGATCCTAGATACACGAAGTCATGGACAACATCCAGCTTATGCTGTGAGATGCTGATGCTGGGTGGTAAGTCCGAGGTGTTGGCAAGCCTCGCTTAATCGGGTCACGAGCTGCTGGAGATCTGCAGCTGTATGAGTTGTGACTGCTGCATCGTCCGCAAAGAGGAACTCACGTAGGCATCTCACCTGAACCTTGGACTTTGCTCTTAGTCTGGAGAGGTTGAAGAGCTTTCCGTCGGATCTGGTGTGGAGATATATGCCTTCAGTGGCAGATCCAAAGGCGTGCTTAAGCAGAACGGCAAAGAAGATTCCAAATAGGGTCGGTGCCAGGACGCAGCCCTGTTCCCAGGGTTCGTGTTACTCCTTGAAGTCCTTGAAAAGTCCTGGAATTTGGTTTTAGATTTCAGAAAGTGCTTGAAAACCTTTTAAATGTTATCTCGGGTGGTTAATGATGGAGGATTATATCTGGGGGAGCAATTTTAAAGTTGTTGCTGACCAATGAAAACATTTTATTTCATTACCGCAGTTCACATATGATTTATTTCATATACATCATTCTCATTTATCTTTTTCCCGGGAACATATGAACCTACAATCGCCCTGCTCCTAACGTCAGTGGCTTCATAGCTCAGTTGGTTAGAGCATCGCACCGGTATCGCGAGGTCACGGGTTCAAACCCCGTTGAAGTCCTGAATTTTTTTTCAGGCTTCTTTACGCAATTGCATAAAATTGCGTTCATAACTGTGAGAATCATCCTTCACTTGATAGTTTAAGAAGAAGTAAACATGCTATGAACACTCCTTGAAAATTCCGTTTTTGGTGCTTGAATACTCCTTGAATTTTGTATCCACAAACCAGCACGGACTCTGTGTTTCACTCCACTTCGAATGTCGAAGGCATCTGATGTTGAGCCGTCAAAGACCACAGTGCCTTAATGCCTTCGTGAAAAGATGATGATGCTGAGGAGTCTAGGTGGGCATCCAATCTTGGGGAGGATCTTGAAAAGGCCGTCCCTGCTGACGAAGTCAAAAGCCTTCGTCAGGTCTATGAAGGCAACGAAGAGTGGTTGCCGTTGTTCCCTGCACTTCTTTTGCAATTGTTTGAGGAAAAATACCATGTAGATGGTGGATCTGTTGGCCCGAAACTCACACTGCGATTCTGGGTAGACTCTCTCTGCCAATACTTGGAGCCTCTTCAGTGTGACCCAAGCGAACACTTTACCGACAACACTGAGGAGAGAGATGCTGCGGTAGTTGTTGCAGTCACTCCTATCACCTTTGTGTTTATACAGTGTGACGATGTTGGCGTCCCGCGTGTTTTGTGGCACCACACCCTCTCTCCAGCAAAGGATTTCATGCAGTTCTGAGATGATGGAGCCCTTGCAGCACTTCAACACCTCAGCAGGAATTCCATCTTTCCCGGGTGCTTTACCGGAGGCACGGCAATCCAGGGCCATACTGAGCTCGTCGATGCTCGGTTCTCTGTCGAGCTCCTCTAGCACAAGCAGACGCTCAATGGTGTTCAGGGCCTCTGTAGTGACAATATTCATACATCCCCTTGATGTTTCCCGTGTCTGCTGCAAGCTGGATCTGGGAGCAGAGCTGAAGCCAATAGTCGTTGGCGCATCGTCTGGCGCTCATTTGGACCTTGTTGCGAGCAGCCCGGAGGGCCTGCAGGTGACGTTCGCTGGGGCTGGCTTTATAAGTAGCATGGGCCTTTCTCTTCTCCTCAATAACAGGCACCATTTTTTCAGAGTGAGCCTCGAACCAGTATGCTGACTTGCTGGTCTTCTTGCCAAAGATGGAAATGGCGGCACTGTACACAGCGTCTCTAAAGTGCTCCCATCTTTTGCAGGCACTGGCATTGGTATCAGTGGGAAGTGATTCTTCAAGCGCATACTCAAAATCCTCTATTAACCCAGGATTGCGGGTTTTGCTGGCGTGAATGCGAGGCCAGGCCTCCTTCCTCGTGCGGTATACTTTCTTTGCGTGTAATTTGACCTTACTACACACCAAGGAGTGGAAGGAACTTTACATGATTAACTGTGAGCAAATTCCACTCGATTCATCCCAAAGATGGTTTTCTCATGCATTGAATGTTAAGTTTTATCAATTTGGATAATTTTTTCTTGAGATGTGTGTACTAATAAGCAGGGAGATTTGTGTTTCTAAAAAAGAAAGAAAGAAACACAATTACCTCTATCTCTCACAAATTCGTTTTTATTTCTCCAAGATACATATTCAGAAGAAGAGTGTAGAGGACTTCAAGTCAAAAATTGAGAGCATTGTTGCTCAGTTAAAAGTACCTGTTCAGGCAAGATATGGATTCTAATGTTTGTGTTACAGCTGTATGTTAATGTGATGCAATGGCGACAATGAGATTGTGCATTTGGACATATAATATTTAGGGAAGGGAAGAGTTGTGGTATATTTTCAGAGCTTTCTGTATCTTAAGTTACTTCAGGGGCAGTTTTTCAAACACCGGGACTATGAGTACCTGTAATGTTGATTTCGGAAATACAGTCAACTCTCCATTAACGGACACTCTCGTAAGCGGGCAGCTCTACTTACGGACACTGTTTTCAATTCCTCCAGTCAAACTCTGTATTTACACGTTCCCGTAAGCGGACACACTCTCGTAAGCGGGCGCGGACACTATTGAAAATGAAAAATTGGATTTTTCTTTTGTTTACGCTCTCTCCTCAGCGGACAACCCATGCATAATAATAGGCCATTTCCGAGTTCATGTCTGCCTCCTCTTCAAAGCGAGTCTAAGTGCGACTTTTTTTGTTATGAAAATTAGTTTTCATTCATATGTAAAGTAGAACTAATTACCATCTCAAAAACTTCGCACTTAGACTCGCTTTGAAGAGGAGGCAGACATGAACTATGAAATGGCCTATTGACACTTGGCAATGAAATTTGTCTTTAATTTGCAATTAATCAACAAAATACGGTATGACCTTTGTCCGCAGGAATTGTCCGTTCGTTTGACAAAACAAGAGTGCGACTTAACATTTGTAGTGTCACATTATGGCCACGTTGGTCATTTTTGACACAAGACTGAAGTCTCTATTGGCAAGGAGGCAGCCAACCATAACGGACTATTCCTTCAAACTGTCATAGGACCAAGTCACGATATACCTTGCCCGGATACCTTGTTTGTTCATGAGATGTTTTTAAGGAGTACCAAAGTTACATGTATGGACGGCAGCATTATATAAGTCCCGTTCAACGTTTTGTTGAATATACTGTGTACAATGAATACTCTATATTTCTTTTCTTGTGAGTTTTAACATTTGACATCAATAAAGAGTTGCTATTTTTGGCTTCCCAATAAAATACGTAATTTACCCGCTAATGAACTCTCCGGTAAGCGGACGTCCACCATATTTTCCTTGGGTGTCCGCTTATGGGAATAATTCTCGTAAGCGGACAGCTCTACTAACGGACACTTTTTCCAATTCCCGAGGGTGTGTGCTTATGAGAGAGTTGACTGTAGCTACAGTATGTTGCCCGGTATCCGGAGGGTACCAGTATCCGGACAGTTGAAAAACAATTTCAATTTTTGCAACACGCTTATTAATTTCTGGCAAACGAAGTATTCCGAAACGAATCTGAACATTCCAGCTTTAAAACTGTTGCGGGTTTTTAGCTTGCGAAACACTTGCAGAAAGCGCCGTTCTGTTCAGATGAGTCAAAGTTTATGGCTAATATTTTCACTTTTCACTGCGCTGTGAAACTACCACTATTCAAGTAATGGTCTGTTAAGTGTCATATTTTCAAATTTTGATATGACAATACTTAAATAGGCCAAGTTGGTCAATTCTACTTGAAGTTTAACTTTTCTAAAAAATCGAAGGTCAGAAACATTCAGTAAATTTTGAGTTAGTATGCCAGTATCCGGACATTTTTTTCTTTACCGTTCAAAATCGTTGTATAAGCTGCGTAGTGTGCGTAGAATATTAATTTCACATCTTTTGTTATAAGGATATACTCTGTTTTTGTTTTTTTGTTTTTTTATAAGAACCTTTTTACAAGAACGTTGAGGCTTAGATTAACCCAAATTTTAAGAACATGTTTAGAATATAACTCAGGCTGAGAGTCAGTTAAGAACATCTTTATTTTTCTCATTTAGTATACTATGTACACATGGTGTGAACCTCTTTGTTCAATGCTTTTTGTAAAGCTAAAATTATTAGCTGGTTAACGCGACATCGTGTTTGCACCATGTAACTTAAGAACACCTTAAGAACGTTTTCAGGCTCAAATCCCGAAAAAAATAAGAACTTCCGAGCCTCAGCTCCAAAATAAGACGTTCCTATAAAAAGTCTATGTATAATATATATATTTAGGCAGGCCTAAAAGCGGAGCTCCACAATTATTTCCTCAATATTAGCATTTACAGATAAACTAGTATGGCAATGCCACAGGACTCGAGCCATGGCTTCAGTAAGGACTTCTCTATATTGTGATTACATATATATATATACTTTTTACTGTTTTGTTACAGAGCCAGAGCCATCATTCAATCAAGTGCAAACGTAGATTTCCGAATTATCATCGGCCTTTGTGGTAGTGGTGGGCCGATGAATGACTGTAATCGAAAGTTGATCGAAAAGTTCAAGCGAAGCGACAATCGATTATGCTTTTTTCATAATCGATTGTTGCGGAAAAATTAAAAATTTATTGGGGACACAAAAATATTAAAATCAAGAAAAATGTCCGTTTAATATCTTGGTGTGAGTTTGGTGTGGTTTTTCGTGGACTCCTAACTTCTAAGTCATAACAGCAGATATAATCTAAGAGGGTGTTTACCTGTGCGTACCCGCTGTCACTTTGACTTCTATGTAGGTGAAAAATACATGAAATGCTTATTGGCAGATTTCTTCGATTATAATCGATGATCGATCGGTTGTGAAATCTCAACTGATTCCCACCACTACTTTGTGGCACAGGAACTATATGATTATGATGAGCAAAAACGATTAACAAACTTTTCTTCATCACAGTTTAATTACATCTGATTACATTTCGATACAAGTGGTAAAAATCACTCAACTAGGTTAACAGTTCTAGTGTCCCACTATTAAACCAACTTCACAATCGACATGTATCGGTGACATTTTAATCTATCAAAAAATGTTTTACAGCGAAAGTGCAATAAAACCTCAAAGTGAGCTCTCTTCGACACCGCCCATAAAGGAACAAAAGTACTTTGCTCGCCTTGTTTTGAACATTTTATTGTGTTATTCTTGTGATCTATTACAGTAAAGACGATAGAAAGTGCCGTAGATGTCCTTTTTACAACAACATGGAAAAACGTTGGGCGAAATCGACTTTACTTTTCATTGAGAAAAGTGACTGCGACAGACTGATCGAGCATACTATTTTAGCCATGAATCAACTCAGGTGATCAACTGCAATTATCGAGTGATGTTGAGAATCGTTTTTTTCTTGACTTCGATCACTTACAAATATTGCAAACAACAAACCTTGACTACAAGTCGTGGGTGGTATTATTTTTGACATCACTGTTAATGATAACATCTGACTCAGGATTTCTGAAAAACATTTTTCAGCCGTAAACATTGAACAAAGGACGAAGTTTTACTGCAATAGCCTTAAAAATCTGGGATTTTTTAACTAACAACGAGAATTGCTTTTGATGGACAACAAATTGCTGGCATTTCCAATGCTGCAGCTGTTAAAAATCGTGTTTATATTTGGCAATGAGTTGTTGATTACTCTTTTGCGAGTTTCCAATAATGTCAACAAAGCGAAGCCGAGGATATAAACCGTCCGGACTTCGCTTGGCTTTTCTTCAACCAATTCTTTGCCCAAAAAAATGAGCGACAGCAGGGAAAACGAAGAATATTAGGATTCAAAATGAAATATTGGATCGAAAATATGCATTTGGAAAAAAGACGAGCATTTTTTACTACGAAAACAGCATGAAAACAACAAACGGTAAGCTAGAAAACAAATAACGATGGCGGCGAATGTTTCTTCGGCGTTTCTCGTAGAAATTGGAAAACTAAGACAAGTAACAAACATAACTCGTAGCGGACAGAGAAAAATCACCATATATATGTCATATAAAAGACACAACAGGAGTACTAACCTGCGGACAGTTTAAGTCAGTCAACAATCACTCCGAGCGCAAAGCTAAAGCAGAAGCCGTCATTTCACACAAAAGTATTCATATGCTAAGCAGATACAAATCCTTAGCGGGCCTTGGAGTTTTTCACCGTCACTTTGTGTTACTCCCCATGTCTACCAAGGAAGCCTCTTCAATTAAGGATTTTTAGCGGCAAAACCGTCCAGTTTAATCCACAGCAAAAGTGAGCAATAGAAGACGGCGCCTGCATGATTAAAACCCTGCCAAACCACACGATCTTTTCTCTCGCAGATCCGTAAACTATAAAATAGCAAAGCCAGGCAATCCAATTTGCTACTGTTAACATCCAAAGGCTGATTCTCATCGGTTTAAACAAAAAACAAACTGAGAAGTAGTCACGGTAGGCGGCGAATTGTTTGCAGGACTTAGATCTGTTGATCCTGGCGAAAAATTACGCCTCGTTTTGGTCTGGCTTGAGCCTGCGATCGAATTGAAAACCAGTACCTGGTCAGCGGTCAACTTAAAAAAAACAGCTGACCTCGACAGCTCATAACTTGAGCCCGCAATATGATCACGTGATACTGGTCAGCGGATGCATTGTTTTGACAGGTGTCATTGACATTGACATGGATGTCTAATATCAAAGATGTCCGCTGTAAACTAGATCGTCAGCTGGAGTATGGCCGCCATCTTGGATTATTATTATTATTATTAGGTTATTATTAATTATTGTGCGAGGTCGTCGTCGTCGTCGTCGTCGTCGTCGTCGTCGTCGTCGTCGGTCGCGCCCACGAGCAATACCGCTAGCCAAGATTACCATGAGAAAAGCAGTTGACGGGTTTCTATAGGTATGGGGCTCCGCTTTGCGGCCCTTCGGGCCGCTGGAGCTCCGCTATAATTTAATCAAATAAAGAATGATCGTCGAAGTTGTGATCGCAATTTTTTGCAATTGCGTAAAGAAGCCTGAAAAAAATTCAGGACTTCAACGGGGCTTGAACCCGTGACCTCGCGATTCCGGTGCGATGCTCTACCAACTGAGCTATGGAGCCACTGACGTTGGGAGCAGGTCAATTTTCAGGCTTCTTTACGCAATTGCAAAAAATTGCGATCACAACTGCGACGATCATTCTTCATTTGATTTCATATCCGCAGTTCACATATGATTTCTTTCATATGCATCATCCAACTAGGTATAATTTCTCGGTGTTTCGGTTTTTTGATTTTAATTGGATATCCTTTGTAATTTCTGTTAATTGCGCTTTACATGCATATTGTCACTTTGTTGGTGTTCACATTCCGCACGCTTTGTCATTTCTCACTTTATGTTAATTTCGTCAGTTATATTAGTTCTCGTAGCTTTTCGAATTCATTCACGCTGTGTTTCCCGTCCTGTCGGCATTGGTAAGCCTTTTCGTTGCCTTTCATTTTCCTTTCGCGTCTTTTTTCCTATTTTGTACGCTCTCCTTACGTTTGTTCTCACTTGTATTCACTTGTATATTTTTGCTCTAGATATTTACAACTAAAGAATAAATGTCAATACAATGCTGACGAAGTTTTGTTTCGGTCGCCCTCGCGCCGGAGCACTCGGCTTCCATTATAAACAAATAATAGCATGACCTTCGCGGCTCGTGGTATTTTGGACAATTTTGAAATAACACTCGCGGTATTATTGCCAAATACCACTACAGGTCATGCTATTATTTTTTTATAATGGAAGCCGAGAAATTTTCGGGAACGCACAGGGCCGAGTTGCGCGAATCATGGTTAGCGCTAACCGAGGTTAAATACCAAGACAACCTATTGAGGTGTTAATCCAACTTAACCAATGGTTAGCACTAACCATGCTTCGAGCAACTCAGCCCAGGAGACCTTTATTTTGTTAGGGTTGAAAAAACACAGCCTGCATTCGTACCAATCTTTTTACGTCAATGACAAAAGAAATGATTGACAGTTTTTTTGTGAAACCAACACAAATCATTGAAGGCAAACAACTAAACATGAAAAGGTTCAATGAAAGTCATAGACTCATAGTCGGAGCCATCGCTCATTGCGAATTTCGGCAAAGAATATATCGCGAGAGACATTCGTCCAGTTCTTTAGCTTCGTATTTGACAATGTCGCCGTTGAGGCCCTTGCTTTCTGCCCAGGAAACATTCATCCACGTCCTAGTTGTTTTATTTGTATTTTTGTTCACTGCTTTTCCGACAAGCTTCTGTATTTCTACCCCTGAAATTTTCGAGAATCTAGCCGTCATTTTTTTTACAACAAAAGCAAAAACGTCATTGTGTTCAGTGTTGTCATGGTAACTTTGTTGTACCATCCATTTTTGCTGTTATACCACTATTACGCGGAAATAGTGATACTATGAACCAATAAAATCTCCGAAATCTCTCGGCTTATATTATACATATTAAATAGATTGCCTCAGGGCCAAATTTCAGAACTCTTGCGACTGAGGAAGGGAATTTATTGCAGTTTTTAACTGAAGTGTCCGGATACTGGGCAACATACTGTATGTGAGGATCAGAATCATTAGTTTGCTTTGTCTCATTTTCATTAAGAATGTGATCCTTAGTATGAACATGTGTAAAGGTGGATTTCCACTGTCGCGTAATTTTTACCTGCGGACGGACGTAAACTTTAACTGGCTTTATGTGCGTAAATGAAATAGAGACGATATATGAAAGCTTGCGCGTAAACGTAAAAGTTTTCCCAGCTAGCAGAGGCTCTTTTCCTGGTGTTCGCTGACTGGAGAAAAGAGACCTCTGCCATGGATCGAAAATGGCTTTGATTTAACCGCCGTTCACAGTCTTGGACTGCTTTATTTAAAACGCATACTCCTTGCGTTGTTCGTTGACTGCAACTTGAGCCCGTTGCTTCTCGCGCATTTCTTTACATTAATTCCGCTGTAATTTATTGAGCCCACATTGAGTAAAAGGTCAGGTGCTACGAACATCACGTGATGGCTCAGTCGCTAAGCCGCCGGAGAATGCTCAATATAGCCATTTTCGATCCATGGCAGAGGTCTCTTTTCTCCCGTCAGCGAACATCAGGAAAAGAGCCTCTGCAAGCAGGGAAGTAAAAGTTGAGCGTGGTTGAACTTTTACGTTTACGCGCGAGCTTTCATACATCGTCCCTATTTTATTTACGCACGTAAAGGTGGATTTCCATTGTGGAATTGTTACATGCGTACGAAACCAATTGTGGAATTGCACACATTTTAGGCATCCTACTGATGAACACTTACGGCACGTAGATGTATATTTTAGCAACTACTACGATTTGCAGTCTGTCCACTTTGAATTATTTACGCACGTAAAGCCAGTTAAAGTTTACGTCCATGTGCACGTAAAAATCACGCGACAGTGGAAATCCACCTTTACACAGAAAAGGACTTTGTTTCTCTTCACAGGTTTTCATTGCACCAGGGCTGAATGTGTATCGTAAACCTGTAACCGGTATGTGGAAACACCTACTTGAAAAGGTAAAGGTAAAGAAGGAAGAAGACAAAACAAATAGAGTTCTAAACTTTAGGCCCGGTTTAAACGTCGAACTTGCTGCTCAGCAGTTTGGCACTTTTGCAGGGCTCGAAATAGAAATAAATTAGAAAGTCTTAACAAGGGCGCTCAGGATTGTTCTGGACGAGAAGTCTCTGCCCTATCAGGAGCTACTGAGCAAACTTCAGTACTAGTGATCTGTATAGTATTAGGTGCCAAGACATGAGTTTTTAAGGCAATTCACTTTGAAACGATGCCGAATTACGTACGTGGTCTTTTTCTGTTGCGAGTTCGTTTGTTGATGAGTGAGAAGTGGGTTGTTTGTAGACTAAACAGAACGCAGGGTTGTCGGAACAGCAACAAGGTTATTTATTCGAAACGAAAGTAGTAAACTCCGCACAAGACTTCACAATAAGCTCACACTAGGCTTATAAAATTATACTCGACCTCCGTCACACTTTAATACTCACGGCCTCCGCCAAATGTATAAACGACCTCTGTCACACTTCAATAAACACGGCCTCCGCCAAATGTATAAACGACCTCTGTCAACTTCAATAAACACGGCCTCCGCCAACTTTCAGCTCTCAGCTCTCAAATTACTTCTCTTCACTTTCTTCAACAAACACGGCCTCCGCCAACTGTATACACGACCTCCGTCAACGCTCTTAGCTCTGAGCTCTTCTCTCTAAGACTCTCAGACTTACTTCTTTACTTTTAGACTCTCAGACACTCTGCTTAGAAAAACTCTAAAGCTACACCGATCGGCTTATATACCTTATAATCTAAAATTCTAGAACTTTCCGGCTCGACTAAATAAAGAAACATTACAATAAGAAACTATTTACAGTTACATACGCAAACGACTTAAAATAGAATTTCAGAATCACGATG
>OX419339.1:23696888-23706888 GCA_948470475.1 Galaxea fascicularis
TGCATACACTTTTGAAAGGAATGGAAGACCAAAATTGTTTGACACAAAAATAAAAAACGTACACCTTTCCAACTCACCAATTTTGTGTGTTCTATTTAAGGTTATTATTTTGGCTGGTTATCCTGCCTGTAAGTATTATTTGATAACAACGGTGGACAAGGTGGTAACTATGATTATTATGATAATAATTAATTTTAGACACTGCTTACACCCTTCGACCGACGTAAACCTACATTATACTTTCATTTGCTTGTTCATTCGATTTGCTATAGGTTTCACTGTCCTTGAAAGTTTCAAGCCCAAGAGCAATCTCATTGCTTTCTCGTGCCCTGTAGTATTTATAAAGCTGTTTCCATGATCCATTTAGGCGAAAAGGCGAAAAGAAATCATATTCAAGTGAAATATTGGATAAGAAGTATTTGAAATTCATGCGTTAAAAAGCTGAGGGTGAGAGAGAGTGTGCTGTTCTCACTCAGCTTTCAGATTTTGTCAATAATTTTCATTAAGTAAAAACTTCGCTATTTCGACGAAAGTGAAACACAACATTGAAGAGGTGACATTTCCCTGCGTTGGTCCTTCCTCAGAGCGAATCGAAATATTTAACAATTATTCCTCGAGCCCGAATGGGCTATTGACTCAGAGGCCATGAGGGCGAGAGGAATAATTGTTTCAGTAAAATCCAACTAGTTGGTCAAAAAAATATCGAGACAAAACATCTTTCGCTAGTTAAAGCTAGACTTTAATTCTTATTTGCCGCCAAAACATTACAAATACGGCAACATTTGTCAACAGTTCAAATTTATTTTGTGCATTCCTACCGTTAAATATCTTCATTCCATATTTAGTTGACTTCTTTGTAGATTTTGGTATAGATTTATGTAATAATGAGCTCAAATACTCGTCCGAAACTTCAGCGCGATTCAACGCGATTCAACGCGATTCAGCCGCCATTGTTTTGGTTTTCAAAGCCGGCGCTTTTCGCTACTAGTGGGCTATAACGAATAGCCTACTAGTAGCTCAACCAATCAGAACGCAGCATTGATAATAGACCACTAGTTGGATTTTACTAAAATTGGTTATCTGCGGTTTTTGTTTTAGGGTGGGAGATGAGAACACAAATTGTTGAAAAAAACTGAAAAACAAATTTTATTTTCGTGTTTTTGACATTCATTGTCTCGTTATATAAGAAAAGGAGGTTGAACGTCACGAAATAACACATTTTTAATCTTGCGTGTACATTTGGGAGTCCCCAGTTGATTATCAGAGTTCACAATATTCAGTGAATGGAGACGTGGTGAAAATAGTCCGAAGTCTCTAACGATTTGAAGCGATTTTGTTCTTTCTGTGTCTGTGGTTGAAAAGTGAAGTGGAATAGAGATAATTGTGGTGATCCTCACAACTTGGGACACCGGTTAAACACAACAACGCTTTAATGTCAGGACAAACTTAACCCGGCCATAAACGTATTCGAAGCGTCACTGTTCACTTGAGCCCGCAATATGATAGGGCCGGAGAATAACAATGATCAACTGAGTACTTCATTAATATTGTCACATCCTCCCTCTTTTGAATCAGAGACTTAACTGAGAATACACTAGGAAGGGAAACAACGTTTCTATAGTAGTCTTTGAAGTTTTTTTTTTTTTTTTTTTTTTTAACCTAAACACAGTCCCGAAATCTTTGTGGTGGACGAACGGTCCTACCGCTTCTTGTACACAGCACAGATGTTGGTGTCACCTCGGAGGAAACAGTTGGAGAGGTTGTAGCTTGTTCAACAGGATGAAAGCTAACATGTCCTTTCTCTGAAACTGTCGGCTGGATCTCTTTGGAGGGTGAAGATATTGGTGTTTCAACCTCCAGTGGTGGCAATTCCTTAGTCTTCACCAAGTGTCTTCTGTTTCTTCTGTAGACACTTCCTTGCAGGTCCAATTCATATGATCTAGGGGCTACTTGCTTGACTACCATTGCTTTCTTCCACTGTTTCTCACAGTCGGTCGGTAATGGCTTCATGCGCACTGTGTCACCAGGTAGTAATTCAGGTAGCCCTCTTGACCCTTTGTTGTAGTAACGTTCTTGATTGGCCTTTCTTTCCTTCAATTTTTCTTCAGTTCCTTCAACAATCTTGGGTTGAAGCAATGTTCCAGCTGTGGGTAAGAGTGTCTTTGTGCGTCTTCCAAACAACCTTTGAGCTGGTGATACTCCAATACTAGTTGATGGCGTGTTACGCCAGTCAAGAATGGCTAGATATGGATCCTGACCACTTGCCTTTGCCTTGATGAGTAATCTCTTGGCTGACTTGACGGCATTTTCTATCTTCCCGTTGGACTGGGGGTAATATGGGGATGACGTCTGGTGATCAAACTGCCAGGTTGCTGCAAATTCTTTGAACTCTCTGGATGCGAACTGTGGCCCGTTGTCACTGTACAGTGTATCCGGTATGCCATGGCGAGCAAACTGGTTCTTGAGGGACTTGATAACAGTACTTGCTTGGGTATCAGGCAACTGGTTTAGCTCAAAATAATCTGACCAGTAATCTACAATGATGAACCATTCTTTCTTGTCGAAAGTGAAGAGATCTGTTGCTACATGAGACCATGGGCGTTTCGGTGGATCGTGAGGTATCAGAGGTTCTTTCTGTTGATTTGTCTGGTATGTGTTGCAAGTGTCACATTTCGATATCGAGTCCTTAATTTCAGCTGACATTCCAGGCCAGTAAAGGACGTCACGTGCCTTTCGCAAACAACCTTCGACACCAATGTGGCTTGAGTGTACTTTCTTCACCATATATGACCTTAAAGCTGCCGGTACGATCACGCGATTCCCTTTGAAAAGAATGCCATCTTGCATGGTCAGTTCTTCCTTTAAATGGAAATAGTTTCTGATTTCAGGTGGAACTTCTTCTTTCGTAGCGGGCCAACCGACCCTGATAACATGTTTCAGCTTCTGGAGAGATTCATCGCGCTCAGTTTTCTCTCGAAGATCTGCAAGACGTTCAGTTGTGATTGGCAGAAACTCAACCATGTCAATTTCTTCTATGGCCTTGATTAAATACTCTTCTTGCTCTACAGCATAAACATCACAAGTCTTCGTCTCTGAGGTTTGCTCATTGGGTACGAACGCTCGACTGAGCGTATCTGCGATAAAGAGCTCTTTCCCTGGCTTGTACACAATCTTCAAGTTGTACTTCTGCAAGTGTAACAACATCCTCTGAAGCCTCTTGGGAGCTAACAACAGGGGTTTTCTGAAAATGTTCTCTAAAGGCTTGTGATCCGTCTGTACAGTCACCTCCCTTCCATAAACATACTGATCAAAACGCGTGCAGCCATGGACAATGCTGAGCAGCTCTTTTTCTATCTGTGCATAGTTCCTCTCAGTGTTCGATAATGCTCTTGAACTGAAGGCTACAGGCTGGCCTTCCTGCATGATCGTAGCACCGAGGCCAGATTCTGAGGCATCGCACTGTAAGGTGACTTCCTTTTTGTCATCAAAATACCTGAGGACAGGTTCCCTTGTGATTAACTGCTTTACTTGGGTTAACGCGTTCTCATGTACGTGATTCCAATGCCACTCCACATCTCTGTCTAGAAGACGTCTCAACGGTTCAGTCACATCCGAAAGGTTGGGAAGGAACTTGGCAAGATATGTGATCATGCCAAGCAGTCTTTGCAGAGACGGTTTCTCAGTAGGGGTAGGCATCTCTAAAATGGCCTTGACCTTGTTTGGATTTGGTTTTAGACCATCTGGGGTCAGCAAATGCCCAATGTACGGTACTTCGTGCTTTCTCAACTGCAACTTCTTTGGATTGAGCTTAATATTCTTCTCACGGCACCTCTCGAGGAGTGCAATTAAGTTCTTGTCATGATCTTCAACTGCACTTTCATAGGTATCACCTTCGCCCACGCACAGAATGTCATCGACGATGTCTTCAATACCCTTGAGATTCTGGAGACTTTCATGAATTCGTCGCTGGTACTCTTCTGGCGCTGTCTTGATACCAAACGGAAGGCGGAGCCAACGGTATCGACCGAATGGCGTATTAAAAGTCGTGAGATACGATGACTCGTTGTCTAACTGTACTTGCCAGAACCCGTTCTTGGCGTCCAACACAGAGAATACTCTGGCCTTGCTTAGCCTGGTTGCCACTTCTTCAATGGTTGGGAGTGGATAATGAGCTCTCTGGAGTGCCTTATTTAAATCTTGTGGGTCAATACAGATTCTAAGCTTGTTTGGCTTGTTGACTAGTACTAAACTGGACACCCACTTGGTAGGTTCTGTAACAGGAGTGAGAATCTCTTCACCGACTAGCTTGTCTAGTTCTTCTTTCAAGCGGTCTCTCAGGGCTACAGGGACTTTTCTAGGTGGGTGAATAACTGGTCGGACGGTCTGATCGACTTCTAGGTGACACAGACCTTCCATGCAGCCAAGGCCTTCAAATACATCACTGTATTCCTTTAGAATTCGCTCTTCTGTCAGAACACCATTTTTGGGCTGGCACTTGGCATTCACAGAGTTCACTGTTTCTGAGTTAGGAATGTCATTAACCATCACCTTGATGAAATTCAGTTCTTGACATGTTTCAGCACCCAACAGTGGTCTGACATCCTCATCAACAATGAAGAAATCAACATCTTTGCTCACCTCACCTTTCGTACATCTTAGAGTACACTTTCCAAGTGGAGACATAGTAGACCCATTGTACATCTTGAGTGTTGCTGATGTTCTCTTCAAATACAGATCCTGGGGATTTCCCATGATGCTTGAAAATACTTTAAGGGGTAGCAAGTTACAGGTTGCTCCACAATCAAGCTGAAAAGTCACATCCTTAGAGTCATTTATTGTCACAGTTGTAAATAGCTGTTTGGGACAGGACTTTGCATCTTCAACAGCAGTGATATGGTGAGTAATCACATCAATCGTGTATTCTTCAAGCGAACTTTGGTCAAAATCATCAACATAATGCAAATTCTGATGACCACCTGACCTGTCATACGGCATCTTGCCTCCTCTGCATTTCACAGCAAAATGATTGTTTCGACCACATTTCGTACATTGATGGTCAAAGGCAGGACATTTCGTCTTATCTCGTACATGCCTCCTCCCACAAAACTTGCAATCGACCTGCTGCAAATCATCACTCACCGATTTCTTCCCTTCAAATTTCTTCCTGGGAAAGCTTTCTTTCTTTCTTTCCACGGCATTAACTTCCTGAAGATTTTGCATCTGCTTCAACTGATTTTGAGTTGCTTCTGCCGCTCTTGCAATTTCTAACGCTTTGTCCAGTGTTAAATCCGGAACTCTCAACAGTCGCTCTCGCACATGATTATCTGTGACTCCAAATACGATGCGATCACGAATCAAAGAGTTTTTCAAATCTTGAAATTCACAATTGTCGGCCATATTTCTGAGAACTGTAGCATACTTATCGATAGACTCGCCGCTCTCCTGACCTCGTGAGAAGAACAGATACCTTTCATAAATTGTGTTCTTTCGAGGCTCACAAAAATTGTCGAATTGCTCCAGCACTTTGTCGATTTTGATTTTATCGTCTTCGCTGTCCCAGGTGAACGCGTTGTAAACATCCAAGGCTTCGTCGCCGATCACAGTTAGAAAGGTTGCTACACGAACTTGATCTTCCTTTCTGAAAATTCCGGTAGCCAGTTCGTAATTTGTCCACTTTTGCTTAAATCGTTTCCAGTTCTGCGAAGAATTTCCTTTTGACAACGGCAAAGGATCTGGTGGGTTGAACAATTGGCGTCCCGCCATTTCTGACAAGGTGGTTTCGATTTACGCGAACAGCAACGAACCGATGTACGGGACAAAATATTCCACACACGAGGCTAAACTACAGCTCTCGACTTCACTTCTGACACCATGTGGTGATCCTCACAACTTGGGACACCGGTTAAACACAACAACGCTTTAATGTCAGGACAAACTTAACCCGGCCATAAACGTATTCGAAGCGTCACTGTTCACTTGAGCCCGCAATATGATAGGGCCGGAGAATAACAATGATCAACTGAGTACTTCATTAATATTGTCACAATAATGGTTTCCTTTTTCTTTGGAACGCCTGTAGGACTAACTGTCGATCCACTTGTTGCTTATTTTATCTACCTGCTTTGACGGTAACAACCCGTAATCCACTGATTCGCCATGATGTATCGCTAACTCTTTAAAAGTCTTCTCAGTGGACTGTTCACCCTGTCCTAGCAGGAGTAACTTGGTGAAATAACGACTGACTGTTGACTTGGGAAAGGATTCATCAAACTATCCTGAGTTGATATGAATGTTACGTATTGTCATGTTATAAGTGAAAGGTTGTGAATTGAAACCATTATTTGGATAAACCGTACGATAAGGTGCCTCAGCATCCAGTTCATCGAAGCTGGCTTTTGTACGCTGAGATAAACGTAAAATTTGAATTTTAACCAGTGTTTTTGTCAAACGTTTTTGGCCTCTCTGTTTGACTACTTTAAATCAGTGGTTGAAATAATTGTAACCTGTTTTTTACTGTTTTATTCCCTTAATCAGCTGGCAAAACTACCTTTTTTAAAGATCACTTGGCGTCCCAAGGATATGTGCACATCAACAGGGTAAAGTACTAACAAATTACCTCAGTTCTTCAGTGTGTACTTTTCACTAGTATAAGATCACAAACGGTTACATTTCGGTGTCGAGAATTCAATACTTGAAAAGCGTCCTCAGCACTACTTCTGATCGATTTAAGCGGAATAAATGCCCTTCTATAGGGAATGTTGTTTAGAGTTGGGCAAATTTTAAGTGAAAAAATAATTTTAAAAATATTGCCAGCGAGCGTAGGTTTGTTGGGAATACTGTCAGTAGGAAATGGGCCTGGGTGAGCAGTCCTTTTCTTTTTCGGTTCTTTTTTAATAATGGTATGTTAGTTTTTGTTTGTTTGGTGGGGCGCGGAACTATTAGCATCGAACAAAATCAAACAACGTTTCAAACCATACCTGAAGTATGTTAATCAGAAAAGACCCCTTAATCCTTTCCTTCCTTAAAATCCGTTCATATCTGCAGACCGTAACACACGTAACAACCTCCCTGAATCAAACACATCACCAATCTCTGTTTTATTCAACATTTAAAATATTTAGCCTTTAAGAAGATTCCTTAACATTAGCTCATGGCTAGAATCTGATAAAACGTTGTTGGTTCTTTTCCGTGTTTTAATATCATCTGAGGAAGATACTTGATTAAAAACTTTGAGATCCAAAAGTGTAATATGTCCCCTCCGGACTATATTGAAGAAATGCAGTTACCGCTTTTAATTGTTATCTGAAAAGTTTCTTTCAAAAATAAAAACAATAACAATTACCAGCACTGACGTGACCTCTTTCTCTAGGATAGCCTGGGTACGTGGCAGAAATGCGTCTCTGCTTGTAAAGACGCATTGTCTCGCGGCAAAAGTGTTGTCGTCGATAACACTAGTCCGACAAAGGAAGCGCGAAAAAGGTATTTCGGATAAGACCATAATGTTTTGAAGTTTGATTATAAAAATACCCCTGGTGAAGAAAGAAATATGGTCACGACGTGGGGCTAATACACGAGAGGAATCAAGCCACGTTTACTAGTTAAATGCTGTAACCATTGGTCTTGGTCTCGGTTCATGTGTGACACGCGCTCGGTACACTTGTGGGATCAGTAGAGCTGCAGGCGCCATGTCTCCGGATCAGTGACGAAGGCAAACCGACAGTAACTGTCCAGATAAACAATTTCAGTGTTGGGATCACACCGCGTCCGCTGCGTTATTTTTTTATTTTTTTTCCCGCAGGTACATTCATTGTGCAAAGGAAGCCAAGATTCCTGCGCGCTGTTTTGTCCTTGATGTCTCCTTTGAACATGCTTTGCATAACAATAGGGTGAGCTGGTTTGATATCCTTTTATAATTTAGTGCCTGACGGGTAGTAAGGAGAGACTCCTCTTGTTGTTACTTACCTCCTATGGTACTGGCGGAGTATGGTCACAGGCATTTCGAACTGCTTCAAATGATATTTAGAGGCAAAGCAGTTAACATGTACTCACAAACATATGCTGTCGCTTGCTATTTGAAAAATTTTCCTCTATTGATGCCTGGCACTTTTCTGATTCAGCGTCATTGTCTTTCCCTTTCTTGTCGTCATCTGTACACGCTGAGGCTTCTAGTCATATTTGTCAATTAGCCTGTTGTTTGAGTTGCTTGCGCACTGTTGTTCCGCGGCGCTAATTTGAACGGATTAGGTATTTCTCTGTTTTGCACCCTTCGGGGAACTTACTTTTTGGTTGATCTGTTGTAGGTTCGTGAAATGACCAATCAGGACCCCACTTACAAGCACGTTGGGCACTTGGCATTTGTCAAATACAAGTAAGGAACTATTGGAAATGTGTGACATAAATTTACTATGCATCAATTCTGATGCTATTTTTTAGTTTCGTTTGACTTTTTTCTAACTAGTTTGATAGTCATTTCCGTTCGTTCTAAAAATTTTGATTAATTAATCTAAGCAGGGCAAAATGGCAATTAAACGTAATTCCTTATGACAACCACGACATGTACAAAGAGATTGAGTGGAAAGGGTCACTGTATTCAAACAAAAGTATTTATCTATCTAGGGTAGAAGTTTATCTGCCCACTAGAACGAAATGCGGTTCTTCACAAATATAGATTACTTAATGGCTTGCGGGCATGTGTGGGATTTTCACGAGTGGCACAAATCGGTAAATATGTATGTGTAATCAAATGGTGATGATTGAAATTAGGGAATAATTTCACGCGCGTTTTGTCCAAATTCTAATAATTTAAAAGGCTCGAGAAATTCAATTGATTACCTTTTAACATCATGGCTAACAAATTACGCTCACAATCGTGGGTTTTTGACTTGTTTATTGTATCGAGAATTCCACGCATTAAGGTGTTTAAAGCATACTTTTGGGTACAATTCACAGTTTTTTTAATTTTTCGACAAAAAGCCCTTTGAATTCCTTCTTGCTGGTTGCAAAATGTTCCAAACTTGCGTCAAAAGTCAAATCTTCGTTACATGATTAGCTGTAATTCGCCATGATTGAAAACGGCGCCCGTGTAAAATGCGCCTAAAATCCGATCGCGGCTATTTGTATTTGTCTTTGTGTTAACACGTTTTGAAGTATAAATTGTCGCTAAAAGTTCATTATATGGCCAATGCAAACTGGGCTATATGAAATTCAAGCGAAAATGTACAAAGTTAAAACTTTAAGAGCTCGTAAACACATCCATAACATCTTTGAACCTGGAGCGCCATCTTGGCACAAAACGTTGCCATGGCAATTTTGTAATTTCACATATGAAATTATCAATTAACTCTGAAATTTCGCGCCAAAATTAAGGAGTAATTTTGTCACCCATGATATTATATTAATAGTCAACCAACAAACATTTGACGTGAGAATCATTCAAAAGCCCCAATCACTGCTTTCGTTCTCGCATGCAACCAGCAACGCCAGGACGTAACTTAAAGACTACCAATGACACCCGGATTTCTGTGTCCAATCGGGTCAATAGACTTCATACGATCGGTCGACGTCACTTGACTCTCATGGCGATGTTATAAACTATTATTTCTTCTGCTGTTAGAGCAACTGTGGTTCAATTTTATCCTTGATTTAGTATGAATTTTCCCTTGGTTTTGGAAGTGGTAATGTCTGACAACGAGTTTTAAACAAAGGAAAATACTGAATCACAACATTTCCATCTGATTTTAGCCATTCCACTTGATTGCTATAAACGTGTAATGTGCTCTGTTTTGACAGATCTTCGTATGAAGAACCTAACTGCGATGAAGGCTTTGAAGAAATTGTTAAAGTGAACTTTATACCAAAGTTCAAGGACGAGAATGTAAAGGAATTATACATGCAGTTCCTTTGTTAACAGAAGCTGTTCAGGTTGATCGCACGGGCCATACAACTGTGTTACGATGTGTTCATCCAATAGGAAACCTTAAAACTGAGCAAAGTTGTTATT
>OX419339.1:23711888-23714388 GCA_948470475.1 Galaxea fascicularis
GAGTTTAATGAGATTCAAGATGTCTTGGTATGATTGGGTTAATAATATGTTATTGAGATGTAAGTGTATGCATGTTTTGGAGTAGATGATTGTTTGATGCTGGTAGTACGATTCCGCCCAACCATCCGGGTAGTGGTGCGCTTATATAGGGAAAGAACAATGGAGAAGCGAAGAACCAATGAGGAGGTACGGGAAAACGAGTTGAAACAAGTTTTAGCTAGAAAAACCAGACCAAACCAGTTTTGAACGTGATTAGCATTTCAATTGGTTTTGTCTGTATTGTAATCTAGACAAACCCGTCAAACCGTTTCTTTTTCTTCCCAACGACATTTTCATGATCACTGTTCTCATTTTCATTCACGCTTCGACATGCAAACATACACTGAATTGCAAAGGCAAAGTCGTGTTGTTGAATACGGTTTAACCCTTTATTGAAATTTATACACGCTATACAATTTTCGGAGTAATTTATATCTGGGTGGTTGTCTTCACAAAGCTGTAAGAGGGAGAAAGAGAGTGAAATCAGAACGCTGACAAATGAGCTAGTGAAAGAACAATTAAGGATAACAAAAGAGACCGATTTCTATGTGTATTGAGTAACTTCTAAATTTTATCGCCGCAATGCGCATCATAAAGTCTGTGTCAGACACTTGCGCTTCTGCATGCGGCATGAACTTTGGTGACACTCAAGTCTGTAATTTGAAGAATGTGCTTTGGCGTTAAACAGCCAGGTCCTTTCCCGCACATACAAGTGGTGGAACAGAGAATTGACTCTGGAGTGTAAATTAAAGTGCATATAGAAACTCATGAAAAACCCACTGGGCGTTAGCCCTGGTAAAGGGTATCAGGGAACCACACGAGGCAAAGAAAAAATTCTTATGACCTAGGTGGGAATGGAACCCTCTGGAGTGTAAATTAAATTTACACTCCAGAGTTAATTCTCTGTTCCACCACTTGTATGTGTTTATAGTGCTACGCGCCACAACATATATATGTACCCTTACTTTCTCTTCGCCGCGATTCACCATCCTAATCGTCCCCGACTTTCTCTGTCCGACCTCGTAGCTTAGTCGGCAGAGCAACGGTAGATCTAATCCGGAGGTCGTTCTCTTCCCTGCTTCAAATGTTACGTTGTCGTCACGAATTGCAAACGTTCACGAAACAAACGGAAGTCTTAGCTCACGTCAGCAGGTTAAGACCTTGCAACAGGACCTGCTCCTATTGAGATATAATTTGATGTGCCACGCCAGTCGCTATGAATGGGAGAACTCTCGCGCTCAGAGAGAAAGGCTTATTCACCTTTCCACCCCAAACACGACGAGCGCATTTTATGGCGGTAAATGATTGAATCTAACTTCAAAAGGCACTCGAAATGCATACAAAAGAAGTTGACAATGTGCTATGGAAGATGCAGCTAGACAATGTGTTATGAAAATCTGGTCACATTCCAAATTCGGTTTGCTTTCATAAGCTCCTTAACTGATCAAAGCGTCTTGTAATTGATTGATATGAATAATAACAGAGCAACGCTGAGTAATAAATAAGCAGCTCAGAGCACTGTTGCTCTCACTGAACCATTACTTAAAGAGTGAAATAGTTTTGAGTGAATCCACCTTATAAAATCAAAGGACGATTCTTGTGTGCTCATTTATTATCAGTCTTTCATCGAGTTAAGACGATAAGGGAATGATGCATTGTTGTCAATTCTGTGGTAGAGCATTTAGCCGTAAATTCAACAGAGATCGACACGAAGCAGCCCACTGCTCTAAACGATTCGATGACGAAGAAGGAATGACCAGCTTTTCAAATGATGAAGAGAGCATTGAACAAAGAACTGAAAAAGATTACGAGGAGGATGATGAAGAAAATAATTCAACTGAAGATGGTAACGAAGCCGACGATCACGATGATGATGATCAAGAGGAAGGCGATGGTGGGGAAGAAAAAACAAAAAAGCAAAAGGGGAAAAAACAAAACAAAACAAAAACAAAGAACATACAGACAAACAACCAACAATAACAACAACAGCAACAAGCAAAGCAAAAAGAAAAGAACAACACATCATCATTAGCAGCAGCAGCAGCGACTACAGAGGCAAAATTA
Organism: Galaxea fascicularis; assembly: GCA_948470475.1. Taxonomy (NCBI): domain Eukaryota; kingdom Metazoa; phylum Cnidaria; class Anthozoa; order Scleractinia; family Euphylliidae; genus Galaxea; species Galaxea fascicularis. Next base: position 23,713,992 of record OX419339.1, read on the forward strand.
TAAGCAGACAATTATTATTTTTAATTCTATTATCATTATTAGATAGTTACATACTATATAATTGACCATTAAAGAGAGCATATATTATTTGATTGACAAGAGATCAAGTGGGCCTTATAAAGTTTCTTAAACTTATAAAATGTTTTTAGTTCTTTTAATGCCAAGGGGACAGCTTCCCACATGACAGAAGCAGAGTACTTAAAAGTAAATTTACCTATGTTAGTTCTAACTTTTGGTCGGTAAAAATTAAGCTTAGCGGAATTTCTGGTGTTATAAGAGTGGACAGTTGTTATAGGTGTTAAAACGTTATGGAAGATTGCTGGAACAGTTGATGGATTGTTAAATAATTTAAATGCCAGTGAGCAGATTTTGAATTTAACAATGTTTTCAAATTTTA
>OX419339.1:23734388-23744388 GCA_948470475.1 Galaxea fascicularis
GTGAAGTGATGTGAAGTATATATGAAATAATTCATATTTGTACTGCGGTTGTAGATACAAGTGAAGAGTGATCATCGCAGTAAATTTTCCAATTTAAGCAACTGGAAAGAACAAGCCTGAAAAAATCAGGGCTTCAACGGGATTCGAACCCGTGACCTCCGCGATACCGGTGCGATGCTCTACCAACTAAGCTATGAAGCCACACATTGGGAGCGAGGTCAATTTATTGAGTTCATACTTTCCCGCACAGTGAAGTGATGTGAAGTATATATGAAATAATTCATATTTGTACTGCGGTTGTAGATACAAGTGAAGAGTGATCATCGCAGTAAATTTTCCAATTTAAGCAACTGGAAAGAACAAGCCTGAAAAAATCAGGGCTTCAACGGGATTCGAACCCGTGACCTCCGCGATACCGGTGCGATGCTCTACCAACTAAGCTATGAAGCCACACATTGGGAGCGAGGTCAATTTATTGAGTTCATACTTTCCCGCACAGTGAAGTGATGTGAAGTATATATGAAATAATTCATATTTGTACTGCGGTTGTAGATACAAGTGAAGAGTGATCATCGCAGTAAATTTTCCAATTTAAGCAACTGGAAAGAACAAGCCTGTCGATGTCGAAATTAACTCGACCGATTTGTTGTTCAAGGATAGCTAATTTGAAGTCTTCATTATCGAGATGGTAAAACGGAAGCTCTGCAGTTAGAGCATTTCTACAGGATCCAGAATAAACTTATACGGAAACATTAGGAACATTGATCTTATCACGAATTATAAGCCGATCAAGAATAAAATATGCAGTTTTACCTGCCTGCTTCACGGCTTTCAACTTGGCTACTTGAGCTTCCCTTTTCTCCAGTGTGGCGAGCGCGAGATCTTCAGTAATAAACAAGCCTTGAGGTTTGTCCTTCCTGGCCTTTCTCAAAACTGCTTCTCTCTCCTTTCAGCTCTTGAGACGGTAGACAATAGTCCGGGTCTTGTCCTGACTATTGTCTGACTATTGTCTTCCAGAAGAACTAGTAAGCGACAACGGCACCCAGTTCAAGTGAGCTTCATTTGACGGACTCAAAGTGAAGTATGGATTCAAGCATACTACGTCAAGTCCACATCACCACCAGGCGAATGGTGCTGCAGAGAGTGCGGTGCAGATCTCCAAGCGAATCCTGAAACAAGAAGAACCATTCCTTGCTCTTATGGCCTATCGTGCAAACCCAATTCCAGCTACTGGAAAGACACCGTCAGAGCTGATTATGGGAAGACAGATACGTACTACTGTCCCAACTTTGGCAATTCTTAGAGCCAAAGCTTCTAAACCATGCAGCTGTGAAGAAAGTTGATGCCGAAAGAGGGGCTACAAGGAGTCCTTTGACAGAAGGAAAGGAATGTTGTTGGATCTTAGAACTGATTCATTGTGTTTAAATTAGTATTTCTGCCTAATCGGTTGCTCAAAAGGGGGAGATGTCTCGATATTACGCAGTGATCGTTGCTAGGCTGCACTCGGGACATGCGTGGTAGGCAGTGCAGTGAACAGCATGTGCTCGGAACCAAATGGCGTTGTTTGTACTTCGACGTTGTGTTCAGTTTTATTAAACTTAGTGTGATCTCAAGACAGCGTGATTTTATAGAGGACCAAAACCTTTTTGGCCTGGAAGGCAAAGATGCTATTAAATTAGCAACATAATTCCGGTACGCTCTATTCAAACCATCCTTCACCTTATTGTTAAAGGACTTCGTAGTTACTAAAAGAAGGAATGACCTAAAATGATCTAAAATGATCTAGAATGATATCTAAAATGGCCTAAAATGATCTAAAGTTGTATCTTAAATGACGTGAAATAATCTAAAATGATCTAAAATGACCTAAAACAACCTAAGATGACCTTTAAATAAATAATCAACAACCGACCAAGAAGTAGAATAAATGGTAGAATATTGATTGTAAACGATCCAAAGTGACTGAGCTACAACCAGTTGCACGTTGGTCAGAAAAGCCCTACAACCTAAGTTAAGTCAAATCACAAAGAATGCTCGTGATCACCACAAACTTAGCCTGCGTAGCTTGGCGGTTTTGTTGGGGCAAAACGCGCGTTTTTCGCACTTTTCCTCCCCAGGCCTCTCGCGGTTTCGCAGCTTGTGTTTAGGCGCGTTTTACCCCAACGGTTAGGGAGTTTAAGATTCTACGACGCGACGGCACCGAAAACGTCATTTCAAAATACAACTTCTCGTTTGTGTAACTCTTTCGAGATTATTCCAATTTGTTTAACATGAAAAATGCTAGTGAGCTGTCCAGGGTCTAAATCACTGTGAACGATGTTAAAACGAAGAAAGCGAAAGAAAAACTTGTCACTATACACTCACGTTCTCGAGAAAACCCGAAATTTGGTCATTTCACGTTGTTGTTTCGCAGAGGACGGCAAAGAAATGTACCAAAATGTTTTTTCTTTCTCTTTCTTTGCTTTAACATCGTTCATAGTAACTTAGGCCCCAGCCAGCTCGCTAGCACTTTTCATGTTCAACAAATTGGAATAATCTCGAAAGAGTTACACCAACGAGAAGTTGGATTTTGAAATGACGTTTTCGTTGCCGTCGCATTAAGCACGCGCATTTTTGAGACGCGGACGGCAACCAGAAATGAATATTTCGCACCCCGGGATAGCGGTCTCAGCCAGACTTTTAAACTAAGGGTCTCTAATAGAGAAAAGATACTTACCGATATAAATATAGCTGTGTGAAGACAAGTTAAAAGGGAAAACATTTCACTTCCGGTTGCCGTTCGCGTCTCAAAAATACGCGTGCTTAAGCTCACGTAACCAAAACATGGGTGGCATTTACATTAATGACGGAAGATAAATCAGATTTTCCCGAGAGCTTACCGATGAAAAACGATAGTTTTGCGAGGATCGTCGAGGGCTTGAAGCTTTGGATTGCATGCGATGACGATCTTCGGGCAGCATCATCGACAATCTTCAAAAATCTTACTTCGGAAATCATCGCCTGCAATCCGTAGCATCACAAACCTTCGACAATCCTCTCGAAACTATCGTTTTTCATCATACCATGATTGGGCTGCCGGTGCCTGTGGTAATTTGCAGAAAGTTGAAGACAAATATCATTATTCAACTTTCTTTGGAGTCGAATTTTGTTGCAAAGCGACGAAGAAATCAAGAGTTCAAAACTATTTTTCAGAGTATCTTCAAAATGTTTCGTGAGAAGGGTGCTCCCTTGTCATTTGTATACATAGCGATACATAACAATTAGCATAAAGCTCAAGGCGTCGCGCAGAAAACTGGCTCCTCACAGGACTATAGTGCCGTCGCGTCCATATCAACTATATGCGCACGTAAACTAAAGAAAACCACACGAAACAATCAACGTATGCCAATAATTCATTTATTTTTCTCTCAACTCTTCCTGTGATGTTTAGAGCCCAGTCCTCTCACTGTGAAGAAATATGCCCATCATGCTCTCCGCCTTCCGCGTCGATGTTTCACTACGAAGAACTGAGAACTGTGGTGTTTTCAGGTTTAAAATGTGCTCTATGAGTTCCTCAAGAGCATTCAACGTGGCCGTGGACATTCAAGAATCACTATACTATACGTTTAAGTGAAGGTATGGAAAATGTAAGTAGCTTGGCTGGGCAAAGGTTTCCGAGTTTCCTGGTATCACGTTTCTTGTGGCAAACGGGTGTTGCGTGCCAATGTTGTTGTATGTTTTCAAACTAAGGTTTGGACCTAATGCTTTGAGTTTCTTTAAAGTATAAACGTAATTTTTTGGTCAATTAAATAACCAAATACAGGTGGCTTGGTGGAAACACCCTGGTCTGGGTTGGGAAACTGTCGGCTTTAGCTTTCGATTACCGATCGATCGGAACACAACTCGCTGAGCTTGAGTTACGATTCGTTTCTTTTATTGAATTCTACGTACTTATGCTCAGTTTTTGTTGCGTTTGATACATTATATGTAGAATTTCAAGTTGTTGATAAGGTATGAGCCGTGGCTCCTGTGATGCTACCACTCAATAACCAAATAGGCACGGGCATGAAACTTACTTCCGGTTTCGCTTTCACTTTTGTTGCCCACCAACAATATCGAATGACTGCGTGTTGTCTGCCATCAGATCCCTGACCTTTGTAAAACTTGGATATCTTGTGTTAAAAATAGCAGTGATTAAGATGTTTAAAGACCATGTGTTTCTTGCTGTATTTACATGTACATGTACTGTAGCTTGAATTTAACAGTTGGATTACTTGTCTGCTTTTGTACAATCAGTCTTCAATAGGTGTTTAATACAGTGTACATCGAGTTATTTTAGGTTATAAATTATATGAGAATTAAAACCATTATGTGACATCAATCATCAGGTAGTCTATTAGTAAGACTTCTTTATTAATGAAATTTGTTAACCCTTTAACCCCCAAGGGGTCTCCCTTTGAGGACTAAAATCGTCTGGCGTTAGACAGAGTAAAATCTATAAGTGCCATTTGGCACTCTTGGGAGGTAAAGGGTTAATGCAACTTATACTAGTGGCAATTTAAGACAGTCATTATTCCATCAATCTGATTACTGTTTGGGACAAGTTTCTGGTCAAAGATGGTTTGGTTGATGCAGTAAGCTGATTCAACAATCAAGGACCAACCTACAATCGGCAGCATAATTAGTTGACTCATGTGTTTCTTGGGTAGTTTTAGTTCACCAAATGACACCACTCTTTTTGTTGCACAATAAACTGTGAAAAAGACCTCGTTCCCCCATCCAATGTTGCTTGTTTGTACAATATACCTCGAGATCACAGTAATTGCCGCACAACATTGTTTGGGGGGAGGGGGGCTGACAGGACAAGCGAAGGGGGCAAAAAGGGATCACAGTTAAGAAATTGGGGGTTAAAAAGGTACGTAAATGTGTCAACAATTTTAGGCGCTGATTGTAGCAATAAAATAGCAGAGTTTCTGAAATCCAGCAGGTAAAATTTGAAGTCAATTTTTGAATTGAAAACATACAATGTGCATGAACAATTTTTTCATGGTTTCGGAGTGGCTAAATGACTGTTGTAATTTCAGAGCGGTGCCCAGTCACCCGGCTGGCGACTTACTTTTGCCATTGGGTGACCAGGAAATATTAGTTTTTGCACCAAATTTATATGCTGGGCGCCCTGGATTTCAAGGGTTTAGAGGTTTGGGTGCCCAACTACTTTTCTTAGAGCACAGCCTTGAATTTGAGAACTTAATTTAATGAAGTGGGTGTCATAATATATATATTTAGCCAAGCCTAAAAGTGGACCTCCATGGGTATTTCCTTATTGGTATATGGATGCAGATAAACTAATATCAATGCTAGGACTCGAGCTAGGCCTCCAGAAAGGACTTCTCTTTGATGCAACTTTTACTTTTATGACTGTTATGGTCATTATTCCACATATTTTGTATACTCTACTTAGTGGAGTATCAGGTTTTCCATGTAGAGTATTAGTTCTATGTGTAAATACTTGTACCTTTGCATGTTCAGTCACATGAATGTTTTATCAACACAAGCAATGTTGAATCTGATTGTACTTAAAAAATGCGATGTAGGTCACATTAGAGAGGGCAATTTTCTGTACTGTGCTGATCAATATGATACCTTTGGGCTGAAATAAAATAAACAGAGGAATTCAGATCTCATTTTGCCAAGTTTGTGTATTATAGTGACAACTGAGTTGATATGTGATTGCCGCATGGGTCCAGACATTGTGATTGTGAACCTACCAGAATACCTTTGTAAAAGCGAAAATGACTGTCGCAGAAAAGCAGAAAACTAAGTGTAATTTATCAGTGTTGCATGTTGAATCTTTGCTGTCTCAAAATTGTACATTGCATTTTATCCATTTTAATAGTACAATTTATTATTGCTTGTATTTATTGTACTGATATTTTATTGTCATGCCAGAGATGCATAAGGTAAATACTTAAAGCCATTCTTAGGGTACCTGTGTGCTATTAGAAGTATTATAGATTCAAAATTGTTTACAGTGTCTCCATGGAGTACATGCAAGTGGTGAGGTTTATGAGCTCAAAGGATTGCATGTTCTTTAATATATGACATAAATGAATTTAATTGCATTCATTTGGCACTTGGAAGTCTGAGTGAAGGCCAATATGGCCTCTAGCTTTTTCTGTTTTGTTGCAGAGCCACAGCCACCATTCAAACACCTGCAAACCTACATTTTCTCAATATCATCACCCTTTGTGGCTCAGGGGCTACATCATTATGAGCATTAACAATTAACAACTTTTGCTTCATCACAGTTTAAGTGCGGCTGCCTATAAGGATTAAAGGGGAAGTATCATGAGTTGCGCATGTGCGAGTTGATCCAAGAATGAAAAATAGTAGTCCACAGGTAAATTCTTTAATGGCACTTCAACCACTCCTTGAGATCTTTGCGATCGGTTAGAGCTATCTTTTTTCGACCAGAATTGTCTCTCCGACCACCATGACCAAGGCCGAATCCCCCACTTGAGAACGCCATTTTGTTTTCACGGTTCAACTTGAAAAATCTTAGCCTAATCTTTTTCAAGTTTGAGCGTCAGCGGGAGCATGCGCAGCTCATGCTAGTTCTCCTTTAAGAACCACATTTTACAGACCACTTGGTAGAATTTCTGATATATTTTGTGTGAACATACCCTTGGATGAACTATTTTCGAAAATCATATTTTAAAGTTCCAAGGTATTTTATTTTTGGGGAAAGTTGCAAGAATTTGAAAATGCGGGCTAGATGCAGTCATGGGCCGATGAAAACTGCCGAAAATTTAGGTCCAAGAACTAAGCCCCGCACACGGTGAGAAATAATCCAATGAACTTGAAACTGTACACAAACCTAGACCAACCATCCTAAAAGAAAATTAATGCAATCAAAATTCCAAATTCGGTGGCTCCTTTCCAAAGCATGCAGGTTTGTGTATGCTACTCAAAATGGCCTTGAAACTAATGCTTATTTTCATTAGAATAAAAGTGTCTCTGGTATGCAATTTTCTTTAAATTAACCTTGTATCTCGTAAGATGAAGATCGAACATTTTTTGTTCCAAGTTTCAAGCTCTGATTCAAATGCTTTCCCACTCAGCGAAGATTGAATGTACGCAATACTTGTGGCTCACCATATACATCAGAAATTATGAGGTTTGTTGACATTCTCAATGACTTCTTTCTTATCCAACACAATAGCTCCAGTGACACAGGGAAACAATGTCCTTGATTTAGTGATCTTGAGCGTACCAAATCAAGTGAGCATGACATAAGTGATGGAACCTAATGAGGCAGAAATGTTTACCGATCATTGTATTCTCTCATTTGAACTCGCCTCTGCTGTTAAGGACCTACATCGTAACTTTTGCGGGTTGCCAAGGAAGTGAAGTTTCACTTCTGGTGAAATGACATCATTTTGAAGCCAGGTGGCTCACAGCTTCTCACAGCTAATCCGGTGCAAACTCAACAAATTTCACTGAGAGAAAAACATTGCAAGGAAAGGTTTCCTCTGGTTTGACAACATTGAAATGCAATCAGAAAGATAGATAGAAGGCAAACAACCGAAAAAAGACTCATAGAAAAAAGTTAGAAGAAGAAAAACGAACAAAGGAAAAAGTGAGTGAAAGGTGAAGTCATGACAAACAGAAAGATAGTAAAGAGAAAAAGACATCGCATTTTGTTTAGAGATCTTTAATTTAAAGTTGACTTCACTGGGAAAAAAGACTGTTGGCTGCCAGGTGAAAATATGTTCCACTGAATCACGGCCCTCGAAAATTGCTGCTGATTTCATTGCCGGACAAAGACCATGTGAATCAATAAAGAAAGCTATGAGAACTTTTAAAATTGGCAAAGATGTCAAAGATTCCTCTTGCCAGAAAGTTCTTCTTTCAAGAACTGAAGTCTGAGCAGGAGACAGAAATAGTGTATTGTGGCAACCGTACTGCAAAGACTTTCCATACAGACTTACATTTAAAAGAAAGAGTGAACAGACCTCATTGTCAGGTGCGGGTTGTATATTTTGTCTCTCATATATCAATGGTTTCTAAAATTCCGATAGTTTATCTCCGGGTTTTTCAAAAATTCATTCCATCGGGAGAGTACAATAATTATGTACTTCCAAAACTGTTACAAACTGATAACAATTTATTTCACTAAAACAGCAAGAAATAAACCTTTACTGGCATTAAAGCATTTTATTTTCAGCATTTACAAGAGAGCGAGTGTCCATGTGTACTGCCAAGGAAATACCTCAGTTAAAACTTAAAAACATGAACACACATGAATGGAGCTGTCGTTTCTGAAATCCAACCACCTGTGTTTGCTTGAAAGTTAACAGCCATGTTTCATGTGATGGTGTCAATTTATCGATTACTTCAAAATTTGAAACTCGCCCCAGTTCCTCTTTGAATTTCGGAATGGCCAATTGTGAAGAAACGCCTTGTTCATTTTAATTGATGTGGGAATGTTATGGTCTTCTTTGGCATCAATTTTACAACCATTAATGCTGATCAAGTTGCTCGTCTTTTCGAGTCTTGATTGAATGTGGAACTTTATTTCAGTCTCAAATATTTTCCAGAAAAAGGTCGCACTATATAAGAATTTATGGACACAATTAAGGACTTTACTCATGTTACTTGAAACATCTATGAGAGTAAAATCCAACAAAGTTAGCTTGTAAATTAAAGTCTAGAAACTTTGCAGACAGCTCGCACTGGAAACAGGGGAAGGCATGAGCGGAAGGCCCTTGCATAACAAAACACTTCTGGTTGACGAAAAAACCTATAATAATTGAGGTTATTGTTTCGGATTCATTTTTTTCGATGACAGACCAAATAAAACTATGCTTAGATTTAACAGAATTCTATTGTTTCAAACAAATTATAAGCATTTCAAAGTTTAAATCTGGGTTTGAAATTTTCCAAAAAAGCAATCAAGCAAAATCCAAGCATAAAGGGGATAGTTTCTAAAGAAACTGTGGTGCTGCATCGGATTCGCTCTGATGAAGGGCTAGCGCTCGAAACGTCAGCTTTTAGAATCCCTGTACGGTGGTCAATTTACATTTATCAACTCTGTTGATAATACCAAAATCCAAGCATAGTCTAATGTGAATTTATACAACGATCTTAAGGAAAAAGGGCAATTCTTGGCTTCCAAGATTATAGACTTTTTGGTTTTGGTTACGTGATCATGGGCGTGGTCTAATGATGTCATCATTCGATTCCGATGTTGATATCAACAGCTGTGTGATGAAATGACTGAAGTGTAACAGAGGATTCCAAGTTATGCCACCAATAATTTCCTTAGCAACAGTCTAGAAAGATAGGTCTGAGGGCCCTTAAGGCACCACCAAAACTCCAGTGCTTTGTTTACAATTATGCTAGAGGAGACTTCAATGGGCTCTGTTCTTCATTTCAAGCCACAAACTTGTCCAACACAATATCCACTGGAGACCCTAATATAGATAGGGACTGTCACAGCTGGAAAGACACCTTCTTAGTGGGTGTGGCCAATTATATCCTGAAGAAAAAACTCAAGGGGAGGAATCCAGTACCCTAGATAAAAGGAACTATATTTACCCTAATAAAGAAAAAGAAATCCATGCATAAGAAGCTCATTTTATCTCCATCAAGCTTTTTAAAGGCTAAGTTTAAGGACTTGCACTCCAGGTCAAACACATGTTGTGCGAGGCTTGTGACTTATTCCTTGCAGGAATGGAGTCACAGTTAAAGTGCAATCCAAAACTTTTTGGTCAACACTCAAACTGAAATCGATAAGTTGGCAACAGGTCCCAGCGGTGAGCCACTAGACGACAGAAGTAGAATTCAAGCTTCATCACCTACTGAAATAGTTGAACTGTTCAACTGGTACTTTGTGTTGGTGTTCACATCTGACTCTGTCGCCCGCAAATCAGCTGATAAGGAAGATGCTGGGCTTAATGTCTAATCTGACCTTATCGGACCTGTACTCATGGTCACTCAGGTCTTTAATGTACTGGCC
>OX419339.1:23746888-23756888 GCA_948470475.1 Galaxea fascicularis
GCAATCAGAAATTGAAAACAATACTTTGCACAAACACAGGCAAATACTAAAATGTTCTGACTATTAACAATTTGTAATAAAAAGCTAAGCTTTGTGTTGTGGAAAATGAAAACGAAAATTCTTCAAACACAAGGAGAACATCACATCTTAGTGTCTGTCTTCACATCTTATTTTCTGAGAATTTATATTTGTTCATATCTGTCAAGACATTCATGAGCAAACCGGCTAAAATTAGAGAACTACACAAGAAAAACTTGTTATAGTAGTTTATGCCAGCGATACAAATATATGTTTCGTGGTTTCTGCTTGACTATTTTTGCCAATAAGTATATTTCATAAGAGAAGGAAAATGGAACAAGATCAGAAAATTAACCTCTGATGGTAATAAGAGAAAGCAAACAAAAAAGTAAACTGTGAAATTAGCTGTTTTATGTTTTAGCTGTGGCATGTCAGCACTTCTTAAGAAAAGCAACAACTGAAAAAACAGCAAAGTGTCAATCAAAATCAAAATACAAGTTAGCTTTTAGAAAATAACTAGGCCTTTTATTCCATTGCTGATGTTTTCCTTCACTTCAGAGGCAAATGTACTCTTTTGTCTTGCCAGTGTAAAAAGATTTTACCTCAAGACTTCTCACAGATTCACAAAGCGAAAGTGTTACTGTGACAATGGGCAGAGATAGGAAATTCTTGACCTCCTTAAGACCCAGTCAGATTGCAGGATTCATTACTGTGCCCTCCTTGGAAAAAACTAGGTCCAATAGAATGCACTTCCATAACAAAGTCTTGTGATTATATACTGTAGTGTGTTCTGTATCACTAATGAACTGTTTTTCTAACAGAAAAAAAGATGTACTGTTTAAGTTATGCAGCCCTGTCAGGGGCGGATCCAGGAATTTCTGAAAGGGGGAGTTGTACATGTACACTACTGAAGTAGCCTTGAACACCAATGGTGTGGAAGGGGAGTAACCTGACAAGCAGTTGAATGATAAAAGTGAAATAACTTCGTAAAAACAATTTTATTCTATTATTATTTTACAAAGAATCAAGCAAAATAACAAAAAAAAAATTCTCAAAAGGGGGGTTGCAACCCCCTCAACCCCTCCCCTGGATCTGCCTCTGCCTGTTATGTTCCAAATTGTGTGACATACTGGGTTTTTTTTCTAAATCCCTCATTTGAAGAAAAGACTCTGGAATTCGTCTACTGTGTGGCTTATTCACTGTGGTCCATGAGTGGTCTTTTGAAATGCAATCTAATATTGAAATATGTAATATTTTGCACCCTCAGATGTGATAGGCCAGGGCTTCCAGAACATGTTTTAGCACAACACTTTTACTGTAGTGGAGTTTCGGCACTGTGGTTGAGAGCTTGCAAAATTTGATCAGTTACCAGGAGGAAAAGTGTGTGGTTTTGTACATTGCTCAGAGGATAAGAACCACTTGATGTTACAAACATTTGAGGCCTTTTTACCAAGGCAATTTTTGTACACGATTCCACAGTTCAGGGCTCAAGACTAACAGTAGCCAACTAGCCACAGACTTGAAGTCCGTTTTGGCTAGTAGGTTTTGCGTTTTATTAGCCATTTTGGCTAGGGGAAATGTGACCGCATGAAATCACTGATTTTAGAAAATTGAGTCAAAGCGTGCAGAATTTGAAACATCAGCGCACATAATTTATTGCCTCAAGGAAGAACTTTCTACTACTAAAAAATGAAAGTACAATTGACTTTTATGGTTCTTTTTTCCCTGACTAAAGTGACGAATGACAAACAAACTTCTTGTTGCAAATGAGGTCACAGAAGTCCAGGGATGACGTTTTATGCCTTAAAAAAAGTCATTAACGCTATTTAAAAAAGCCTACATATCGATGCTTAGATGTATGTTTGCAAGTTCCAAATAAAGTCAGAAAGATGGAACGTTGCAAATGTTATTGTTCACGAGAGGTCATGAATCAGCATTAAAAAAAAAGAAAATCAATGTTGTTTGGCAGCTAGCTGCAAAATTTTGATGGTGGTTCTGTGACAAAATTCTCAAGGGCATGGAAACTTAGTTTGCACTTCTAAGTTTTTGTTTTAAAGTAAATTGTTGTTTTGGAAGCACTTGTACTTTTAGAGTACTAAGTGGTAAATACTGTATGTTTGTTATTGGAGACTTGGCAGAAATTGGGTATCCCTAGTTGACAGGGTTGGGTCCACAAAAGGTTAAATTCTATGGTGCGTTTTCTCTTTATAAGACCATTATTACATAATTGGAAATAACACTCAATGGAAAAAAAATGTTTTCACTTTTTTTAAAGTTGAGCATGTCACAGTACTGTCACATTATTGTATCACACAGTCCTGTCCCTCATTGCAAGCAATTGTTAGTTGAGTTAATGGTCTGTCTTGTGAGTTACAACTGTATTCACTTACATGTAGATGTGAATCATGATACACTGGTGGCCTTCATCAGGTGATGGTGTCAACTTATCTTTGGATCAGTATACTGTACATTGCACCATGATTGGTGGTGATTGGTGCATTTCAGTACTCACTTTAGCCATTGCTGATTGGAAGGTTTTGTTCATTGTTGCTGAGACTACAAATTGTACTTTCAGAAGTTTGCTTTGGTACCAATCAGTTTTTGTTTTGTTTGATTGTGGGCATCCACGCTTAAGCAATTTCAATTCCTCTATCACGATTGATATCTAAATTGTGTGAATAGTCACTTCAACCTTACAAGTGTACAAATATGGTTGATGGTCAGTAAACTCAACTTTGCATTTATTTGAAATTGAAATAGTACACTGTCGCCAGCAGGCCATATGTGGTCAAAACATTCTGACCCACATCTACAGTGTAAATGACCAAATTTTGAGACAAATGGTAACCTCAGTTATCCAACCATGGTGACTAACACCTGTATCAGTGCTCCTTTTCACTGATTTATATTTAAGAGGAACTTGGCTTAATTGTTTGAGTTAAAACATTGATCAAAACATAAGTCTAGAACTGTTTCCTATGTAAGTATTATTATATGTAGGTGATAATGTATAATGTTGATGTGAAGCTGTCTGGATTCCACTTCAGTGTGGTTTTTGACTAAGCGTTCATCCTCGTGGGGAATGGGTGGAATCTGACATTGTTGTTCTAATCATTTGTGAACAAACGTAATATTTCAATGGATTTTTTTCAAACTGTAGAATACTCAAATTTGTCAGATGAGCAAGATGGAGGATAAAAGGAGCCTTTTACTAGAGAAGTACCAGAAATATAATCTGAGCAAGGATGTTAGCATTACAGGGAGGTCTCTTGAAGATGATGGCAGGGAATTCCTATCCTCTGTTAATCCTGAAGAGCGATACATTTTCTTGAATTTATACCCAATACTGGTAAAAACTGCACAGAATTTTGAAAGAAATGAAAACAGCATACAAAAGATGAAAACTGGATTTAACTGCTTGGAGAAGTATGCTGTGAACTTATGGAAGTTTCCATGGCGTAAAGAGTACCATACCATCAAGGTGCAGTGTATGTTCTTGGTGTTTTGAGAGTATATGGTCAGGTGATATATAAAATTCTTAGTGGTTTCGTTTCTTCGTGTTTAGAATGATGTCTACATATAGTTGAATGATTGTTTCCTGTAATGTTATGTTTATTTTGAATTTGCTGTATTACAGTGTGACGCGCCTTACCGTGGCCACCCAACAAACATTTTTACAAGTTAGCCACTGATCAAGGTACGCGAATTGGATTGATAGATACGCCTCTGTAGAAAGTTTCAACATGCAAGAACCAAACGGAGGCGTGTCTTTCAATCAAATTCGCATACCCTGATTGGCTAACTTGTAAAGATGTTTGATTTTTTACTGCATTGTAATTGGTTGAAACAAAATTCAGACATCAGTTATTGGCTTCCATTCATTGTGTGAATTGAACTGTTTGACAAGGCAATGCAAAGAAGGAATGGTATTGTTTGGTCCTGACCTTTTGTAAACTAGTCAACTTCCATTGTAAAGCGGGGGTCACCGAGCTCATTTTTGAGTGACTGACGGTTAAAGATAAACCAAGGGGTGTTTCTGACAGTGTTGGTGTAGCAATTTTTTGGGTTATATCAAGTTTCATAGCTTGTTCCCCGTTGATTTGACTTTTGTATGACACCACTGTTAAGTTAAAAACGCACATGGCCTTTATCTTCTCCTCACCTCCAAGCTATTTAATGTGTCTTAATTTTCTGCAGCTTTACACGGCATTTTTCAAAGGGAATATTCAGCAGAAGCTTCAAGACACAGATGCGATCTTAACAATTCTGAATTGTCTCGGCTACAAGGCTGAGCATGACCCAGATCGACTGTCACTGAAAGAGCCAAATACAGCACTAGCTATCAGGGTGTCTTTGGAACTCTTTCTAGTTCAGTTGGATTTACAGGTAATAAAGGAAATCATGGAAAACGTCCCCGAGAGCAAATTGGCACTGAAAGATATGGTCAAGGTACGAGAAAGAACATTTAACGTAAAAGATGCTTGTGAATATCTGTCCAGAAAAATTACAAAACGGCAGAAACTTGATACACCAAGCGAGGGCGATAGCACATCAGATGAAAAGGCAAAGGAAATCCAGCGCAGCGGAAGGAAACCAACTGTATCAAACTCTGAAAATGCAGTAGTCTCTACCGAACATTGGTTAAACGCGGGGTCTGCGGACCGTCCAGATACCAGTGGTACTGAGGGTAAAGTTGTGAATGTTAATCACTTGTCAGCTAGGTTTTCAGTTGCCAGTGTAGTGGCGGCACGAGTGCCTTCAGATTGCAGAGAAAATATGATTCACGGGCACTTCCTTTCCAACTCAAATGATTTGCGGAAAGTTTCTGACTTCGAATTATACGGTTTAGACACTGTAGGACGTGAGGCAAGACATCGCCACTCTGATTTCTCTGAACGTGTGGCGGACACGTTTACTGGAGGTTATCATTCCCTTCCCCACCATAGCACTGGGGCACCACGTTACCTGTATTCCGCGCAGGGCCATGCGAATTTTGCTGGGGGAGATATACAGGGACTTAATGTAGACTCCCAGGGTGGTGCAGGGCGTTGTGTGACCAGTGGCTTGTGCACTAATGCGGGTCATCCCAAGACATCGTCAAGAAATGACTCACACCAACAGGGTTTGCCTTTGGTTGGTTGGCAAGACATCGGCAGCCCAGCTAATCAGCAGTTTTCATCCAGAGAATCCTCTCAACTTTCTCAAGGAAGAGAAGTCACGACTGAGGCAAACGATTCGAGTGCAGAGTTTGGTACTAATCCTGAACCAATGGACATAGACCACAGGGAACATAATCGGCTGCAGAGTAATTTTTCGTATTCGAAAGGAATGACGGAAAGAGTGTATAACAGACGCAAAACGGAATCTGGTGTTGCTGATTTAAAAGACACTCTGCAGTACAACTTGACTCTTGAAAACGAGTCGTACAAGAAACCTAGTAGTACGAGAGAGGCTCCGCCATCTAAGATTGCGACCACGAGAGTAGGTCATATTTGCGGCAGGGAGGTTACAGGCATTCCTCAGCCAAGCAGGCCTGCTGTGCAAGGTTCAGCAGACTACGGCACCAGCACCCGTACGTCTGATGGTCGTGGTTACGTATTGGACAAAACAGCTCAAACCAGTTTGTCGGTTGAGCGTCCTATAAAAGGCACTCAGTCCAGTGAAGGACAAACCTCCAACGAAATGGTAAACAGTAGGCCTATTTTGACAAGGAGCAATACGGAACAACACAACCAAGGTGAGACAAGGTCGAGTCAAATTCGTTCAGAAGGACCAAGTAAAGGTTATGATCGTGGGGCTACACTTTCATCATTGAAGAAGGATCATCGTGTTGAAGGGGCAAGAAGTAATCCTGCTTTCGAGGCCACAGCTTCATCGTTACATAAGTATCGTCATTCAGATGGTGCTACAGCTTCAGCATCAAAAAGGGATTTTTCTTCTCAAGGGGCGAGAACTTGCGCTGCAGACACTCTTTGCAACCACTGTATGCTGCAAGGACAGTTAATTTGCAAAAGCTGTCTGGTAATAATCTGCAAAGAATGCCAAGAGATCTTTGAAACTAACCTCTGTGACTCAACCAAAGGGAAGCATGTCTTTCAGGATTTCGAAGATAAAGGAAACAGCACTAAAACTGCGGAAATGGGTGCCATGTCAAACCAAGAACGTACTGCCAATGGGAAGGACGAAAAAGAATGGAACTGTAGTAGGTGCACCTATCTGAATTCTCCGGAGCATGGGATCTGTGTTATATGCGCCACAACACGAGGTGTGGACACCGTGGAAATTTCCAAGGCTGGGAGTAGAGTCTGCCAACATTGCACTCTACATAATGATGAAGGCGCAAAGGTTTGTGTTGCCTGCCACAAGACTTTTGACCGCAGTGAGACATTCGTTTAGTGACTTGGGGCTGTAAAAACACAATGGTTTAGGCCGATATCTCGCGCTAATTGTTATTTAAGTAGAGAGAATGTTTTGCTTGAAGTCTTGTTCTGTAAATTGTTTTGTGGAGATTTTTGCAAATTAGATTCAACAAGGACGTTGTTACGTGGAATGGTGTTTAAAGTTCTAAGCAATTTCTTGCAGTAAACCTGCAAACAAGCAAACAAACAAACAAACAGAACAAGGAAAGGGAAAGATATTTGCCGAGTCTTGGAATGCCCCTCGCTCAGTATGAAGTTTAAATTAATAGAATCAGCAGAAACTGACATCATAGTGGACGGGAGACATGCGATATCGAGCTACTTTAGGTATTTGTTAGTTGAAGATCGGCGAAAGTAAGGAACCTAGGCTTTCGAACTGATCTTGACTTCATTCTCAAGTTTTAAGTTACGGTTAAATGTTGGTATTTATGCTGTCAATGTGCAAGAATATATTTTACGTTCAGAGCTAAAGTGTCAATACACATACTTGAAAATGTTAAATACTTTGGCATAAATTGAGTCCGATTGTGTGTTACGTTAAGTTTCGGCTTTCGGCCGCTAATAAAGGGTATTTCGTAAATCAGACAATCCAATTTTCTCTAGCGTTTCTTTTAAGACTGAAAATATGTTTTGCCAGATCTAGGCTCTTGACACCGGTATCTGTTTTCATGTGGTTTTCTGAGGTAGAGGCTTCAGGCTCCTCGTGCGTCCTCTATACGTTGATGAATTTGGCGAGTCGTGAAAATAATATAACCTGCATCACATGGGACACATTTGGAGAACAACGCCCTGATGGTTCACTTGAGCAGGCCAAAGTATTTATTTAACATCTTCAAGTACATGAATTAACACCTTCGAACGCATTCTTTAAGAACTTTCTCGCACATTGATTGTCTAAATACTATGTGACCGATAATTTAAATCTTGAAAATGAAGTCAAGATAGCTCATTGTATCATTGTTTTGAAATATTCTTTTATTTTCAGTTAAACAACGTGTTATCAGGAACCATTATGACGGCAGTAAACACGAGCCGCAATTTTCGCTGTTGTCCACTGGGTAAAAAGTAGCAGGTTAATTCTGACGTATTGCTGAATAAGGGTTAGCATGCAAACAATCTCAGTTGACGTCTCGCGCGAGATTTATGTCGGGCGCGAGTGGTGGATGCGAGCGCTTCAAAGATTTCGAGACGACAAGATACGCATTTGAGCATGCGCGACACGCGCGTGCTTTTACTTTTATAGATATGGCGTGTGTTGCTTACGCTCGCGCGCGCTCGGCTAAAAACCCTTTCAAGCCTCCTTAAGGAGGCTCGAAAGGGTTTTTTAGCCGAGAGCGCGCGCGCGTAAACAACTCACGCCATACCTATAAAAAGTAAGAGCACACGTGTGTCGCGCATGCTCAAATGCTAATCTAGTGGACTCTAAATTTTTGAAGTTTCGTGACTTTACTCGCTTATATTTCCGCTTTCGCTCGGTAGATTTTTTCGATTTTTTCGGTAAGATCAATTGACTGCGTTTATAGTCCGACTTTTAAAAAATTCTGTAGGTAGAGAAAAAATTAAGAAAGCAATTATCAAAAAGTAGTTTTATTCTTAATCTTCCCTACAGAATTTTTTTTAAATTGAAATATTTTGAAGATCATTCCTGGTAACATATAATATAGAAGTTTGAGAAGATTTCACCGACCTGTTTTTTAAATAAGATAAAAGATTTCGATTTTAGGGGCTCAACTGAATGCGTGATATGGTTGCCATGGTAACAGGTTTTCTGAAATTAATGTCATGTAATGAATCTATGATATTTCTTTTATTTCTGTGCCAAATTTCATAGTGATACGATGAACCAAACATAACTTAGAAAGGAATTTGTAGAACTTGTCTAAAGAAAACGAAAACTATTTCGAACCACCTTAAGCAGTGTTAAGTATTTTTTTAATAGAGTGATTAATGAGAGCCTTTCACAATGGACTGGTGGAATGTTTGCAAGTATTCTAGATGTTATGTGTTTGAACAAATACTTATGCACGGATGAAGCGTTACGCTTTCTTTGTTGAGATAACGTGGAAGCCGATCATTTATTTGGCAACGGAGACCCTTGGGGCAAGGTAGTTTTTACTCATTCATTCACTTAGTTGCAGTGGTTTGGGTGGCACTTAAAGCCAAAACGAATCCTAGGGAGCAACTTAAGACAAAATTGATCAATTGACAACCACGGGTAGGGGTTTTTACAACCACAACTGTCGCCTGGGTGTTTGAAAGAAGTTTTCGGGTGGGAAAATTGACATTTGAAAACCAGAAAAAAGCAAATTCTCCTGTGGTTGCCCTCCCCCGTCAGGCCCGTAGGGAATGGGGGTGCGACGGGTGGTTCTGCACCCCCACGGGCTGCAGAGGTCCGCTTCCAGGGTCCACTTATTGTGGACCGATGGCTCAAACATTCGAGAAACGGACCGCTGGTGTGAAGACACCGCTAATTTTGCCGCCCCCGGGGCTAAGTAGTTTGTTAAAAGCCCCGTATAGTGGGGCATTGGTACTTGAGAAAACCACAAAACACAACTCAGTTCGGATTTATCTACTGGTCTCGGCTAGACTCGCTCCAAAAGTAAAAAAATATATTTATTCAACTGCACTCGCCATTTGCACTGAAATTTGACTGGTATCTTGTTAATTCCACCCACCCCCACCCCCCGGGCCAACACGTCGTTGAATTTGTGTTAAATCCCAGCATCTTTCCTCTCTAACGATGATAGATTGATAAATAGTTTATTCAGTTAAACCATTACAGTCCTCGCGCCGACTGAAATACAAATTAATTTTTCAGTAAGATATGAACAAAATTACAATACATATGTCGAAAAAGGAGAATAAAAGTAATAACACTATGTCTAAATCTGTTTGACTTGTAGGGTGGCTTAAATATGCTCGATATTGATTCTATGGTTCGTACCAGACGAGTGATATGTATTAAAAAACATTCGGAAGACTATAAAAGTCCGTGGAAAGCTTTTTTAAATGAGACTCTTATCCCCGTTGGTGGGAAGCTCATATTGCATTGTAATTTTGATACTCCTAAATTAAGAATTTATCTACCAAGTTTCTACAAGCAATGTGTCGATGCGTGGTCAGAAGCAAATGCAAAAACACCCAGCTCGCTACATGAAATTGCAAATGAAGTTATTTGGAATAACAAGCTTCTCTGCATTAATAAGAAATCTGAGTACCGTAGAGATATTGCAGTTTTAGGGTTTTTAAAAATTTGCGATTTATTTTCAACTAAAGAAAATCTCAATCCTGAGCAAGGTTTCTCCATTATGGGTATTATTAACTCTATGCCTGCCAGTTGGCGCTTGACAATTAAAAGGGCAACTACTGCACCGGTGATTGATCAACTTCCGGATTCACCTGCTATCCTAATAAGTAACAATTTGGTTCCAATTCTTGATGCTTCCTCAAAGCAAATCTACCGGCTTTTCCTGGAGAAAAAAGAAACAACGCCTACTGCTAAACTAAAGTTAGTTACAAAGTATTCAAACATTGATATTGATTGGAAAAGTGTTTATTCGCTA
>OX419339.1:23759388-23774388 GCA_948470475.1 Galaxea fascicularis
TCGAATTTGTTGTTGAAAATGAAGGACACGCCCTTCTTGGGCGAGAAACTGCCATTGCCTTAGAAGTTTTGAAGTTGAGACCTCAAAACAACTCACTAGGGGTCTCTACAGACGGAGCAAAAAAGGCAACCCAGTATTTTTTAAACGTTTCCGGGATGCTATAAAGGTATTGGAAAACTGAAGGATTTCCAGCTAAGTATCCCAATTGATCCAGAGGTTCAACCCATAGCACAACCAATTAGGCGAGTCCCTTACCACCTTCGTGACAAGCTGAGTGACAAGCTAGATGAACTTGTTGAACTAGATATTATTGAGAAAGTGAGTGGATCAAGTTCATGGGTATCGCCAGTGGTAGTAGTGCCAAAGCCCTGGGGCGACATCCGTTTGTGCGTTGACATGCGACAAGCCAACAGGGCAGTAAAACGAGAACGTTACGCAATACCCACCATTGATGAAGTTTTACAAGATTTGAATCAGAGCAAGTTCTTCAGCAAGTTGGATCTCAACTCTGCCTATCATCAGATAGAACTGTCACCTGAATCAAGAGATATCACTACATTTGGCACACATAACGGACTCCACCGGTACAAACGACTTATGTTCGGTATAAGTTGTGCCCCTGAGATGTACCAGAAGGTACTCCACCAGGTCCTTCAAGAGCGTGATGGTGTCCATAACATTCTTGATGCTGTGATAGGACATGCACCCACTGAGGAGGAACACGACAGGAGATTTGCGAATGTGGTCCAAGTATTGAGTAGCAAGGGGTTGACGCTGAACCGCGATAAGTGTCAATTTAAGATGTCCCATCTGGAGTTCATGGGTCATGTGTTGTCGGCACGTGGGATTGGTCCAACAGATGTTAAAGTAAAGGCTGTCGTTGATGCTTGTGAACCGAAGAATGCCACTGAAGTGAGGAGATTCCTGGGACTGGTCAATTTTACTGCACGTTATATCCCTGACCTGGTAACGGTGTCTGCACCCCTCCGCCAAATTACGAAGAATGGAGAGCCATTTGTATGGGGCCTGGAACAACAACAATCATTTGATGAATTAAAGAAGCGACTGTCCAGTGCAGAGACACTTGGATATTTTGATAAGAATGCCCCGACTACGGTGATCGCGGACGCAAGTCCTGTGGGCCTAGGAGCTGTACTAGTCCAACAGCAAGGAGAAGAGCTACGAGTTATTAGCTATGCAAGCCGAAGCTTGTCTGATACAGAACGCCGATATTCTCAGACCGAGAAAGAGGCTCTAGCGACCGTGTGGTCCTGCGAAAGATTTCATGCTTATTTGTATGGTGCTGAATTTGGACTAATAACTGACCACAAACCTCTGGAATGTATTTTCACGCCCAAATCCAAACCCTGTGCTAGGATTGAGAGATGGCTTCTCAGAATGCAACCCTACCGATTTACAGTTAAGTACATTCCAGGTCCAAAGAATATTGCAGACTCTTTGTCACGCCTCCTGCGTCCAATGCCACCGCCAGGCGACAACTACCACACAGAAGAGTATGTGAAGTGGGTAGCCCAAGAATCAACACCTGTTGCCTTGACAACTCGCGAAATTGAGAGAGCATCAGACCATGATCCTGAGCTGGAAAGTGTACGAGAATGTCTCTTGAATGGGAAGTGGCATGCCATAAAATTCAAGGAGTATCTACCTGTGCGAAGTGAATTAAGTGTGATTGGCAAGCTTGTTCTTCGTGGGACCCGAATTGTGGTACCAAAGCAGCTTCGTACTCAAGTACTGACGTTGGCACATGAGGGTCACCCTGGAATTGTGGCCATGAAGCAATGTTTGCGAGCCATAGTGTGGTGGCCTGGCAACGACAAAGAGGTGAGCAGTGCTTGTAAGACCTGCCATGGTTGTCAGTTAGTTTCGCAACCATCTAAACCTGAGCCGATGGCACGTACAGAGTTGCCTTCCGCACCGTGGCAGTATCTAGCAGCCGATTTATTGGGTCCACTGCCTTCCGGCGGTTATGTTTTTGTCATAGTGGACTATTATAGCCGATTCTTTGAGATGGAATTCACCAAATCTACCACCTCTGACAAGATTGTGTCAATACTGTCAAGAATTTACGTCACCCATGGTCTTCCCTTGTCCTTAAAGACCGACAATAGACCGCAGTTTGTCAGTGAACATTTTAAGAAGTACTTGGAGGAGAACGCAATTGAACACAGACGAACCATACCCTTATGGCCACAGGCAAATGGTGAGATCGAAAGACAGAACCGCATTATCCTTAAACGGCTACGTATTGCCCAAGCAGAGGGCCGCGACTGGAAATCAGAAATGGACAATTTCTTAATGATGTATCGTAGTACACCACATTCTACTACTGGGGTTAGTCCAGCGGAGTTGTTGTTTGGCAGACGCATCAGGACCAAACTACCCCACCTTGACGAGTTTACCATTGACGATGAAGTCAGAGATCGAGACAGTGAGAGAAAGGAGAAAGGGAAGATGAACGCAGACTGCAAACGAAATGCACATGAAAGCGAGATTCAAAAAGGTGATAAAGTGCTACTGAGACAGGAGAAAGAAAACAAACTGTCAACGTCTTACAGACAGTCTCCCTTTACAGTTGTCCAGAAGAATGGCAATAGTGTGCTTGTTGGGGCTGACGGTGTACAGTACCGCCGAAATGTAACCCATGCGAAAACGTATCTCGAGCGAGATTCCCAGCCAACAGTAGGTCGTCATCAGAAGGCTCAGAGAGGCTCAGAGAGCAACACAAAGTTCATCAAACCAAGTAAGTACTCCTGGGACAGCAAGTGGAGACAATCCAGCGGAATACAAACCATCAGGTTCTACTACCTCACGTCCATCAAGACTCAAAAGACTGCCCTCTAGATGTTCCAGGCTGTGTTCAGTTCGCCCCGGAGTGTGACACTTAAACCAAACCGAGATGTGGACTGGAACTTATAGGACGGAGCATTCGTACTGGAGGAGATGATTAAAGTTGCACGAGGTTTGTAATGGCGTAGTTTTGGTCTGTGGTTAAATCCGAATTTTTTGATCTCATTCTGAATGAGTTTGGCGGTATGGAAAATCTGTTGAGTTTTATCCATGGCACCTGCTGTTTCTGGTGTAGTTGATCTCTTGATAGCTGCGTTTATAACATCTTGCACGGAAATCTTACTAGAATAAAGTAGCTCTGGTTTGCTTTTGTCAAATGGCTGATGAAACACTATACTTAGATCCTGCTTGGTGTAACTGCTTGCATCAGTGCCTTTCTTTGCTAACAAACGTTTGTACATGGACAGAAGGGAAACCATGCTATACGCTCGGCTTTGGCTATGCCATCTTTGATGCTCTCGGCTAACTCTTGAAATGCTTTGTCATACAGTGACTCTCCATCTTTTTCTCAAAAGGACTGGTGCTTGAGATTTGACTTGCTAACATATGAAGCGAAGCAGTTCTTGTGGTATTTAGCTCCTGCAGCAATAAAGTCATTGTTAACACCACAAAGTAGACGAATCATCCGTTCATCGCCTCTACTTTCGGCAGCTTTCTTTATAGTTTGACAAGCCTCAAACGTACAAACATTTTGCATTTCCCTGACTTTTTTGTGAGTTTTATTGCAGCAAAAGAGACAAGAAGACCAATCAGTGGGTGTGATTGCTGATCTAGAAAACCTATTCTCCTCAACATTGAAACCGTCTTCAGTCAGAAGTGGTGTGGAAACTTTAGAACTTGTAGGGTACCTAATATTTTCCTGGTTTTTGTAGGAAGAATAGCAAGAAGAATGCCAAAACAGTTCAAGATCCCTTTGGTTGGAAATTGTGGGATACAGCTGCTGACAAACTTCGTCCTGACGTAGGGAAAGTGCAGAAATAAAAGTTTCAACCGACGATTCTTTCCCTTTTCGTAAGACTTCACTTTTATCAGCCTGACAAATGACACATTTGGCAAATGATGTGAGCTTTCTTTTCTTTTCTGGTGGGAGAATTGTTATTCCCTCGTTATCGTGGCTAGCCATGAATACTAAAAATAAGTAATACTGAAAATTAGCCGATCGCTTAATTATTCATTGCCCACAAAGTGTCGAGAAGCATCTTTAAAATCGGAACTCTTTAAAGTAGTGTACAACTAAAGCATTAGAATTAAAGTCGGAAAGAATTATAGAAATTTTTGAAATGTTAACACAACAACAACAAGCCTTTTTGTTTAGTCAAGAAATAAATAAAAATAATTTGAAGAATATTTAAGAATCCATTCATTGAAACCCTAGATAAAAGATATACCAGAAACTAGTATTTGTAAAACATTGGAAAGCAAAGAACACAAAACATTTTCCACTGGATAATAAACTACTCACGATAGATCCTTGTCACAACAACAAAACGCCAGAGGTGATGTTATGTAGAGAAAATCTGTCATACCTACAGAGAAAGTAGTGATGTGGCCGTGAAAGCCGCCATGTTGGATGTTATGAGCCTCGATATGGATCAACCGATTAAGGACATTGACATATAACGGGATTTTAGGTCATTGCATCCTGGTAATGTTCGTTAGTAGCCTTAAGAATGATGATTGCTCGGGTACTTTATCTCTGGCTTTCTTTTTCACGTTTAAACAGATAACAGACACAGGTTTGGCCTATACTTCTGGCAGCCTCGTTTTCATGTTGATGGAAATCTTGCTCTTGGAATGTGTTGGAGTTGTAGACGAGCTTATGAAAATATGAGAATGTGAAGGAAATGTCATGTTATACTCCAAACTGTAATCATAAGATGTTTGTATTCTGTTTTGTAATATTTCTCGTATAATTTGTCAATTTTGTACAGCAGGTCACGTGATATACCATGTGACTCAAATTAAGGCTGTAATAAAAGTTGACATGGAAAGATACTTGTATCTGCGGTTTTTGACCATTTTAAAAGAAAATTATCCAGTTCAAAGCAGTTAACTTAGTTGGCCTCGTTTCCATGCCTTAGACATAGACAACGTCACGAAACATGGTCTTAACTTTTACGTTATACCACATTTCAACTCCACGAACTACCTGGCATTATTAAGGAGGTTCTGTTCTTCTGTTCTATCATAATTTGATTTCAAACCTTTACTGTGGTGTGGATTGAACGAAACCTCCTTTTTCCGATCTCAGCTGCCCGACTAAATAAATGTTTGGTCGTGTATCCGACCGTATTTGTTTGTCGTTGGTCGTCAGTTCGACTTTTCCTTATGTTTGGTCGTGTTGCCGACCGTAGTGTTGTTGTTGCTATTATGCTCCTAGCGTTCTCACGCTTTGGTACCATTCATTCTAGTTCCCCTGGGTATTCAATGCCCTATTTAAGCAGCGTGTTTCAGGTTATTTCGGCCTCTTTTCCCCGTTATGCTTTAGGCCGGCGCCACCTTGTTTTTTGCTCACCCGCTTCCCCTTCGGCGACGACTTTCTCCTATTAATCGTACCGCTCATTGCCTGGCAAAATTATTTCTCCCATAACTTAATCGCCTCTGGGCAATGAGTGGCTATTGTGCCAGTGAAGATGTGGAGCAATCTGCTCTACAGAATTTTTAAACTCAAATATTTTGAAGACCATCCCTGGTAACATGTAATATAAATGTTTGAGAAGATTTCACCGACCTATCATTTAAATAAGATAAAAGATTTCAATTTTAGGGGCTCAACTGAATGCGTCGCATGGTTGCCATGGTAAATGTCGTGTAATGAATCTATGATGTTTCTTTTATTTCTGTGCCAAATTTCATAGTGATACGATGAACCAAACATAATTTAGAAAAGAATTTGTAGAACTTGTCTTGGGGAAAATGAAAACTATTTGGAACCAACGTAACCAAATAATGCCAAAAAAATGCTGGCATAATCGGGAAGGGGCTAATTAGAAGTTTGTATGGATTTTGAACTGTTTTTACGTCAATAACTTGGTCTCTGTTAAACCTGAAAGCACCAAACTCGGTCAGATGACCAATCTCAACATTATCTTTCATGGGATGGTTTCAATGTATCGATTACTTAAAATTTGAAACTCGCCCCATTTCCCTGCGCAATTCCGAAACAACCAATTGAGCGCTGGTGGTAGATTATGTAATCTGTGACTTTTGCTCTCTACTCTCTTTAAACAACGCAGCGGAGGAAAGATTGGGTGGCGAGCCAAAAGAATGTCTGCGTAGGAGGCTAGCATTTTGAAAGAACTCAACGGTTCGAACCAAAGGTTCTCGACCCCTCGTATCTGTTCATGCTTCAGGTTCTATTAGTGCGAGGAGCAGCACCTCTGGCATCCAGGGTGGCATTTACTATAACCACGCCAAATGTCCTGCAGAGATTTTCGGGAATTCTAAACACCAGGAAAAATATGACCAAGATCAATTCTCTTTGAAAAGTAACTTTATTTCAATTTAAGTAAATAATAGTAACAATGAAAAATGAATCGTAAATATGAAAAAAAAAAAGATATACAAGATACATAATTAGAGCAACAAGGCGCTCAAATCGTAAGACGCAGCTTCTACGAAAGTTTGAGCTACGAGTGAACTCCTTTCTCTCCTGTCCTGTTTTGAGGACATGCTGATTTTTTCAAGCTTGATCACTACCGACCGGTTTTGCAACAAAACGAAGCCATTTAACACAAACTACAAAAGTACAATATAGAGAATTAATTTGTAATATACTGCCCCAAGAAAAAGCTACAGACATCAAGAACTAGGAGTATTATCCAAAACACGAAAAAACTGATCTGAGTTTGTGTGAGTTGGTTTAGATGCCCGTTTTCGCTTTGTGTTTCCAGCAGTATCTCCTTTAGAATGGAGATCACTTCTGTCCAGCAGAGCTTCCAAGTCTCTGTTACTCATCATCAGACCATCGCTTGACACAATACTGTCATGATCACCAGACGCCAGTAATTCGCGTAGCTCCTTAGCATCAATAACTTGGCTATCTCTGTTGCCCTTAAATTTGCCTGAAACCAAGCCAATCCACGAAAACACCGTCAATCATATATTTAACTACCTAGTTAATGTTGTGATTTAGTTTCCTTACTCTGACTTTCAATGGCCGTCACTCTTTGAACACAGTTTTGTTGTGAAAGCTGCATATCACACTAAAATGGGTTTTAATTTTTGTTGGACTTCAATTACTAACTACTTAATAACCGAGAGTGAGGTCGTTACGGGGAAATCTCAAACTGAGGCCTTGCCGTATTGACCGAGCGATAGCGAGGTCAATACAGCTAGGCCGAGGTTATTAAGCTATTTATTATATGTCTAACATAACGGTTCTGAGGGGGAAAAAATTAGTTCATTTCATTGCCCGATTCGAATTAATTCTTCTTCGACGTCGGTAGTACAGAAGCAGTAGATCAACAATGCTTAAAAGTGGCCAGGTATTCTAATGTGAAACATCAAAAACTAACTACAGTTTGAACAAAAGTTCCACAGGAACTGCCATGACAGTAGCACTTTCAGTACACAACTGTTAATGTGAAATACTTTATAAGCTGCATTTTGCTCGTAATTTGATTAGTTCTTACTTATGATCTATCCGGACACACACATACACACACACGGATAACGTCATCACAAATTTTGTCCCTCTGTTTTGGTCAAATTTCAAAAGCAAGAAGAAGGGAAAAAACACCTTTCTTTGTAGAAAATGACTAAAACTCGAGCAGCCTCTATTTATTAAAAAGAAGCTAACTGCTTTTTTAATTGAAGCAACAAACCTTTGTGGATAATCATCTTTTCTAGTTTTCTCTTTGTCGATGCTCGCTCAACAATTTTCTGATCCACCGTATTAGTAGTCACAAATCGATACACAACAACAGGCTTGGTTTGACCAATCCGATGACAGCGATCTTGGGCCTGTAAATCCACCTGTGGATTCTGACAAGTTACACCTTAATTTAGTCACGAATTTAAAGAATGGGAAAAAGCGTGCGCCAGTTGCATTGCCTTCTCTATCTTTAAGAAACTGGCATAATTTGTGGTCATCACAAAAAGACAGCAAGACCACATCCGGCTAAATAGCACTCCAGGGATCACGCTGTTAGATACCATCCACTTACCCAGTCACTGTCATATATGATAGCTGTGTCTGCCATAGCCAAGTTCAGACCAAGCCCACCAGCTCTGGTGCTCAACAGAAAAACGAACACTGAAGGGTCCACTTCAAATTTCTTGATCTGAGTAGCAGAACAAAGAAAATACCAAGGTTTCCTTATGATCGCGGATCACAAAGATATCAGACATCTTGAACGTATTTCCAATTTCAGCCCAGCTATTTGCTTTATAGCTTTTATCCTTAAAATCTTTACTGTTTTGCTTCAGTAAGTAGACTAGCACACCACAACTGCTCCAACAAATTTGTCAGTTACTAACGCTGCCGCATTCGCTAAGGGCCGCGCGTGTTATGACGTCAATAGTGGGCATTGCAACAAACAGACGCGAGAGCTGTTGCTAAGAAATATGGCTCTGAATGCGACATATTATGAGATGATTCGATCGCAGATCTCAGAACATTCATTTGCATATGACTGCACGATCGCAACTGATTGTAAAAGTGTGTTTCCATATGATCGCAGATGAGCGTACAACTACCAGTTGTGATCCGCGAAAACTTCAATTGCTATCCGCGATCGTCTGTCAGTTTGTTAACAAGTGTAAATATTTTCAAGTGTAACGTAAAGTAGGAATGACTAAACAGACCTCCTGCTGTCTGTCGGACACCTTCATTTGTCCGTCCAGCCGAGAATATCCATAGTTTCGCATTATACAATAATCCTCTATGATATCCATCATGCTGGTCATTTGAGAGAAAATCAACACCTGCAAATCAGAATCAAAGAGAAAACGAAAAGATACGTCTTGAGAAACCTTAATGTCAAAGCCACTCACAGGATGCATTTATAAAGGGGAATCAGTTTCTAAACAGCAGAGGCACACGCAAGGGCCAGCACAGCTGAACTCACGGACAGGTACGGCGTAACAAAGACAGGCACAGCTCATTGTGCAGAAGACTGGTTACCAAACATCTCGACTGAATTTGTCAGATGGCGGCAAGATTTGAGGTGAGACAGTTAAGACCAAGAATGAAGACATGAAGACAACGACCTTAGCATTCAGGCCAAGCAATATGAGCCGTTTTTTCAAAGTTGTTCAGTGATTTATTCAGTACGAGCTAGCGTTTTAATAAGAAATGCCTTTTTATGGTGACATGAGCCGTTCTTCAATTGTTTAGTTGTAAATCCTGATCTATACGGCGTTTTATATGATCGAGTTACAAAAGTTCCATGGTCAGTTTTAGAAATGTATGGTCGAATTCTGGAGAACTATGGTTGAGTTGCTTTCGGAAAGTTTTAGTTCTCGCTAGCGAGTTTTCAATTTCTGACTGGCGAGTTTTTAACTTCTCACCAGGGAGTCGCTGCCTGTGGTTTCCATGATTTTCAGTTTTTCCAAGAAGGACAAGTTCTGGGGATAACACGGTGTTCAACATAGCAGATCGATGAAGAGCTTCACAGCTGGAAAGGAAACTGGACTGAAGACAACTGATGACACCATTTTGTTGAGATTATTTCGTAGCTGGATATCGGTAAAAGTACAGAGCGTCAAAACAACCTCCCCACACTGATGTTTGGTTACCAGTCTTCCGCAGAATGAACTGTGCCTGTCTTTGTTACGCTATGCCTAATAGAGTTCAGCTATGTACCTCTCATGTTTAGAAACCGAATATTGACCCTGATTCCCTCTTATATGCATCAATGGGTCAATTTTTACTGGAGACGGATCATCCATCCCGACGCATCATCTGTTTAATGTAAATTCCAGGAACGGATCATCAGGCTGAGACGAACTTGGGCAAAGAAGAGGAGTCTGATATTTCGTCGGTGTATAAATAAATCGGGAAATAGACAGAACATCCGTCCAGAAGAATTATCCACGATAGTTCGCCTGTTAAGACTAGCTAATGTGAATTCGGCCAATTTGAAGCAATCATGAAAATCAAGAAAAAACTGGCCAGCTACTAGAGTCTAAATTCGAGTTCACACAGTGCCAGTAAGAGTACTAAAAACACCACTGACAAATCAACACTGGCACTGAATAATTAGTTGAGAAAACGCACGACTTTGAATACAATTCGTGATAAACAAGCGCAAGTGATTCTGAAGGTTCTCGAAATTACATAACATAAGCCTTTAGGCCAGTGCAATTGAGAACATTCAAAATCAAGGGTAGTCAGAGGTTGTACGAAAAAGGTCGTGATTTACTTGAAGTACATCCAACAAAATTACAGATTGCAAGAGGTCGAGTAATTTTTTATTTGTATTAAAATTCAACAGTAGGAGGACGTAAAAATCAATCAAAAAACATTCAAATTTTGAAATATGAAAAACGTTTGGCTGTGCTCATGTGTCATTGCCATAGATACTTGATATGAATTTAGTAATTCTGTACTATAATGTACTATAAAAACAAAATATTAAAATGCTACAACCTAACTTCGTTTTCAGCTTGTCTGCTTGATTACCGTATACCTTCAGACCAGCAATTTTCTTCAAATTTGCATTTTTGGGTTAAAGTAATGGTCGAAGTGTGATCTCTAATAAAAAAAACTATTAGAAAGGACTAAATATTGGAAGGGAAATGACGGTTCTACATTTTGGCCCGATGTAAAGTTACCCTTTTAATCGACATTATTAGCAAATCATTTTTGCACTTTAAAGAGCTAAAACTCAGATTCGTTTCCCCTCAAAATTGGACAGTAGCTGGTTTCACATTTTAACAACAACGTAACTGCGAATTTTTTATTTCTAAATAGTTTTTTTTTCTCCAAGAGCGTTTTACGTATGATCACTCCATATTTTTTTTAATACTATTTCGAAAATGTTCTGTCACAGTAACTGACTATGGCAAAACGCAGACACGTTTTTTTTTTTTTTTTTGCGTTTTGGATCCAGAAACCGAGGAAGAAATTTAAAAATCATATGAAGAACGATCGTCGCAGTTGTAATCGCAATTTTTACAATTGCAAAAAGAAGCCTGAAAAAAATTCAAGATTTCAACAGGGCTTGAACCCGTGACCTCACGATTCCGGTGCGATGCTCTACCAACTGAGCTATGAAGCCACTGACGTTGGGAGCAGTTCAATTTTGGGTTCATATGTTCCCGTGAAAGATATGTAAGTGAATGATGCATATGAAAGAAATCATATGTGAACTGCCCATATTAAACCCTTCATATGTGAACTGTCCATATAGTTTATACCCTAAACCCTTGGTCACACGACGCGTGATAGTCAATGGTAGTTGAAGAGCCCTAACCTATCATTAACTATTAAAACACCCATCATCAACTCTCATGCGTGTCGTCAAACAGCGCGACGAAGTTCCTGGTTACCGGAAGCTCGCGAGACGCTTCTTTTTCTCCTTCTCGTTTTCGTCTTCGTTGTAGTCAAAACTATCAACTTCATGGTCGTTTTTTCCTTGATTTTTGTTCTGTTCTTTGTCAATTTCACCAACACGAGCGACTACGTTCAACACAACAGTCAATTCTTTGTTACTGTTTTGATTACTTTTTCGTCACTGTCGTGGTCTGATTTGTGTCAGGCCAACCTGAGCCCGTCGCCTTTGGACGTAAAAAGCTGACTGTTAAACTAAAATAGACTAGCATACAAGCTGTCAAATGGAAAACCTTTCATCGACTATCATGACAATTTTGAACAGGTTCAAAGTGAATAATAGCTCATGAAAGTCGATGATAGTTGGTGCTCAAACGACAGCGCAAGTTTCAGCTATCATCCTGATTACTATCATGCGCCGTTTGACCATGGCTGACATTATCAACCAACTTTGCTTTAAATGTTCCCACTATGCTCGCCAATCAACTCCTTTTTAAAGTAGAGTCTCCCTCAATTTTAAATGTGCCCTTTGTACATAGATTCAGCACTCAGGATAGTCCCCTTGACTTATGGCTACTTTTTATGTAGCTGTGTTTGGCGGCAAGTGTGATTTGCCCACCAAAGTTCAGTCAGAGAGGAAAAGTTAACAGATTAACTTTTACCTTGTGTCCTCTTCGTTTAAGTACTGGGAGCATTCGATCAAGAAGCAGCATCTTGCCACTACAAGTAACCAACTCCTCATCCACTTTGCGCAGTAATGTTCCCTCCTCCAGAGGGCACTCCAACAGATATGGATGGTTACAACACTTTCGTAGCAACATTAATATGTTTGTCATACGAATGTTCAAAGCTGAGCTTGGTGTGCTTTTGCAGGGCACGTTCCTGTAACACAACAACTATGGTTACTCAAAGGTGCAATTCAAACAACAAAATTAACAAATAGATTCCGTTTGGCAGTACGTATATACTCTGGTAACGCATGGACGCCGTCAAAATGAAGTAAGAACAACGAGGTACACTACAAGCTGACTCGTTCCTTGTCGTCTCTGTTGAGCTGCTGCCACATGACGCGCAGGGTTTGATGGGAAGGAGGAAAGCGAGGGAGAGTCTTCTGATGATCTTACTACGTTTAGACGTCTTCCGTGCGTTATAAATAAATAAATAATAGTATCCATTTGGCGCGAAAATATGCTCGGATGTTTGTCCGCCGACATTATCTGTTCCGAGAAGCAAACAGTTTTGCTCGAGGAAAACTGTGAGCTTGGAAGAACTGTCCAAGGACAAATATCCGAGCAAATTTTAACGCCAAATAGAATCTATTGTCTTTATTATCTTTCAAACATTTCTCACAATATATTTTTGGGGAATATCACCGGATATTCCCCGGTTTTAGTTTAGGCATATTCAGTCACGTGATGCGTTTAGACCAATCGCGTGCGAGTGTAAATATGGATTATAATAGTACATACGCACTGCCAAATAGAATCTATTTGTGAATGTTGTTGTTTAAATTTGTTTTACACGTTGTTTTTTTTTTACTTTCTTAAATCAGGACGTCAAGTCGTATGAATTACAGTTTGTTTCCATCACAGTGTACACTTGCCTTGGTTTTGCAGACTCCAACAGTCTGAAATATACCATAACGGTACGTGCTACTCTCTCAAGCAATCAAAAGTAAACCAAAGCCGTTCATGTGGTCTCGCATATTTTGTTGCAATTTGCGAGATTGACATATTTGTTCGCACCTTCAGTTATTGAACACACCCCAATGGAAAATATTGTTTTTCAGTTTCTTTACCACTGAAACACAATAGCACTGTCAGCTAACCTGTCATTGCGTTTTGAGAAAAATTCCTCCATCTCCTCTTCACTGACGTTTTCACTATAAAAGAGCTTGTAACTGATATCGTGCCTGCCCTTTCTCTTTGGTCGCCCTGCATTACTGAGCTCCACTTGGTCATCACTCTCCTGTTACAGTGAAATTAATTAAAACCA
Organism: Galaxea fascicularis; assembly: GCA_948470475.1. Lineage (NCBI taxonomy): Eukaryota > Metazoa > Cnidaria > Anthozoa > Scleractinia > Euphylliidae > Galaxea > Galaxea fascicularis. The sequence continues at coordinate 23,772,749 of OX419339.1, forward strand.
CCTACACCTTGGGTGAGGATCATCAGTAAACTGGGCTCCAAAGGGAGAAGGGGATGTGTTTAGACCTTATAAGTTGGCACTTCCCTTTCCTTACAAGGACCTAGACCCAGCTGATCAAAGAACAACTAAGCTGGCCCACAGTTAGTGAAAACACTGATTCCTGTTTACTAATAAGGAACACCTGCCAAGGGACTTTTGTCGTAAGCTTTCGTTTGCACTTTTTTTCAACTAGCTTTAAAAAATGTTTCCCTCACTAAAGCTACACAAAATTTCAATTAACTTTTGATCATGATCACAACGGAGGCTTGTCCACAGGCGCATTCCTTTGGATTACAAAAAGTATCAAAACATGTCACTGAATAGTGTGCGCCATTGAAACAAATTTGGACAATTCGATGGTAAATTTCACAGATTTTATGCAACATACACATGATGGTATGATATGCAGTCAGTACTGTGTTACAATCTGTTTTTCAGTCAAGCAGCTATCATCCAAGAGTCGCAAGATTCAATTTTCCTCCATAATTTTTTTCTCAATGTTCATGCCTCAAATCGACAATCTTAGCATATCAGGGTCAACAACTACACCACTCTGACGTAATACGGAAAAGTATCGCAATGGCCCTCCTCCGTCTATATGTTCATCGCAAACTCGTCTGAACCAATCAAAACATGAGGTTTACACCGTCTATTGTATAAAATTATAATAATGGTAAATCTCGTTTGGCACAGAGCTTTCAAAAGTCACTATTTAGCCTCCACAAGTATCTGTTACAGAAATTTACAAAAGGTCAAGGATGGACACTTTCAGACTCGCGTTCATCTTATTTCTAAAGCTCTATCGCCTAAAGTCGTATGAATTAAAGAAGTTTGTTCCATCACAGTATACACTTGCCTTGGTACACCAATCTGACGTAACATGGAAAAGTATCGCAATGGCAGCTTTTATCCCTTGTTGATTTGAGAAAGAGTATGTAAATGAGAATTATACTAGGGCCGCGCAGCGGCCTGAAGCTATAATTCAAATTATATGAACAGATGAAGTGAGAAATATATGAGAATACAAATGGTAGGAATTTCCCTGTTAGTGCTTCAAACCACTTTTAAACGCTAATAAAAGGGGTGGACTCCCCTAACCAAAACAAAAGAAAGGGCCTGGGTACGCCCACAAGGCCCTGGGACCTAGATCTCGTGGTCCTGTGATGCTTCGGTGGCTTTTTGACGCCATGGAATAGACAGGAAAAGGAGAGAACCCATGCAAGGGAGGGAAGAAGGGTGGGAAGCTCATATATTTCTCACTTCATCTGTTCATATAATTTGAATTATAGCTTCAGGCCGCTGCGCGGCCCTAGTATAATTCTCATTATATTTCACAGACTCCGTTCGAAATATATGAGAATACAAATGGTAGTCTTTAACGCTGCTACTAAAACAGCCATGGTTCCACACAACGGAACTCTTTAATTATATGTAAATAAATCAAAACTCAACAGGAGAATAACCGAGGTGGTCACATTTAGATCTACTTTGCGGATAAGACCCCAGTAGCAAAGTCTGAATTAAACAAGGGGTTGTAGTAAAATGTTCTGAAAGTTGAGGCAGAAGACCAGTCGGCCATTGACATAATAGTTGACAGCGGA
>OX419339.1:23779388-23789388 GCA_948470475.1 Galaxea fascicularis
CTTAAAATCCATACAAACGTCTCTAATTTTGAGGCTGCCTCCCCCAAAACCATATATTTGTATGGTTTTGGGGGACATAAAATGTTTTTTTTAAATATATTAAGTTCTACTAGACAACTTTTTTTCATACTGCCTAAAAAGTTAAAGAATTTAGGGAGCTTTCCAACAAAGAAATAAAGACGGTAGTTTACCAAATTAGTTTTTCAGATAATTTACAAAAACTGTCAATTAGAGGACCTTTTTATGGACCTGGTGCGTTGCCATGGTAACTGACATGACGTCACAAACACCCTTAAAATGTAGCCCAACAATAGAGTTCCAAGGAGACATAGTTTGGCTACACCATTAAATATCCTTCTTCATAATCTTTCATCGTTCGGCTGGTAACTGGCTTGCATCTTTGTGGCGAATTCCACTCTCTTTTCTTTGTCAGTTTGACTCATAAGTCCTTTTTTACGAGTTTGCAAGAAGTAGTAGCCATTTCTATTTAACAGACGCCGAACAGTTCGATCGCTGACATGACGAATTCTCGTCTGTTTCATAAGGCGCCGCGAAGAGAATGAACCCTCTCGTTCTCAATTGTGAAATGCTTCCAACAATCAAAGCCTCGTGTTCGGGAGTAAGCTTTCTCCTTCTACCACTCATATGTCTCCGGTTTTCTGGCGCTTCGTCTCTCGTTGTTACTATACGGTGTACACTTGCCGTGGAAACCCCACATCGCTCCGCGATTGCGTCTAATGAGAGATTTGTTGTCGCCTTTAGGACCTTTATAGTAGCTTTCGTTTCCTCTGGTATTCTTCTCCTCGTTGCCATGTTCTACATATATCTTCCAGTGCTGATATGATCCGTTATTTCTTCCTGCAGTGATTCGGAAAATTTTCCGATGGAGAACTACTTATATTCAGTCTTTGTCCCCGGAAATAACCCACCGGTAATAAGGACCTTAACTCAAGTTCTTCCGTCAGGTTGTGACGCTCGTGACTGCGTCAGGGATCGCTGATTTATCCCGTTAATTGTGTTGACAGTTGACCTCCTAATTACTGTAGCCTCCTTTGTTGTCACGTTGTTTCTCTGGATACAATCTCGGTCAAAACAAATGAAAAATTTAAGCCCCCCCCCCCCCCCCATTTCAATGATGAAAAAAAGGCGCGTTTTGGTTTGCACGCGAACTCAACATTGATAGGCGGGGGGAGGAGGGGTTTTTTATTTCTCATTTCATTCTGTCCAAGATTGCAATCTCGGTCAAAACAAATGAAAAATTTAAGCCCCCTCTCCCCCTCATTTCCATTATGAAAAAAAAGGCGCGTTTTGGTTTTCGCGCGAACTCAACATTTCATTTCTCATTTCATTCTGTCCAAGATTGTAGCTGTTGCTTGCTTGTCAAGCGAGCACTCGCGAAGGAACATGGTACGTATTCGATTTATAAGTGTTTTTTCAAGCCATTTGCCACTTCAGAAGCCCCCAGCCTGGCATCCTTAAGCTGGGTTTGGGGTAGAGGTAATCCTCTGAAAGAAAACAGAGTTGCTTGCCAAAGGAGTGAGCAAGAAAGCGTGGAAGAAAATAAGAGTAGAGGAGCTGAACTTCACTGCAAATGCTGACTTTCAGCGCTCGGAGGAACTTTCGTATGGAAAACTTTAAGACAAAAATGCGTATTTGGGGGGTTGTTCGAGGGTGTTCAAGGCAAACATTTTTGGTTTTCAGTCTAGCAGAACAAACGGTCATTTGTAATGAAAATCTTCAGCTGTATTGAGTTTAATGGCTGCGAAAGTTTAAACAACTAAACATTTGGCAGTAACAACGGTTCATTTCAACTTTCAAAATCTAAAAGTAGTCACGGTGCTTCTGTCAAAAATGGTTCCCTGAGGAATCAGATATTAAGGCCCGTCTGGAAAAGAGTTTTAAGGCTCTGCTGTCCTTCCGTACCCCTCAGTTTCCCAGTTTGTTGTAGCGTAAAGTGCCGAAAGGAAGAATTGGTAAAATCCACGGCTCGACGGATACATTTTGGTTACTTCTCTTTCTCTATTACTAGAATTTGGATGGAAAAGACAACTCGTTGCTCCCTTGAAAACGATACCCGATTTAAGACCATAATGGTCAAAATCTATCAGAAAATCTAAACCAGTTTTCAGACCAAAACGGCTCAAAACCCATACCCTTTTAGGCGGCACATACCTATACAGCTAATATAGCGGAGTACTCCAACCTTCCGTCACTATTCACCAGACATTCAGTGAAATATATCACTACCTTCAACAGCCGCCAAAACTGAGTACATATAGTTTCTACTGTGTTTCTTGGGTTCTACCTTCTTTTTATAAAACCTGAATTGTTTTTCCAGGAATGAAAAGCCTCTCATGCAGGGACCGCGCAGGGGGTGGGGCTGGTCCCTGTCATAGACAACAAGATGTACAAACCTTATCACCAACAATGTCAAGAAGTGTTCCATCTAAGGCTGCCTTGTACAAAGTCTCCTGCTTTTGTGTGAGTGGTGCATAAACCAACACTTCCTTCTTTGGTGGAAGACTTAACTCAACATCAGACTTGAGACGTCTCAGTAAGAATGGTGTAAGAATCTGAGTATTTACATGTTTCATGTTATTCAACAGCAAATTCAAATACCAAGTACAAGCTACGTTTACATTACACCACTAAACAAGAAATCCACAGATAAGCTTACCCTTATTAAACAGAAAAAAGGAATAATAATAATAATAAGGCTTAAACCCATCACCAATACTGAATAGATGGGCATGGGGAAGGGTACCAAAAGGTGGCGCCACGAGACAAACCGGAGGGTCCCCTATACTTTTTTCGGGAAACGTGATTGGGACTATTTTTTTCTCGTGAAACGTGATTTAGGTTTATTTGTTCATTCGTGATTCGTGATTGCCGATATTTGCTTTATCGTGAACGTGAACGAATTTTGGGAATTATCCGTGACGCGTGAACAGTCTCAATATTTTTACGTGAATGCATTTTCCAAAGTGGTATAAGGGACCCTCAAACCGAGCCTGTAGGTCTCCTGTTACATAATAATCAGAGCAATATCATTAATTACCATTTATGCATTTTTGTACTTAATAAAGGTCTTCATGCCAATATGTTTGTTAAAAGGACAAGATGTTTTCATTGTAAGTGTAAGCCTGTTTTAATAATGGCTTTATGACTTACAGCATGAAGCCTCTCTAACACTTGGTGCTCTCTCTCCTGCTCAATAATCCTCTCACTTCCACCATCTTCATTAATAGCACTAAAATCAAACCATCTCTGAAAACTGAAGAATTAAAAAAATGTTTCATATAAGTAGCTCCTGGTTAAGACATGATTAACTGAAGTTGGCTCTGGCTATTAGTCATAAGCTAAAGGAAACATTCTAACGCACAATCCATTTTATGCGTGATTTTAAACATAGGTACAGAGACAAAGCAAGATTTTGTGAAATCATGATTCCACCAGCAAGACATATTTTGAGTCCAGTCACCTAGCTCATCCGATCTCTAGCCACGAAATATGGCCCTTATTTAAGTTAAGACAATGCTCAAGAGAGATTTTAAGGTTTCATCAAATTAGAAGGCATGACAGTTGAATATACAGCTCATTGCTACTGGTACCTTGCTGTAATGATAATATACTGGTAAATAAAATCAATAAATACATCAATAAATAAAAGTGAATAAATATTTTTATTACTTCTTAAAATGGGTGAGCGGACTTTTTGTTTTAATATTTTGTAAGTTGAATGTGTCAACTAGTGCAAATGTTTGGGGTGAGTATCTTGTTGGAGAATTTGCAGGTGAGCAATATACCAAGATGTAATAGTGCTAAAGTGCAAGACAGCTTAACTGACCTTTCCAGGTCATCAAAAATGTCTGGCAGGAGAAAGTTCAACAGAGACCACAGCTCAGACAGGTTGTTTTGCAATGGAGTGCCTGTCAGCAGTAACCGGTTTGCTGCCTTGTATGTCTTCAACTCCCTGACAACAACAGATGAACAACAGTGACTCCAACTGAACAAATATACATTTAACGTTTACAGCAACAGGAGTGTTTGTGATCTTCATTTACTTAAGAGTATTGTATACCTTCAGGGGTGTCTTATGTCTAGTTTAAACTGTAGATACCCAAACCCTATATCAAATTAAAGCTTATAGAGCTGGCTATCAAACTTTAGTAAATCCAACTAGCGGTCTATTATCAATGCTGCGTTCTGATTGGTTGAGCTACTAGTAGGCTATTTGTTATAGCCCACTAGTAGCGAAAAGCGCCGGCTTTGAAAACCAAAACAATGGCGGCTGAATTGCGTTTTTGCTGAAGTTTCCAACGAGTATTGAGCTCATTATTACATAAATCTATACCAAAATCTACAAAGAAATCAACTAAATATGGAATGAAGATATTTAACGGTAGGAATGCACAAAATAAATTTGAACTGTTGACAAATGTTACCGTAAATTTGACTCCTTTTGCAACTACTCTTTCTTTTCGTCTTTTTGACAAACTAAAATAACTATTTTTTACAGAATGGTTTTCAAGCCAAACAAGGTTTGAAACTCTGATAGAAGAGATGAAGAAAGAAGAGCTAAATGACTGCCTCAAAGTTTTTTATGCTGCAGTGAAGCAGAAAGACGGAAAACATTTCAAAGTTTCGTAAGTGAGTCGCCTGGTCGTATTTGTAAAGTTTTTGCGACAAATAAGAATTGAAGTCTAGCTTTAACTAACGAAAGATGTTATGTCTCGATATTTTTTTGACTAACTAGTTGGATTTTACTAAAACAATTATTCCTCTCGCCCTCATGGCCTCTGAGTCAATAGCCCATTCGGGCTCAAGGAATAATTGCTAAATACAAAGAATTTTGAAATCAATTGAATTGTCGAATTTTTCACAACCAATAAATGCGAGCATCCAAATCACCTTTTTAAAGCTACAAGTCAAAGCGACTTTTGCTAATTTAATTTGGTCCTCAGTTTCCAGACCCAAAGCACTAAAAAACGTGTCTGCGTTTTGCCATACTCAGGTGTAGTGAGCACATTTTCAAAAAGATATTAAAAAAATGAGAAGTGATCATACAAAAATCACTCTCAGACAAAAAAAAATATTTCGAAATAAACAAATTTGCAGACATGTACTTGCCGGTTATATGTTAATTTCGCCACTGTCCACATTTGAGGGCAAACGGACAAATTCCCTTCGATTTTTAGCACTTTACAGTGTCCCCTTCAAGTGAAAAAAATCAGTTTGCGAAAACAGCACCAGGAATGTCAATCAAACCGGTACGTAATTCTTACTTCTGGCCAAAACAAAAAACTGCCATTTCTCCGCCAATACTTAATATTTTTACATCAGAGATCTCATTTTGATCATTACTTTAACAGGAAAATCAAGAGTTGAAAAAAAATGCAGATCTGAATGTATAAAGTAACCTTAAAACAATCTCCCCATTTGCCACAACTTTGCCTCAATCCACTTTTGATTCCTTGCGGCAGTTTAACCTCATCTGATGCAATGAAGTATGAATAGGCTATAGTAAGCTCTATTTACAAGATTATTGCAGTGGAACCTCAATTATCTGGGCTTTCCAGGACTGGAGCAAATAATCTACATTATTGAGATTCTGGATGATTGAAAATACGAATATTAATGAGAAAAACAAAACCGAACAAATTAAGAAATCAGAATTTAATGCAGTAGTGCACTGCACTATACAAATAAACTTCTTCCAAAATACCTCTGGCCGAAAACATTCATTCTTTGAAAGAAAAATAAAGATTTGGCAATTTTCAAATTAAAAAAAAGTCACAAAGCAAGAATAAAAATAAATCCTGATACTTTTTAGAGAACTTCAGTACTGCTTTTATTATTTGTGAATAATCTAGAACCATAAGAAAAAGTTTGGATAATCAAGGTTCAACTGTAATGACACCAAGTGAACTAAATAAAGCTTTAGTGTGTCTGCACATGGACTTCCTTTTAAAACAGGTGCATTTGTTGCTGTCCTTTTTTGTTGATGTTGTAGCAAGTGAGCCACAACTTTACTTCTCCTTTGTAAGAATTATTTGCAGAATTCTTCTCACAGTTGAATGAACCAACATAACAAGCCTCTCATGGTAACCTAAGATTACAGATTAGTTCATACTGTGCCATCATCTTACCTAATGAGCTTACAGTTAAGATTTTTAATTCGATGACCTTCATCAACAATAATGTACTTCCAATCCATAGAATGCAGGCTTCTCTGGTCTCTCATGCAAATCTCATAAGATGTAACCACCACTGGAAAAGCTACAACATCGCCTTCCACAGCCACCAAGGTATATAGCTGATACCGCATCCGAAGACGCTCCTCTTGAGATCCATGATAGAGTACTACAGGAATCTAATCCATCAAAGAAAATTTAGATGAAACACTTTAAACAAACTCAAATTAATACATAATCAGTTTTAATTCACCATTTTAAGTACAACTACAATCCTGTGTCAATGTTGGAATGCAATAACATAAGCAGATTGTAATTAAGTAGAGTATGATCATCCGGGTGAGTGTAGTCCTGAGAAGGACTGTTTGTGGTGACATTGACTGATGTTTTGACAACCTGAGCAGAAGACGATGATGACTTCCGCTCAGGTTGTCAAAACGTCAGTCAATGTCACCACAAACAGTCCTTCTAAGGACTACACTCACCCGGATGATCATACTCCACTTAATTATGATATGGCTCCTGGGTTCAAACCATTTACAATTTTTTGAGCAGATTGATTAACACTCGTAAGCAAAATCAAATAGAAATACAGCTGTACCACATTAAGCATAAACATGGAAGGATGAGAACAATACAAGTGCCATACATTTACATTTTGCCATATTGATGGAAAAGTATTTAACTGGGCTGTTGGAGAGAGAACCTTAAAGTTACCATGGCAAAATGGCCAAGTTTGCGAGTTATCTTTCAAAGGAGCAAAACAATTGACATGGCTTAACAAATTGGAACACTTTACCATAATATAAAACTTGTCGTCACAAAACATACCTTTGGGGCAAATTTTTGAAATTCTTGCACCCAGTTTGGGAGGGTAGAAAGAGGTGCAGCAATCAGAAAAGGCCCTTTGACTCCCATTTCAATCAGAAAAGCCAACATTGATATGCACTGCAATGTTTTTCCAAGGCCCATCTCATCTGCAAGGATGCCATTCATACCATTTTCATACAAAACCTGTTAAAGAAGTAATTTATTTTGTCATCCATATTATCACTGCCATTAGAAATATTGCTAAAATTGGAACCAATTACCACCATTCTGATTAATGTACATACCAACTGCAGAAAAGCTACATGTTTAGCTGCCCGCGAGTCTAGTTGTTGTTAACCAGCAGTTTTTTTTTAATAAGATAATTATCATCTGTTAGATGCAGAGGCAAACATTTCCATTTTATTATTACTGGCATATACCTTAAGCCAGGCCAAGCCTTTTAACTGATATGGCCTTAATGTTCCACCACTGACAAACAATGGTTGAGTTGTGGACTTCTCCTCATTATCGCTGGAGCAATTACTCTGCTAACCAAAAAATGAGCAAAATTAGCAAATGTTTAGTCACTGATTTTGATAGCTTCATTCTTGTAATATTCCCACACCAGTGACCAGTTACATAGCTGACACAAACAAAACTATTCTACACTCCCCCACTAAGATGAATAACAGACCAAATTAGGCCCTTAAAAGTCTTTTGACCTTATCTTAGCAACTAAACAAAACAGTCACTTAGAAACATAGTCTCTCAGATATCCAGGAAGATGGCAGTTCCTCATTGGATAACGTCTCTCACTGTTCCCTTGGACATCAGCAGGTTCAGTAGTAACAGGCACCTCTGTACTCACAGTGTGGTCCTCCACAGGCTGGACAATAGACCTTGGCTCTTCTAATTCTGATACAATTATTTCAGGGACTTCTGAAGGAATAACTGATGGATGATCGCAAGATCTCTTGAATCAAGTGATCCTGATGGCGTCTCCATGTTCTCCCATCTTTAATTTCAACTTCATGCGTTGTAGGACCATTTGACTGTCTTACGACTCCAGATACCCACTTTGAACCTTGACCAAAGTTCCTAGCATAGACCTGGTCTCCTTCCATCACAGTATGCTCCTTAACATGTAAGTCATGCCTCTGCTTCTGCAACATTTGACTACCACCTACTTTGCCACCAATCTCTGGGTAAATAAGATCCAAGCTTGATTTCAGTTTTCTGCCTAGCAGTAGTTCAGCAGGTGAGACTCCAGTTGTAGTCTGAGGAGTGATTTGGTATCGGCTTAAAAGGCATGATACTCTGGTTTCCAAACTTCCATCCTTCAACTTCTTCATTCCCTCCTTGAAGGTTTGGACAGCTCTTTTTGTAAGCCCATTTGATGAGGGATGATAGGGTGCAGTTCTGATGTGGCGGATGCCGTTTTGTTTCAGGAAATCTTCAAACTCTTCACTCACAAAGTTGCTGCTATTGTCTGTAACCACTATTTCTTGAGGTCCATAGGTTGAAAAGGCAATTCTTGACTTCTCAATGGTAGCACTCGATGTGGAAGTGTTCATTGGAAATGCTTCTATCCACTTCGAGTGTGCATCTACTACTATGAGGAACATTTTTCCAAGAAATGGACCAGCATAGTCTAGGTGTAAGCGAACCCAAGGCTTATGCGGCCACTCCCAGGGATGCAAGGGGGCTTCAGGTGGCAACTTCCTGTTTACTTGACAGATCTCACAGTTTTGCACTTTCATTTCCAATTCGGAGTCCATCCTTGGCCACCATACGTAACTTCTAGCCAATGACTTCATACGGCATATACCAGGGTGTGTCTCATGCAACTCTTCTATCACTCTTTCTCTTGCTTTTGGGGGTACTACCACACGATTTTCCCATAGAAGACACCCATCTTGAAGACTTAATTCTTCTTTCCTGCTGAAGTATGGTTTGAGTGCTTCATCTGTGTTACTGGAAGGCCAGCCATACTGTACAAACTTCATTACTTGAGAAAGTGTGGAATCAGATCTGGTTCCTGCTTGGATCTCTTTGACATCCACTGGTGTAGAATTAAGAAGCTCCATTGTCCACACAGTTTCTGCTGGTACTGGCGTCATCTGGGGCGTAACTTCACAATGTTTACAAGCTCAGCGAAGGTTTTGGCGGTTGGTTTCCCTGGTGATACTAAATTCCTGATTAGCTTGTACGTTTTCGCTCCACACGAGCTGAGTAACACTGCTCGTTTCTTCCCAGCATCTGTAATTTCGATTGCCGTAAAATAATGCTCCAGACGTTCTGTGTACTCTATCCAATTGTCGTTTTCCTGGAATTCTTCCACTTTACCAATTAAAGCCATATTATCCTCATCGCCAAAATGTAATATTCCCACACCAGTGAACCATACCGGATAAACTGTAACTTGTTTAATCCATGCTCAAATCACAAAAGCACCTGGTCTCTGTATCGTTTTATCCTCTAAACCTATTGGAGGAGCGGTTACATAGCTGACACAAACAAAACTATTCTACAATTCTCCACCAAATTTGAATAAAGGAAGCCAATGATAAACCAATGATAAATCAAACATACCATAAGTCTGAGACTACAGTACACAGGTATTGCACAATCCCTCAATACACAACACTGTACACACCCACTCAAAAGTACCCAGTGCAAAAGAAATGAAAACAAACTTAAATGAAATTCATTAATTGCTGAAGTGAGTTTTTGATGAAACATTGGACTTGAGTTTGTGTCAAGGCCCAGCACACTTGCAAATACAAGAGTGACTCCCTTTTATGTGGGTAAATGCAATTTAGGCAAGGTTAAACTTGAGCCAATGCTGCCAGTGGTGTTCCACCCGGTGGAATTTGCAGGGACGGATTATATGTCCTTGGCTTCAAGCGAACACTGCAGATCATTGCTCCTGTAAACACTCAAGATGGTTTTACTCACAAACAACAATTTTGATCTAGTGATTGACTTAAACCATG
>OX419339.1:23794388-23831888 GCA_948470475.1 Galaxea fascicularis
AAAGCGTTTTACATCCGTTTAGCAACCGTTTAAACGGTTAGTAGAAGCGTTTCATCCGTTTTATGATCCGTTTAATAAACTAAAGAAAGCGTTTTTAATAACCTACACACCGTTTAAACGGATTGGTTTTCCGTTTAAACGGAATAGATGTCCGTTCAACGGAAAACCTCATCCGTTTTATAGACAGTCGTAGTCCGTTTTATAGCAAGATGTCCGTTTTTTTGACGCAATTTCACCATTTTTTTCATACACGTCTTTTGGCGTTTGACGGTGCCGGGTCAACAACATTTCAAAACAACACAGTTCGGAGAATTGACTGGTAACTCCAGCCAAAACAACATCAACAAATCAAACTGCAGCATCTAGTTATATTATTTCGGTATGATGCATTATGCGAATGACATTACAATCCACTTAAGCTTTGAGTCAATTGACTAAAATATTACGTATTGAGATGACAGACTGCAAAGTCTCCGTTTGCTTTCTGTGTCGATCTTGCTTCGATGTCACGTTTTTTTTATTTGTTGGTCACGCTTAAAATTTGTGTACTCTCGATTTCTTCCTAAGAGAAAAATTTTTATGAAAGCAATAAACCAGGTTTATACAGTACTTTGCAGAAGAAATGGGAGAGAAATGCGCAAATTGCAAATCTTATTGGATAGAGTTTTGATTTTTCACAATCTTTTACGCTGGCATTTGCATACGTGACAGCGTCGGGATAATTTTGACACATTGGACGCACTATCCGCAAGACTTTTTTTGAACAGTTTTCTACCCCTAAAGTTCTCTGCGCGTTATAACAAATATGGTTTTTGAACGGAGCTCTTTTTTAGCTTCAAATAGACACCAGAAGCATCCAAATATCTTTTCTAGAACGGGAGTTATAATTTTTTTTACTGTAGTATCAGTTTCACAAACAGTTTGTTTACATTTTCGCGTGATAGCAAGAAATGTTTTTGGATGAAAATCACACTCATACGCTGGCATAATTTAATGGAAACTATAGCAATCAATAACAAAACGAAAGAGAAATGTTATTAGACAGAGTTTTGATTTTTTAACAAAAATATAATCTTTCTTGCGACATTTGCATACGCGACAGTGTCGGGATAATTTTCACACGTTGTGCGCGTTACCGCAAGAGTTTTTTCCCACAGTTTTCTACCTCTAAAGTTCTCTGCGCGTTATAACAAATATGGTTTTTGAACGGAGCTCTTTTCTAGCTTTAGATAGACACCAGAAGCATCCAAATATCTTTCCTAGAACGAGAATTATGATTTTTTTCTAGTGGAGTACAGGATTTTTGTTTCAGTTTCACAGTCAGGCTGTTTGTTTACGTTTTGTTTACAGTGTCGGGATAATTTTCACACGTTGGGCGCGCTACCGCTAGAGTTTTTTTCCACAGTTTTCTACCTCTAAAGTTCTCTGCGCGTTATAACAAATATGTTTTTTGAACGGAGCTCTTTTTTTAGCTTCAAATAGACACCAGAAGCATCCAAATATCTTTTCTAGAACGGGAGTTATGTTTTTTTTTTTTACTGGACTACAGGATTTTTGTTTCAGTTTCACAGTCAGGCTGTTTGTTTACATTTTCGCGCAATTTAGCGAGAAGTGTTTAGAAATGTAAATACACACAGTTTACCGGTCTGATCCAATTGGGAAAGATTCTTATCATAGGAAGATACCAGAATTCATGTTTCATTGTTATAGTAGGGTTCGAGAAAGTGACTGTCCGTTTAATTATCGGTCTTGTTGATTAAACGGTTAGAGTCCGTTTATTGCACATCCGTTTGAACGTTTTGGGAAAGCGTTTTATGATTTTGTTCAAACGTTTAATTATTTTTCTCATCCGTTTAAACGGTTGGCAAAACCGTTTAAACGCTTTTTATGGCCGTTCACTATCCGTTTGCTATCCGTTTTTTCAAGCCGTTTAACGGATATCCGTTAGTGTACGTTTTCCCAAGTCAGGTCACAAATGCCATCAAGAGTTAGCGTTAAGAAAGAAGTAGATAGAATTGCAGTGGACGGGAGAGTCAGAAAATCGTGTTTTAATTGAGGGAAACAGTGGCCACATCAAGGAGGACCAAGGAAATGCCCAGCTTTCAGCAAACAGTGTGTGCGATGCGGGAAAAGGAACCATTTTGCAAAGTATTGCAAAAGTAATAAGCAAGAAATCAAAACTACCAAAGAATTAGCATGCAACGAATCTAACACATCATCGGACAGCAGTCCATGTGCATGCTCGAAATGGGTAATCCTGTGGGTGCTTCAGACAACAGGCCGTTGAAGGTGTTGATTAGCGGTGTCTGCATCACGGTACTCCTGGACAGCAGTGTTACAGTCAGCGCCATGGATGAAGCAACCTTCAGGAGATGTGGCCTGGATAAGCATGTAAAGTTAAAAAAATCAAGATGCCAGATAAAACCGTATGGGGCGTCCACAGAAGCACACCCATGCTAGGGAGTTTGAAAGCTCTGACGGAGTCTAAAACAAAGATGAAAGTAGTCACGTGACAGACCACACCTTTGCTCAGCTATGAGGATGGAAAAGACCTCAGAATGATACTCACGACCAACGCGGTTCAGAGGACACGGGGAATGTAAATGAACTGATAGAAGAATACAAGGACCGATACGAGGGCGTTGGAAAACTAAAAGGCATCCAGGTCGATCTCAATGTGGATCCTAGTTTTAAGCCCATCACACAGCCACCGCGTCGACAGCCCCTTAGTGTTTGTCATAAAATGGACCAGTGGTCACTCCCAAGAAAGATCAAAGCCAGATACGCCTCAATGTTGACATGCGTGCGGCAAACCATGTGATACCCCGTAGACATATGTAGCACCCCACAATGGATGACATGATCACTGAGTTAAGCGGATCGACTGTTTTCTCCCATCTGTATATGTGCAAGGGATATCATCAACTCAAGCTCAAAGAGGAATCAAGAAATGTAACAACGTTTTCAACACACATTGGCCAATACCGATACAGGAGGCTAAACTACAGTACCAGGTCCACAGCAGAGATATTCCAGAGAAGAACTCACACAAGATCTAAGGTGGGTCTTCAACATAAGCGATGATATCATTGTACATGGGCGTGAAGCAAGAGAGCATAATACCAACCTGAAAATGTTTCTTGAGAGAAGTCGAGAAAAGAATGTCACCTTTAACCGAGCCAAGTGCGAATTTAGTAAAGATCGCATGGTCTACTATGGTTTAATGTTTTCAAAAGACAGAGTCTCCCCAGACTCCTGTAAAGTACAGACCATAAAATCCACAGGGTTCCCAAGGAATGCCGCAGTACTGAACTCGTTCCTTTGCACAGTGTGGTATGGCTTGCGATTTCTGGAAGCCAGGAAGTACCAGAAAGTAGTCTGCAAACTAGGGGAGCTGCTCAAAGGAAAACTTGAATGGGAGCCGGAACACTTGGAAGCGTTCGAAGAGCTAAAGAACACGCTCAGTAGTGACACTGTGCAAGCATACTTTGATCCACAAGCAGAACATGAGCTCCACATTGACGGGTGTCCAATGGGATTAGCCACAACCCTCACACAAAGGAGTCAGGGAGACAAGGACTGGAGAGTTGTGCAGTATGCAAGTCGGAGCCTCACAGACCCAGAGAAGCGATACAGCCAAATTGAACTGGAGGCATTAGTGGGTGATTTTGGATGCAAAAAGTTATCTATTCTTCTATGGGATCCTGTTTAGGATTGTGACAGACCACATGCCACTAGAAGTTGTGTTCAATAAGCCCACCCATTCGACTTCAGTCAGGGTACAGAGAATCGTAGACTGTATGATGGATTACCACTTTGTAGTCAAGTACACACAAGAGGAGGGGTTTAAGCACCGCAAAGTAACACCAGGATGAGCGGAGGCTAACAGTGATGTGGAGAGATTCATGCAGAGAGTGAAGACGACAACACATATTGCAAATCTACAAGGCCGACAGGTGCAGGAGGAAGTGCGCAGGGAAGTTAGGGCGTACAGAGCAACTCAACATGTAACCACGGGAGTGAGTCCAAATAAACTTTAGAATAAGCATATTGCAGTTTTAGAAATGGCTTTCTGGGTCTGAAACGTTTTCTAGATGTTTGAGAAGTGGGCCCCTGCTCTGTAAAGCTATGTTACACACATTTCTCATTATGCCTGTATTTTCATTAATGGAAAATGTATTACAAAACAGTGCAAAGAAAAATTACAGTGACACCATAATAACTTTAATAATATGACTTGGTCTGAGAAAAAAGGCATCAGCAGTAGAGTAGATAATTATTTCATAAATCAAGCTTGGGTCAAGACCAGCAAATTAATTACAATGCACAGCAGATAATAAAGCATTTCAGGCTTTCCAACTTAAGTTCTTCTTAAATGAGAATAATTAAGAAAATGTTCTCCAATACCAAAGGTTGTCATCGCCTTTCTAGAAATGGGCAAAAAAGCATTGGGTTGTTTTACTTCTCTACTAAACGACTGACTGCATTTGAAGACCAAAAAACACGTAGCAGGGCAGATAGAAGACAAGCATTTCCCAGGCACAAAATATGCAGCATGCAGCCAGTAATATGGCTAGTGCAAGAGTCAATGGGTTAACAGACAAAAGGATTACCAAGACTAGGAATTTAAACTTGAGCCATTACTAAGTGTATATTATGCTGGGTTAGTTACCTTCTGCATCATTTCTCGTTGTTCTTTACTTGTCTCTTCATGAATAGCATTTTCTTCTTCTTCCATTGTAGAAGTAATCTCAGCTTCCTTTGTGTCAACTTCAGCTAACAAATGGCTAGGTTTACCACTTCTCTGAATTGAAGGAAAGAATTACTTTTCATTAAGGACCAAATCCCAGAACATCTGTTACAACTACAATACAATACAATACATACTAGTTATGCAACACTTTTGAGTGGCATACCGTGGTAATATCCCACAAGTCACTTGTATTTTCTGGTATACACACAAGTCTTTAGGCAAGTGTGTATACCAAGATCGATATGGTGCACGATGGGAAGGTTGGGTGTGATACCACTGAATTGCACTGGTTGATGGGAAGGTTTGGTGGAATACCAAGGAATATACAACAGCTTTCCTGCATTCTGATTGGCTGTATTTTCTATGGCATAGTATAAGATACAATACAATACAATAACTTTATCTATCCACAGTAGTGATTAATGCTGAAAGCTTTGACAAGCCCTTCACATGTCATGGGTGATCAGCTTGTCTGATGTAGGTTCATTTTGAGGAGCAAACACAAATATGTTATTTGTTTGAGGCTTAATACAAAATGCGACAAACAGTCCTGTTTTTGAACCACAGTAACAAAGGAAAGACAACAGGAATACAGTACCTTTGCCTACACAAACAAATCCTATTTTAGCCCATTTTGATGCTTCCCTTCACATTTTATAATTTAGTTACATGTCAATTTAACAAAGTTAGCTACCACCAGCTTTGTGCATGGCCAGCAGTCAATCTCACAAGTGCAGGCTCACGTGGAACGTTGTAGCTCAATCTTCGTGTTTTCAGTGCAGTTTTGGACCGGGCATCTTCAGTGGTCCTGAGCGGTTTGGAGCTGTTGTTTTCAAGCATTCCCCCACCCTCCCCACCCTTGTTGGTTTTATTCCCCACTCCACTGATCTAATCAGTGTTGACAGGTGCCTGGAATGGGGGCTCATGGCTGGGTTGCGGGGATTTGCCAGCCATGGGGGCTGTATTCTACCTGGGGGTTGGCTGGACACAGTGGAAGCCCCTGGATGAGCCAAGCCCCCACCTTCCATTTTAAGCGAGGCAGCGGTTAATTAAGGATACGTCAGCTACCACACAGTGCAAAAATACCCAAGACTTGTTTTGAAAATCAAAGATGTAACTGCCTGTGTACTTGTTCAGTAACTTCTCAATATTAGTTAATCAAAAATTTCACCTCTTGAGACAAGCCAAGAGGTGAGTGTCTTGTCTTGCAAGGATTACTGAAGCAGCATGTTCACAGATCATGGATAATTAGGGTTAGGAGACAAAGGAAATTGAGAAACAAACTGGGTTGAAATCACTGAAACCTGAATTTTAACAAATGCAAAACACTGCAAATACAGTTCTGCAGCAGCTCAGGATTAAGGTGAAATAAATGAGCTATATCTTTCAGAGACAGGAAGATCCAAAACTCTAATAATTCTTGTCACCAGGTCACACTACATCAGAGTGTATCATCCATTTTGTCTCACATGCTTATAAAAATAATATATATATTTAGGCAAGCCTAAAAGCGGAGCTCCACAGTTCTTTCCTTGTTGTATGGCATTTACCGATAAAATAGAATCAATGCCAGGACTTAAGCCAGGACGCTACTAACGACTTCTGTATTGTGATTATAGTTTTTTTTACTGGCCACAGCCACTACCATTCAAACATGTGCTGATGTACAGTTTTGATTTATCATCAGCATTTGCCACATTGGATGAAGGGACTACATGACTATGAGCATAAACGATTTTGCTTCATCACAGTTTAATTACATCTGATTACATTTCAGTACAAATGGTGTAAATCTCTAAACTTTGGATGAACAGTCCCAGTGTCTCACTTTAAAATCCAACATCACAACCGGTTGTGTGCTTTGGCTGAGTCACAATTTTCTAACATGTACCGTTGACATTTTAACCTCAACAAACCGAAATATTCCACAACAAAACAAAATGGTAAAACCCCAAAGTGGGTACTCTTCGACATCACCCAAAAAAGAAGACCAGTACTTTGTTCCCCTTGTTTTGACTATCTTATGGCGTCATTTTTGTGAGCTATAAGAGTAAAGATGATAAAAAAACTACCATCTGTAACACCGAAAAACATTGAGCGAAAATGACTTTAACTTTTCGTTGTGAAAAGTGACTGCTGCACCATCAGCCATGAATCTACTCAGGTGATTGGGAAAAAACTATACGAATTTTCACTATAATTTTACTCTTTTCTCGAGCTTTTTGTTGTTCTTTCTCCAGTTTCTCCTTTTCTCCTGTACGATTCAGCCTGTTTACTCGAGCTCTTTTGTGTTCTTTCTCCTGTTGCTCGACAAAACAATTCAGCCGGTTTGCTCTTGCTCTCACTGTTTGACACTGATACTCTGCCTGTTTACTCGCTTTTGTCACTGATACTCCGCCAACAAATAGACAAAACTGACTTTGTTTTAAAACTGTCTTCAAAATTTGGCCATGCAATTTCCCGCCATTAACAACTTGTCGCTAGACATAATAGTAATAAATACACACAACACAATCTTTGGCAGTAAATGGGACTAAAGACATTGGGTGCTCCCTAGCATAAATGGAGGGTGGCAGGAACACACCCTGCAAATGGCGGCAATAAGGGTGGCAGCGACACACCCTAGTGATAGAGTAACGCAACAAGGGTGGCAGCGACACACCCTAGCAATAACAAGTAACGCAACAAGAGTGGCAGCAAGACACCCTAGCAATAATAAGTAACGCAACAAGGGTGGCAGCGACACATCCTGCAAAGTATGGATGAGCCAACGAGTGAGGTGCGTCCCCACCCGTGTGTAAGTGAAAGCTAAGGTGGGGCGAGAGCCCCACCCAGCCTGCAACATGCAAGGGAAGTGGCAGGTGTGCACCCAAGCCAGAAGTCCAGCTTTATTGAAATAGGGGGAAAAGGGAGTGGTGGGACAAAATACAGCACTAAGGCAAAGTAAACTAGATAAAACTTATTGTGCAACGTGTACTCGCAAGACAAACATTGAGGCACGCAATTAGGAACTAATGGATATAAGCATACCTTGGTATCGATTACATTCACTAACAATGTCCAGTTGTAATAAAGTACTCTTCCAAGACACAAAGGTCAGTTTACATCTACATCTACATCTACATGTTTTTCAGCACTCGGCAAAGTCCCATTGACTTATGGCTGTTATGCGTGTGGCCTCATACACCATAAGCCTTTTAGAGACATCAACGCCAAGCCGGCCACTTGCTGAATAGAACAGCTTGGCACTAGGGGTGGTCACAGCCAGGGTTCGTTACGTCCCTAGTGGTTCTTTAACGTCCCACAGAATTAATTGTGAAGAGTTGTGAGACGGGACCTCCGGCTTATCGTCCTTATCCAAGAAGACTAGAAAGTCTAACCATTTACAGATGTCATTGCAAAGGAAGCACTTTCTCCTCAGTTATTTAAAGACCCTGAGTATTGGTCCGGCCGGGGCTTGAACCCACGACCTCCCGCACGGTAGTCCGGCACTCTACCAACTGAGCCAACCGGTCGGCGGTAAAGTGTTACAGTGACAAGACAGTGCAGTGGTAACACAATAAACAGATCAGAATAATTAATTTTATGTCTTGGGTTTGTTTTGCCATTTTAGACCAAGAGCAATGAAAGAAATCGTCCAGCTGTGAATGGTATTACCACTCAACAGACTTTTATGACATGTGTGTTTCGTATACCAATTGTTTTAGGAACTCACGGTGGACTTTTATAAACTGGCAAGTAAGCAGCTTTGGCTGCGTTCACCTTATTCACTGTTTTCCGTGGAGGGTCACAAAGTTTATGTTCTGCTATGCAGAACAAGGCAGCTATATAATAAGTAATGTCACGCAAGGTCCATTTTATGCGAGATGAGTGTAATAGATGTTTTAGTGGCGATGAGGACGCTGATATGCACTAAGGACCAAGGTTGTGATAAGCTCCCATTAGTTAACTATATTTTACAGGTAAAATAACCACAAAAATGCGGGTTGAGGACTACATGTATGGGCAAATGATCTGTCCAAAAACAGCCCATATCGAAGTGCGCTTATATGCGAGCTTGCACACGAAAGGGTTAACTGGAGTATCACATTTGACTTTGGCTTATATCAAGGGGGTGGATGGTCGTACGGACAGACGTACGGTGAAGTCATGACCAAATTTTCTCGGATCGATGGGTTACCATATTTTCTTATCAACGGTGCTCTGCGTGCACACGCAGAGCTCCGCTAAAAAAGGCCACAAACAATTTGAAATTCCCTTGTTTGAAAACAGTCTACCTTGAACAATTTGTGACCCTCCACGGGAAAACAGTGAATAAGGTGAACGCAGCCAAAGCTGCTTACTTGCCAGTTTATAAAAGTCCACCGTGAGTTCCTAAAACAATTGGTATACGAAACACACATGTCATAAAAGTCTGTTGAGTGGTAATTCCATTCACAGCTGGATGATTTCTTTCATTGCTCTTGGTCTAAAATGGCGAAACAAACCCAAGACATAAAATTAATTATTCTGATCTGTTTATTGTGTTACCACTGCACTGTCTTGTCACTGTAACACTAACAACATGTTACCCGGTAGGCCTTAGTTTATTGAGTCTATTGTCGATACGTTAAATGCTCTCATTTTTTTCAGTTCGTTGGGGACCTAAAATCAAAGGTCAGTTCACCAAACAACTGACAGCGACTGTTAACTAGATTTGTCGTCAGACAAAAAATTTGACAAATTTGCATAACTGCAACACATCTAACTTGAAACCTTCTACTAAACCAGAGCTGACCCAAAACATTTACACGATTGTGAAACTGACAAAAACCTGAAGCAGAAGTTTGTAATTTTTGTAACTCTGTGAAGTTGTCAGATTTTAAACTTTTAGTTTACCCACGTAAAAGGATTAATCAAAGAGAAGTGGAAAGTATCACATGTTGCCTCAGGTCAGGAATGCGAAACACGTGCTGATGGATTGATCGATCAATAAGTCTGTTAACATGCGTAGCCTATATTTAGAGCTTTTGAGGTAAACAAATGAATGTTACCAAGGAACTATTTACGTCTGGTAAGAATCTAAGAATAAAGATCTACCCAGTGTCGAGGACAAAGAAATAAACCGTGTTAAACTTACGTGTTGAAGCATTAAGGTCTACCGTGTTAACTGACTGTTAACAAAGCGCACAAACACGCTCTCCAACTCTTTTGTTTTTCTTTGCATAATGTGCACGCTAAGCATGTCAGACAAGTAGTGTGCGAACATGTTAGGTCCGTGTCGTGCGTGTGCAATCACCTTATTCACTGTTTTCCCGTGGAGGGTCACATTTAAAAAACACTAATGACAGGAAATTTGCTGTTTGGTAGACTGAGAATAATTATCCTAATTATGGCTTTTCTAAATGAAAGTCAATAATTTACATGCAGTGTATATACAATCACTTCCACCATGATTGACATAATAATTAATTTTACTTGGTCTTACAGAACACCAACAATCTGAAGATTTTAAAGCTGAAATTATAACCTATTCAACTTTGACAAATACTTTATATAATTATGCAGTTGTAAAACTGAAAGGGACATAATGAACATGTATTACTAGCCTGAGTATCAGGCGTTTCTAGGGTGGGGAAGGCAAAAAGAGCGAGAAAGCGAAGGAAGAAATGCCTGACACAAACAGCTTCTCAGAAGCCTTCCACCCCCAGACAGCACGTGTTATAATTAGCCAATCAAAATCACTTCCGGTAACTGTCATGTGCCATGAGAGTAAACTTCAATATGGCGTCTGTAACCCCTGTGCTGGAAGCTTGACTTCCGGTTGACTCACATGACGTTTCTTATTGTCTTTTGACCAATTAGCGTAACATCCAGAATCTGGATGTTGGACACAAGCGAATCAATGGCTTTGTGTCAGGCCCTTCTCTTCCTTCCCCTCGTCCCCGCTTCCCCGATAGGACCTGATACTCAGGCTAATGCATTACTGGTATTTGAATAGCTTTATATGTAGTTCATTTGTCATCATTCATTTGTGAGTGGGAGTTCAATGGAGGTGAAGCTTTCATACTTACAGTTTTTAAGCCTCTTGAAAGATGAGAGTCTTGTCCTGAGAAATGCACCACACAAGAGGGTGGTAACTTACTATTGAGCTGGTACTACAGGACGTTTATTGTTCTAAGGGAAGAGAAAGGTGTTTAGGGAAAGTAGAATTAACATTAATGTTTGTAGCTCACCTCCAATGTCTTTTGACACAATCTTTCCTTGTCATTATTGTTCAAATCTACTGTCATTGAATCATTCTCCAAACACTGTATACCACTAGTGCTGGCAACGCCACACTCCTTGTGGGGCAAATTTTCAACATTATCAGTTCTCAAGGACAGCTTGTCCACATTGTTACAGTCCTCATTATTTGATACCTACAAATACAAAAACATATGATTTATTTCATATACACCGTTCACGTTCATCTCTTTCACTGGAACATATGAACCCACAATTGACCTGCTCCCAATGCCAGTCACTAGTGATAACAGGCGACCTGAACCTCGACAAACTCTGACCACCCTCGAGGGAAGGGAAAATCTTATGCGATCTGGAAGACAAGAATCACTAGTAACAGTGAAACCCTAATTGATGTCATTCTAACTAACAAGCCTCAGCTATTTAAGGATTGCGGCATTTGGGATGCCGGAATTTGTGATCACGCACTAGTATATGGACTCATGAAAGAAAGAAATGCCTTTTACAAAAGCAAGGTGTTAACCATTAGAAGCTACAAAGAATTGAATGAAAAGGAATTGCTATACTACCTCATCTTACATATTGTCAGACTGCCTGGGATTTTTGTCGCTCTTCTGATGCCAGAAAACTTAAACCAATTCAAGAAAGAGCATTACGTGCTGTTTATTCTGACAATAAATCAACCTATGAGGAACTCTTGCAAAGGGCGAAACTACCAACACTCCACACGCGAAGACTCCAAGCTAATGCAACCAAAATGTATAAGGTCAAATATGGTCTGGCAACCCCTTACATTGCTGACTTATTTGTTGTTAAGAATTCTCAGTATCATCTTAGAAATTCTGATTTCACCATACCCAGATTTCGGACTGTTGCTCATGGCAAACAGCATGACTTATCTAGGACCTGTACTTTGGTCCAAACTTGATAAATCTATTCGATCGTCTGAATCATTGGACATCTTCAAAAAGCGCATCAAAATGATTAATTTCACAAGCCTGTTGGACAATGCTTGTAAAGACTGTTTTTTATGTAACAACTAATAGCTGATTTTAATGCATGCATTATCTAGTGTTACCATACATATTTATATACATTTTACACTTTATTCACTATTAGATAATTATTGTAGTTAAGTGTCCCCAATTAGCATACATTGTATGCTAGCGATCTTGACACGTTAATAAAGTTCTTATCTTATCTTCATAGCTCAGTTGGTTAGAGCAACACACCAGTATTGTGAAGTCACAGGTTCAAACCCCATTGAAGTCCTGAATTCTTTTTCAGGCTTCTCTACACTACTCAGGCAGCACAGAATGCGCTGGATTGGCCATGTGCGCCGCATGGAGGATGGCAGAATACCTAAGGACATCCTCTATAGAGAACTTGCCGTTGGCAAACAACCCGGTGGCCGCAAACGAAAAAACGACATTCTCAACGCAGGAATACATGCGAAAGCGATAATGTAACTTTCCCGGGAAAATCAAATTCCTGTAGCACGTGGTGAATAAATTTGCGAGTCATGCACAGTTGACCATTGCGCCTTTCTGTTAAATAATAAGGACAGTATAGCAAAGAAATGAAGACACCTCATCGTAATTTGCTCAATATACATTTGAAAAATAGAATATTCATGATGACAAAATATACGGAAATTGTCACTAAAACCTATATTTCTATACTCGTGGATTTAATTGCATAACACAACTTGACACATCTTGTACCGACTGAGATTTGTTTTGCGCTCAGATAACATTTTAATTTATGCACTACAGAAATGACAGCAATTTGGCTTTGTGTAGTCTTTCCCTGAACAATCAAAGGCATCCTGTGGCAAGCTCATGGAGTGAGTAAGATAATGTTCATTGGTAGCCGAATAAGAGTATTATTCTTAATGACCATTTAACAAATGCATGGATGCGCCTGTTGAAATCGATTACAAATTGTCTATTGTTTACACCTGACATCCTCCTGATCCTGATTCCCCAGCCATCCCCGATAGCTCTCCGCGAGCTAAAAACCGGTGGGTCTTCATTTTAGACCACAGGGTCTTTGTTTTAGACCACAGGGTCTTCATTTTAGACCACAGGGTCTTCGTTTTAGACCACACGGACTTCCTTTTAGACCAGTGGGTCTCCACTCTTCGGTCTTCGTTTTTGGGTCTTTGTTTTCGACACAACCCACTATTCTGGTGATGCCAAACTGAATTTGTGATAAACTACATAGCAAAGACAAGGTTTTACTGTGTGCAAACAGGGAAATAGTTTGAGTGGTACTGTACAAACGTACTTGTATCTGGGTTGAAGTCTATTTCAATGTAAGGTGTTATTCAGGAGGCTGTACACAAGGACTTGTTGGCCGGCGTCGGCGATACAGGTACTACTGGTAACTCAATAAACACTGGAATGAACACAGTCTTTATTCCTCTGTCAACCACGAGGGATTTGCTACAACAATAACAACAACAACCGCGGGCTCCGGGTAGCCCAGATGTAGTTTCCCTTACAGAGGGCCTACATTTGAACTTGTGTCGCTTGAAGTCGCAAACCAGTGTTGACACGGAAAATTTTATGGCAACGCAACAGCGATCGCGCTGCCGAAGTAAACACTGCATTTTCATGAAATACAAGTTTTTTAGACTTACACAGACAAAATACTTTTTTTACTGCTATTTAGGTTTAAGGCAAATCATTTTTAGTTTGGTACACAATAAAGTCAGTTGTTGAACTGTAAAACATTTCAACACAGGCTTGCGAACATTAGTTTGCGTACGGTGAAGCCGCTCGCTAGTGACCACATGTCGATGTTAGCGCTGTCGATATGTGAAGTACCGGTATCAGATCAAAACTATCTGAAAAACTTTGACCTTAAATGAAGAACCTTGAATGATACCTCAAATGAAAACCTGATTCATAAAGATGACCGTTTTATTCCACATTTGAACTCGTGTCGCTTGGAGTCGCGAAAGTTAAATACGAAACAGTGTTGACACTATGACATGTAAATTGTAGTTCATGGCAACGGGGATCGCGCAACTCTTTTGCCGAAGTAAATATTGCACACTTACGAAATACACGTGTTTTAGATTTACACAGACAATACAATTTGTTTGACCATCAATTATTTAGTTTAAAACCTATTGTTTTCAGTTTGGTACACGAAGAAGTCAGTCGAAGAACTATAGAACATTTCAACACGGGCCTTTGAGCATTAGTTTGCGTAAAGCCGCACGCTAGCAACCATCGATTTTAGCGCTATCTGAAAAGCTTTTACCATATAATTTAAAATGAAAACTGTTCCGTTAAGACTACCGTTTTATTAGACATCGAAACTTGTGCCGCCTGAAGTTACGAATACAAATAGTAAAATTAAGCAAGACGAGCATGCCATCGATCGTGATTGCGAACCGTTCGTTTCGCCAACAAAACGAATGATGCGATACCTACAGTACAGCTCAAAGGTATTTGACCAACGCACACGCAAAACACACGCACGTTTTTTGCGTTAACGCATTTGCGTTAACGCGTTTGAAAGCGCGTTATTGAAGCGCACATTCGCTTTTGTTATTCACTGCTTGAGTTTCCTTTGTCCAGCTTTGTTACCACAAACAAAAGAAATATGCTAAAATAAGCAAACTGCGGACATGCAGAAATAACCCTGGAAATGCTACATGTATTTCTCTTTATGTTTATTCGACGACAACATTCGCTCAATTCGTGCCAGTTTACATTCCAAAACTCAGACTCTAACAAACGTATTCCTTGTTTGGCCAAACGTTTCAAATGTCGAAACATAATGGCTTTTTCAACGCTTGAACATTGAGTGAGCTTTTACTGATGACTTTGCCTAAGAGTTATTTTACGTAAACAGATCTCTGTAGGACTCTATAATTTGCCGGCATCCGTTTCATGTGTCCGATGTGCTAACATTGAATATACCGGCACTGAAAATACGCTACGCGGCTATGGCTAAAATTGCCCGAATTTGAATTCGACTCGAAGTGAAATAAAGCCCTTAAATATCAAAGCAACAAGTATTTGGATTTTGTACTGCTGTTTGTTTTACTATCGACATTTCGCCGAGAATCTATATCTAATTGAGTATTCAAAAACCTGCAAGTTTGTCTGATCGATTGCACGTGGTTCGAGTCACGGCTGATGAAATGTGATACTTAGCTTTTCGCAAACACGTTTTATTGTCTCGGCAAAACAAACATGTCTCGTAAACAAATTACACCAAACAAGCAACAAACTCCTTACCATCTTACTTAAGCTTTAAGCAAAAAACTATACCTGGCAAAACTCGGGTATTTCATACTGATTATCAAATAACAGAGCGCGCGCTCTTCTCTTATCACCTCAAATCTATGCAAATTTGCGCTGAAAAATTTGGCAGCGTTATTTACGTTCGGTGTGCCCAATTCGACGTTGTTTATTTACTCAAGCCGCCGGGGAATTTTCGCTTTCTCATCGGTTACTTCGGTAGTTTATTTTGTGAATGCAGTCGCTTTTTGAAAATATCATAGTTCACTTGGACATCGGATAAATTCTTCGATTTTCCTGAATCTGTAAGTCTTTGTAAAAAAAAGTATCGGACAAACGGTCATTTAGACTGAACTGTATTTCTTGATTGGAGCTTTTGAAAAATGACAAAAGTTGCCGGTTATCAAACAATGAACCAAGAACAATACGCTTGCTCATACATACTAATAAGTTTTGCTGCAAGTGCGCTTTTGAAGCGCGCTAGATAAACGGACTCGCGTTAACGCATTTCTAACTAACGCGTTTGAAGCGCGTTAACGTGGACGCTTACCTTTGAGCTGTACTGTACGTGTATGATTGTATGTGCGCATAATCATGTATCTCAATAATGCCGTTTACAAGTACATTCACCTAGAGGCAAAGCATTGGTACTTGCAGTGCACTAGAGAGAAACGAGAAACTTCTCGAGAGAAACGAGACGCGTCTCGCGAGACAGTGTACATTTGAGCGGTACTGTAGGCACAAGCGATGGGCCAACAGACTCACTTTAGAATGACCATTTCCATCACTTTTAAGGGTTTGTCCATTGTCTGGAGATACTCCTCTGAGACAACCAATTTTCAAATTGTAGATGGTCTGTAACACTGTCTCAATGCTACACATTTAAGCTGTCGTATTAAACAACAACACACAGTGAAGCTCTATAGCTTTCATGTAGTGTTCTGACGATTTCTTACTTATTATTCGCTTTGACCTAATCCGAACTGTAACAAAGCTATCTTTACAAATGAAACGAAACGAACTTAAACTTATAGAAACTCGAATACTGACGAAAACTAACTTGCGAAACGACGAGAAACAAAAAATGACTGGTTTGAATAAAGATTTGTCGGTTTTTATCAGCTATGCTCCCAGAAGGGGCGACACCTATGTGAGAATGAAAAGAAGTCCGATTTTCCCAGTGGGAACGACACCTACAGTGCAGGCCAGAATTAAGCGAACCAAAACATACGCGTAAAACCCGTCTGCTGCGGATGCGTATACGCGTCTAAAAATCTGCAGATGCGCGTCTAGTCAGACGCATTAGTATGTATGAGCTAGCTTATTGTTTTCGTATTGTTGCTATTTCATTGTTCTTTTGAATAGCCGGAGAAAAGCTTTTCAGAAGGGTTTGACAAAGTATGACGGCACTTGCCGACTTCATCGTGGAACCGGCTCAGGGCAAGAATAACAACTCCATGTTGCATTGTTCAGCGCATAAAGATCTGTATTTTGCGAAACGAGCACTGCGTAGACCTTGAAGAGATTTAACTTGTTTGTTTATATTTCTAAACGTTTTTCTTATTCATTCCTTGCCGCAATGATGATTTCTGAGGATAAAATAGTGAGCTAGGAGGTCCGAGTTCCTCAAAAACTCTGCATTGTCACCGCGCGGGCGACGGTATTTAACTTACTGTTTGTTTCTTCTTTGACAACGCCACACAGTTTTCAGTTGCAAAAAATATTCTTGCTATACTCGGTGCGTTGTGATAATTCAGATAATAAATTTTGCCTTCAAAGGTAGTGTAGCCCAAATAGAACCGATATTTCGATTCAAAGTGATTTACCTTTGAAGAAAAGACCCGGCTCAAAACCTATTTTGGTCTCCGTGATAAACATCTCTTGCACTTGCAGAGATCATGTTACTATGCAAATTACTGTAGAGAAATCTACACGCTTAACATTCATCTTTTTAACAAGTTCTTGCACCATTATCGTTGACCATCGTTTTTGAATGCGAGTCTTGTTCATTTATTTTAATTTTAGGCTGAAAATGTTTTCAGGAAACACGAAACAGAAATAAGATTCATGACTTCTTATCTGCACCATCTGCGAAGTGAGCGACGGTGTTCTGAAATACGATAGCTTTCGCTAACGTTTTGATAACATGAATTTCTGTGACGACTGAGATACTAGGAGGTTTCAACTGCTATTCAAGTTAGAGACAGAGAAGTTCCTTTTTTCGAACGAGTTGTTTTCGATTAATTATCTTTATGTTTTCCACTACATGCGCGGAATATTCAATACTGGTTAGGAGCCAGTATTTACGAAGCGGATAAGATTCGAAATATGATTGCTGTCACTGGCTGGTTTCACAAAATGCAAATTTTGTGTTTGTCTGCAACCTGGTGAATTCTTTTGTTTTATTTGACAATACCACACAAAGAGAAATCACGACGATGAATAACAATGGCAAATACGCGCACATATAGACGAGTCTAAAAAGACGTGCATACGCATTTTTGCTGCGTATAGAACGCATATGCGTAGTTCGCTTAATTCTGGCCTGCACTGTATGTGGCAAAAACAACACGTCTGATCAAACAATAACTCTTTGTCTCTTTTTAACATGTAGTGCTATTATACTTGCCATGTTATCATTGCAAAACCTGTATAACACGATACCATGTAAACAACTGCTTAGCTGTATTTGAAACCTATGTGTACCTTTTAATATAGTGCCATACAGCAACGGTTTTTAAATTACAAACAAAACAATATTAATTTTGTAGATATTCCAACCTCTTTGACTTGGCCGTGTCTTGTTTTCATTATCTCTGTTTCCCCATTCTTGATATTACTTCCAGAAGAAAGCAGGTCCTGGTGATTATCAGAGCTAAAATTACTTTGATCAGTACCAGGGGGTGATGCAGTGTAATTACCTCTCCAATAGTTTACAAGCTGCAAAACAAGAAAGTTAAAGTATATGGTTTTCCTTGGCTGGAACCAACCTATCAATGCAATAATCCTGAACTGATTAAAAAAAAACTGCTCTTTTGCTCAAATGACATTTTAACCCTTTAACTCCCAAGAGGTTCTCCACTGGCGAGTAAAATCGTCTGGCGTTAGACAGAGTAAAATCTATAAATGCCATTTGGCACTATCGGGAGTGAAAGGGTTAATGGGGACATAGTTTTTGGGTTAAGATGTTGTTAAGAAGCTTTACACTTCAGAGTTAATTATCTGTTCCATCAATTGTATGTGTTTAAAGTGCTACGCGGCACAACATATATATGTACCCTTACAAACAAACACACACTGATACAATTAATGGAATCTATTTGTTTTATACATTCTTTTTTCACTTTCGTGGACTCATGACTCATCCATGCAAACTCGTC
The DNA here is from genome assembly GCA_948470475.1 of Galaxea fascicularis. Lineage (NCBI taxonomy): Eukaryota > Metazoa > Cnidaria > Anthozoa > Scleractinia > Euphylliidae > Galaxea > Galaxea fascicularis. Next base: position 23,813,009 of record OX419339.1, read on the forward strand.
TAGGTCAATAAACTATCATAACATACTCACCTCCTAAACAAGTTCTCTAACTTCCTGAACTACTTGCCCACTTTTGACACTACAAAACACTAAGGAAAGTTAACAAACCTGTTGCTATAATTTCTGGCTTAAGCTACCACTGTCAAAAGACCATTTGCTTTGTGTACAAAGACAAGAGCCACAGTGGCTGCTCATTCCTCACTCTATGGCTCATACTTCAAGGGTAAAAGTATTTTCCTATTTTCAAGAAACCATTATAAAACTTTTTTCCATTTTAAAATTATTGCTTGTGTTGAGTCCCAAAACAACACTTAGACCGAAACTGTGTTCAGTTTCCCTACCAATGTAATTACCGATGGTTTTGTGTTCAAATGATCCTTCCCGCGAACAAAATGACAGCTCTGTATACATTGTATTTCTGTGCTTGACTTTTTCATTGGATGCAACAGTTGGGTGGAGCTCACTATTTGAAATACTATTTCGAGACAAATTTCCAAGTTCCAAGATAGGTAAACAATGTTTGATATGCCGGCTTACTGTAGTTTGCGAAACGAAACCAAACGAAACGAAAATCTGTAGTTTGCGAAATAAACATTTCCTTTCTCGCTGCGTCTACTCGGATATTCTAAACAGAAAATCCCCCCCCAAAAAAGCCTTTTCGCCTTGCGCAGAATGCGTGATGTTTTCGTTGCCATGTATAAAGTTTAAATTTAGCTCACGCGTTTTTGAGTGGTAAAGTGGGGTCTTTAGCTGATCTGTCAAACACAATTCGCGTTTTGGTTGTCTGTCTCTCTAGGTGGAAGACTGGGAAATGAGGTAGAAACCATCCAGGAACTTGTTCCATTTCGTTGTCTGGCAACTTTTGGATGTAACCCTGCTGAAGATACGACATAATCATTGCTTGGTAGTCCTGTGCCATTTCTGGGTTCTTCAGTAACTTTATCTCAGTGTTTTCTAAACGTTCAATGCCATGGTGTAATTGTCAGGAAGCACAGGTTTTGGCTGCTGACTATGCGATCAAAGTCTTGGCATCTTTCCCTGTAAGCTAAATCCTGGTGGGGTCGCCAGATGTAACTATGTATGTCTTAAAGTAACTATTGTATATGTTTTAATGTAACTAAATATATGCCATTGTGTTCACCTGTTTTGCTTATTATTTCGTGCATCATTACATCATGTTAAAATGTGTGTTACAAGTATTAAGTATTATTTTCTGTTGTGTAACCTCCCTAATCTCTCGAAACTATGCAAACTCTTACATGAGCCAAACTGCCACACCTTGCGAATGAATAAATTGTATGTCACGTAATTGTCCGCCGGAGTTTTGCTAATTAGTTTCTTACAGTCTTTGAACATAATACTGTCACTCGGTATTTTCTCTCAAATCATTTAAAACCTCTGTAACATTCTGGACATTCCCACAAAGGAAACTTGGCTTGGTTTTCACTACTAAATAGGAAGCTATTTGAGTCAAGAAAAATTAATCACCTGACTTGTAAATTCAATGTTAAATTTCACTTCAAAACTGGATATATTAGTTTTTCATGTGAAACTTAACATGGAATTCTTTCAACAGATGATTAATTTTCCTAGAGAATTAGAACTTATGAGGTAAATAATAATAAATAAGTGCCACAACCCTTTTCAAAGATTTTATATCAAAATAGTCTATCCTAAATATCTGCATTTCTGTATATCTTAATTTCATAATTATATCTTTAGGTTAGTACATGTGCTGTGATTGGTCAATTTTGCAGGCTACAGTGTATATTCTACTGTACAACCCATGCCTGATTATCCTCAGAGATTTAATACAAATCTTACTTACATCTTTTTCTTGGTCTGTCTTGTAAGTTACGAATACTTGTTTTTTCCAGTTGATTTATGGCCTGCATGAATCACATTTGGGTAGGGCTATCATTACGGGCCATTTTCCTTTTGTATTTTGAGGTATATCTACTTTGATATAAAACCAGCATGTTGACTTCACTACAGCAACTCGAATCCCTGGTAATTTTTTTGTATATCCCCACCTACTTCAAAAATTAGTGACAGCCCTGATGGTAACTTACAGTACCGACCTCAAACTTGGTTAGTAAGCGGTATAAATTATAGTTTTTTGTAGCATTCTGAGGATCAAGTGAAGGATCAAAGGAGTGAAATCAGCCTCACACCTTCAGAAATGGCATAGCCATTTTATCTGATTTTACTGAGCAAAACCCAAGAGTATCGGAATGGGGTAATTATAATTTTATTTTTGTGTAACATCCTTAGAGGCATTACTTTTTTTTGAAAAAAATTGCTGTTGTTGTTGTTGTGGTGGTGGTGGGAGTGAAGTGTACAGTGTATGTGTCAAGGGAGGGGGTTGGGCTAGTACAGGATTATTGTGCAAATATTGGCTTTAGCATCCTTTGGCAAAACCATACTGAATCATGTTACAGGGTTAGAAAACAGCAATTTGTACCTACTCGTTTATGTACCCTATATAAACAGTCAACTCTCTTGAAAACGACCACCCTTGATGAATGACAAAGTGGTCCTTACAAGAAAAATCAACAAAATGAACCCAAAACTGAATTGGTCAAGTAATAATTACACAAAGATATTACCTTTTCAGCTAAACTAGGCTTAGGCAAAAGATTGAAGGCACTGGCATACTGGTATTTCACATTAAATAACGTTTGGAAAGTCTTACCATACTACTGAACATTAAACCATCTGTATAACATCTTGCAACAGGTCACTGTAACAATAATTATTCCTTGTTATACCTACAGATCTAACTACTACTGTATATAGCCATCTTTTATTGTACGCGTTGCACATGCTCATTCAAGCCATCACCATGTAGTTTTGTCCTCGTGGCTTGCTGGCAGTTGCCTTTGCTGCTTTTTGAGCTATTTTGTGTAAACAAAATCGCTCTATGTCAGCATGAAGCTCAAGAAATTCTTCCGTGGTTGGGTGGTTCTGCCTTGAACCAATGAAATAAAGGTTTCTTTAGATGGCATTGTTTCAGCCAGCGACCAATCTAATTCCCTGTTTTAAAGGTGTTTTTGAAAGCATGTGGTCAGTGATGGTCAGCACTGAGACTAAGTTACACATGCGTGTTGATTATGCTCACAGGAACATCAGCGTGGAATGTCACGCGTCATCCATGTCATGTTGCGTGATGTATTTATTACTATCACGCCAAGGGGTACCACCATTATGGTAGTCTTTCCAGAGAATAGGGTTTGTATATTTAACGCATGCGTGAACGACAACAATAGCCGTGAGATACTGGAGTCAGATTAGACTGAAGTATGAGTTGTGCTGTTTCGATGGATGATGAAGGTAGTAAGATGGGGACGAAAGTATTTGAAGTTTACGGCCGCAGCTTGTTGGTTATAACAACCGTGTGTTTAGTCTCCTTCGCAGACGCTCTTTTGGTTCGTCACGCAATCTTTCCTCCCCAATGAACGTCTGCTGAAACGAGCAGCAGATTCCTTTCCCACTGTTGGCAAAGATCAGCCGGAGTCCACGTAAAAATTACTACAGAGCCAATCAGTGCTAAGTTGCTGTGTAATGAAAAGGCTGATGTCTGACGTTTTCGAGGGAAGTGTCTTTACTATTTTGAATTGCGTGCGATACACAACCTGTGCCTCCTAGAGAGTCCTTCAATGATTTTTCAGCGTCTTTGAATTTGGTCATCCCGATGAAAATGAAAGTAGAACTATGTTAGTGGCACTCGACCACTTCTGAGGAGAATTTTTAAGGGTTAAAAACAATGAAATTTAGTTTTTGAGAATTGAAACGTCGAGTTATTCAAACAACCCGTAGTGTAACCGCGGGAAACCTAGCGGGGAAGAAATGCCATTCTGAGATCAAGCAGTGTTCTTTAAATCACGTTACTATTTGCCATTGAACTGATTGAATGCTCTGATTATCGGAAAAAATGCAGGCGGTGAAAAGCGGCAAAAACGTTAAACGAAAAAGTGCTAGTCGTAATTGATTCAGCATCAAGGTAATTTGGTTGAGCAGTTCCTACTCGGGGAGCAAATCAGATTTCGTTTCGAAGTGGACGAGGGCTTAGTTTTGTAATTTTTCTTGTGTTTTTTTGTTCCTTTGCTAATTTTGTCAAAACTGCAAGAACATTGTTAAAACTGGAAGATCATTGTGTGATGAAAATAAACATATGTTTGATGGATTTGAAAACTATAAATATTAGTCTAATCAGAAGTGGCTGTTTCCACAAGTGATATTTGTACGGAAGAAAAATGCTATGGAAGGGAATCCTTAATCTGGATATTTGTTCCCCTTGAAGAGAAGCCGTTTTTATGTTAAACAATGAAAATGGTGATTTCGGATAGTGAGCAATTTCATTTGTCAAATGGATTACTTTTGTCTCTCACGTGTAAACAGGCACCAAGACATACAGCCCTGTTTATCAAATGCGATTTTCAACTTTTATCTATCACGTGCATACGTTTGGTAATAGCAAGTTCGTTGGTTAATTCCCACATGAATAAGGCAGCGCTGTTGGTTAAATGCGACTCCGAACTTTGATCGGTCACGTGCATCCAACATGACCTTTGATCAATCACAAGATTTGCACGTGGTCAATTCAACTTGTTTACAACAACATCTAATTGAATTTATTTTCTGTTACAATGATTGGTCACTTTTAACCGTTTTTTATTGGTTACTTTTCTCAACTTCAATTTTCTCTTCTTCTCATTGACGGATTTCGATCCGTTGTTTGTCTGTTGATCGCGTTTTTTAATATTGTACAACTGATGACGCTCTTAATTCGGAGGAGCTTATTTTGGAATTTATTGGTGGTTTGTTTTCGGGTCGGTAAGTTTAATATTTCCCTTATTATGGGATATAACGCGGTGTTACGCTCATCTGCTTACTGTACACAGACGTTGTCAACAAAAGGCCCAACACTAAAATAAGAGCGTTTGTTTAGGTCGGGCTATTTGCTGTCCGAAGTAAAAAGTACAAAGCACTTGAAAATCAGAAATTGATGAATTATGGCAATTACATCTATATTCGTTATCAGTACTATTTGTTCAACGTTGATTTGTTTCTGCTGGTGTTGTATATTACGGTGTATTTGGTGGTTCGTTTGTTTGTGAATATTTCTTCATGTGGTCCAGGAACTGTTTCAGCACGTGTACGTATATTTTGGGAATTTGAGAGACTGGACGAATATAGTGTTTGCGAAAGTGCGGAGAAAGAAAATGAACAAATAATAGAAAATATATTACATATCGGTTTTTGCGGAATTAATAAAACTCTTGTTTCAAAAAATGTAGGATGAATGACTATTAAATTGGTACAAATCAAACTCAAAATCAGTCTTAGAAATAAGAAAACTAAACAAATATCAAATGAAAAACAGTTTGCTTGTACTTCTCCAATACCATAGCAAAAACCAAAAGCGCCACAGATAAATGACTCACCATTCAACCATTTTCTGACTTCTCCCTATCTTATCAACATTTTCCACCCTTCACAAAATAGCTCAAGCACGCATTGCGTGCCTATGTTTTACCTTTAGTTCGTCTCCTCTCAACCCACCTCTTGGTTCTTTGAGACCTCTGGGTTTAGGTTTTGGGTAAGTTCTATTGTGTTCTTTATTCTCTGCTGAGAGATCAGCGTGACAGGTGCCAGGGAGAAGTGACCTGTGGGAGGTTGCCATGGTAACCCCCTTTAATTGCATTTTGCCCAATTTATTTGCCTTTTGCTCACATTGCCCACAATTGGCACCTAACCTCCATTTTTATCTCTGCTTATCGACAAGTTAATTTACCACCATTAGCCTGCAATGTGCCTTGGTGGGTAGTATATACCTGAGGGTTACCTATAATTTGCTGTCATTAACCTGCAATGTGCCTTGGTGGGTAGTATATACCTGAGGGTTACATTTAATTTACTGCCATTGAGCTGCAATGTGTCTTAGTTGGTAATATATACCTGAGGGTTACATTTAATTTGCCACCATTAAGATGCAATGTGCCTTGGTGGGTAGCATAAACCTGGGGTTTGTATTTCCTTTGCTGCCATTAGCCTGCACTTTGTGGGAAGTATTTACCTTTGAGTTACATTTGTGGGTAGCTTGCATTTAACTGAACTGTCACAAATCTATTCTGTCATTGCAGATCAAATGTACCTGAGGGCACAGTTAATTTATGCATTTACCATCAGAGAAACATCGGCTGAAATTTGGTATCATTCCTTAGAAATGCTGACCGCTTTGGATGTAGGGTATCCAAATGGATTTGATAAAAGTGCTTTAACAAAGCTTAAAACAGTTTGAACCTTTCGGTGCATTCTTCATAATGTAACACTTATGAAAAGTGTTGTTGTTGTTGTCGGGTTTATTTTTGGTTTGTTTCTTTTGTGCCTCAAAACAATAAACCTCTATTTCCACACTTCTATGACGGGGCCGGGGGATGTAAGAGAGAAGTAACTTCATTTTTTTCGAGATGTCAGTAGAGAGTTTGGGAGCGGTACCAATTTGGAAAAAATATCCAGCAGGACGATTTCGGTAACTAGAAAAAGATCTTGCATCATGAAACAGATCTGTGACATTAGAGAAAGAAGCATGCAGTGAACGAAACGCCCTTACAACAGGAAACTCCAAAAAGAACAAAAAAGAAGGGGGCATTATCAGTTTTGAAAGAGTGTGATAGTAGATATGAAGCAGAAAACCGGAGGCCAAACCAATTCATGACAGGGAATTTCACAATTACATTGCCCCTGAACTCCTAGACGGAATGGGAAAGCCCCCTCTTGAGAGTGAAGTTGCCGAGCTGGCTTTCCTGAAGAAGAGGGTGGATGTGTTGCTTTGGCTTCTGATTGCCCAACAATTATCCAATAAAAGCAGCTTTATGCACTAACGATAGCTTTTTTAAATAACAGTCACAATTTATACTGAAACCTTAAGCAGTGTTTGATTTCACGCCACCAAGAAAGTGAATCCATTTTCAGACTGAATTGCCCGTGCGCGATTCTTTATTACTGGCAAAGCTGGTGGTACGAGGGAAGTCAGAATGTTCCATGAGCTGCAATTACTTGCTTGTTAGTAAGTCAGGGTCAGCAAAGCAATTTGTAGAAGAAGAATGATGAAAATCATGTATATATGATTGGACTGTTTTTTCTTTGTATTACTGAAAAGCACTTGTGATTTAGTTTTGTTCTGAGGAACAATTCTCGAAGGCCAGAATATTGAAATAGTGTAGTCATTTTTAGCTGAAGGCAGAAGACAAAATGCTATCTGGAAAGTTATTAACAAAAGTGTGTTCAGCTGACACCTCACGGTACCAATAGGTGTCAAACCTTGGCATTGAGTAACATATGCAAATTAGCTGGCTGCACGTTGAATGTGCAGCCAGCTAATTTCCTAACATTTATTCATGCCTCAAAGCTCCTCATGTGATTTAAGTATGGGGCTGTGTGGAAATCTTTTCATGATTTTTGCCTCAGGCCTTATGCCCAGTTTGTTTATGCTAAAACATATTCGTACAACAAACAATGGACAATTGCACATCAGAAAAAATAATATAACATGTCGCTTAAATGAAAGTTTGATAATTAAGAGGCAAAGGGACCCACTTCTACAGAGCCGAGTCTTACGTAGCCAAACCTAACTTTTCTACAAAACTGTTTCTCCACTCGGCTATGCTTCAAATCACTCACTATCTTCGGTTGTCACACCAGGAGCACACAGTACATTACGCAATTAACGTCGGTTGAGACATCATTTCGTCTTTTCGTTTCCTCAAACATCTGGCCCAAACTTGTTTAATTTTATGAGGAGAGAGACACCATAATTATAGAGCAAAGTATATGCGTAACTATGCCACAAAGTAAAAGAGCTGTTACGCGTGCAGTGTCGAACCCTAACCAGCGAACACAACATGCACTTGTGAATACAGAACCAACGCTAAGTGGGGCAAGATTATCGGAAATAGTTATGTGGAAAATAACCACGTGGAATATGCTTAAACGAAAGTAAAGTTTAAGTTCATTTGGCAAGAAAATTCAAATATTAAACTTAAGTTAAGCTTAATTCAAGGTGAAGAGGGCTCTTGCATGAGCCTATCACCTATAGTTCGTTTACATGAGTTGTCACTGCATGTGGAAGTATAACTCACCAATGAGAGGACAGGCATCGTGATGTGCACAGCCGAGCACTAACCATATGCAGCAAACAGTCGAAGTTTCATGGAAGAAGCACTGAAAACGATCAGAAAACTGCAGCGAAACTGTCGCCTGACCTGCAGCCAACAGCACATGCAACAACGGACGGAGTACAGCTGATCACGTGAGCAAAGTTTCGCGCCAAATCTTCGCCAAATCTTCGCCAACTTCCGTTAGGGTCGGTATCATTTTGAACTGGACGGGACTTGACCTCCAGATTAGGACTGCACGTGGAATGGGACTGGACTTGTTGTAGGGAATAAGACACTCTGAAACAATTAAATTTCTGGCCACTAACATTCAATTGCAATGTGAAAAATTTTGCTAGAACATATCTTCTCTTAACAAAGATATCAGGAGCCCATTAGGCCCCTGAAGACATACAAAAGAGGAGGAACTTTCGACAAGAAACTGGTCAATGTAAACGCTAAAATTGCGTCAAAGGCAATTGCCTCAACGATTATTAAAGTTCTCCCGGAAAAAAATTCACCATATAATCAAACGCCGGTTATGTCAAAGGCAGGTTCATAGGGGAAACCGCAAGATCAATCTTAGACTTTGTGGATTACACCAAGAAACAAAACATTCTAGGATTACTACTTTTAATTGATTTTTAAAGAACCGTTGACAGCTTACATTGGGACTTAATGTTTCAATGCTTAGATGTATTCGGTTTCGGATTCAGTCTTAACAAATGGGTGGAAGCATTTTATAAAAATGTATCTAGTTGTGTGATAAACAATGGAATCCTGTTTACATCTTAATCGAGGTGCCGAAAGGGGTGACCAAGGTGACCCGCTGTCACCATATTTATTTATTATAGCTGCCGAAATTTTGGCAATTACCATTCGAAGTAGGACCGGTATCCAAGGACTCAAGATGGGGCGAGAAGAGTTTAAAATAGTACAATATGGCTACGTTCACACGGTAACGGACGAATTTTCGACCGATTGAAAAATTTGACCTGACATGTTGTTCACACAGAACTGTGCAATATTTCCTCTCTGTTCACACTGAACTGACTAACCGGTTGAATTTTAACTTTTGTCAGTAATTTTACCATCTGCCCTATGCGCTGAGTACTTTAGCATACTCCAAAATGGCGTCTAGAAAGTGGAAGGCAATCGATGGTAGCGATAACGGTAAAGATTCGACACCTGATAGCGACAAATATTTCTCTTGGACAGATGATGAAACGGTCCTTGATAATTTGGTCATAGACTTTTACACTTTATCTGACATTAAATTAACAGAAGTCCAGCACACCGTCGCCTTCGTGCATTGAAAGCTTCGCATGTCATACTTTAATATTAACAAGAACAGTGATTAATAATCCGACACATCGCATCTTCATAATCTAGACCTTTCTTGAGGGTCCCCTATACCACTTTGGAAAATGTATTCACGTAAAAATATTGAGACTGTTCACGCGTCACGAATAATTCCCAAAATTCGTTCACGTTCACGATAAAGCAAATATCGGCAATCACGAATCACGAATGAACAAATAAACCTAAATCACGTTTCACGAGAAAAAAATAGTCCCAATCACGTTTCACGAAAAAAGTATAGGGGAACCTCTTTCTTCAGTCATCCATGGCCAGCTTAGTTATCACGCATCCATGCAACGACTCTGCCGTACAAAAATTTAAACGGTCAAGGTGTTCACAAAGCGCAGGTTAAATTATTGACCGTACCGGCTAAACTGAATTCGTCCTCGATTTTGGCGTTCAAATTTTTGAACGGCGAGGCATCTAAATTTTCGTACGTTTAGCGTGGTTCCGTGTGAACGGAACCCCTATATGGACGAATTTTCAACCGGTAGAAAATTCGTCCGGTACCGTGTGAACGTAGCCTATGCTGATGACCTAGCTGTCTTTGCGTCTGATCTTGAATCTACAAGACGTATTTTTCTTCTGCTTGATTAAAAGTTAACCAAACTAAAACCGAAGCTACAATCTGTTTTTTTTTTTTATAAGAACCTTTTTATAAGAAAGTTGAGGCTGAGATTAATCCAAATTTTAAGGACATGCTTAGAACATAACCCAGACCGAGAGTCAGTTAAGAACATCTTTATTTTGCTCATTTATTTTTTTAATGAGTAGTATTCTATGGACATATGAACTTCCCTGCGTCAGTTCACTGCAAAATCTGGTGACTTTAACCCATTTACATTACAGAAAAAAACGGCTAGGCAGAGGTGAAAACCGGCGAGGGTAATTTTCACCTCAAGCAAGGCAAGGGTAAATTGAGTGGTGTAAACTGTCAAAGGCTGCCTTACCTTGCCAATTTAATTTTCGGTTTTGGGACCACGTTTAGATGTTGTCCCGTTTTTGAAAATATCGGTAAGGCAAGGACGAAAAGCGGCACCTTGCCCTTAAAATGGAACGTGTAAACGTTCCTGCTTGCCTAGAAGGTAACTTTTGATCATTCTGCGCATGTTCTGATAACAGCGCTACTTCTCTTGGGTAAAGGTACTGTCAGCCATTTTAAACCAGTCATCTGACTGAGGATTTATCCAGAGGTTTCTTTCCCTTGGAGGGTTAACCAATGTTAATCAATGTTAATCATGGTGAGCATAAGCAACAATAGTTTTTTTCCTTCGGCAGTTCCGGTATCTAATGAAATGCTCTTTCTTCCTCGATTCCTCACTTATCTGGTACTTTATTTCACGTTGTCGACGTTTCTGCTCGGTTCTGTTTGATTTCCTTGGTACGGAGGTTTCAAACATCAACAATCCCGTGGACGCCATCTTGAATTAGCACAATGCGCATGCTCACTTACAAATCTAAGCCTTGCCTGGAACAAAATAGCCTTGCCTAGAACAAATCAAGCAAGGGTGAAACGGTACATGTGTAAACAATCCTTGCCTTACCAAAATGTTAGCTACCCTTGCCAGTTTTTATCCTTGGCATGCCGTTTTTTTTTCTGTAGTGTAAATGGGGTTTTTATGTCGCGTTGTGAACCTCTATGTTCAATGCTTTTTGTAAAGATAAATTTACCAGCAGTTGGTTGGCGCGACATCGTGTGTATACCATGTAACTTAAGAACGCCTTAAGGACGTTTTCAGGCTTAAATCGCGAAATAAGAAGGTCTGAGCCTCAGCTCCAAAATCAGTGCAGAATTAGACATTCATATTAAAAAAACAGTGTTTAGTGAATCGGTTCAAGTCGAGATGGTCCAGCGGCACCCTTGCGTTTAACATGGGTCAACAGTATAAAAAAATCCGGGATAGCTCTTACATACAGAGAAACTGAACAACTGCCAGAAAAACGTTTATGACAAATTAAAAGATGAATAACGCATCTGAAAGAAATCATAAGTGAACTGCGGATATGAAATCAAATGAGGCATGATCGTCGCAGTTGTGATCGCAATTTTTACAATTGCGTAAAAAAGCCTGAAAAAAAAAATCCAGGACTTCAGCGGGGATTGAACCCGTGATCTCGCGATTCCAGTGCGATACTCTACCACCTGAGCTATGAAGCCCCTGACGTTAGGAGCAGGTCAATTTTGGGTTCATATCTTCCCGTGAAAGACATGTACGTGAATAATGCATATGAAAGAAATCATATGTGAACTGCGGATATGAAATCAAATGAGGAATGATCGTCGCAGTTGTGATCGCAATTTTTACAATTGCGTAAAGAAGCCTGAAAAAAAAAATCCAGGGCTTCAACGGGGATTGAACCCGTGACCTCGCGATTCCGGTACGATGCTCTACCAACTGAGCTATGAAGCCACTGACGTTAGGAGCTGGTCAATTTTTGGGTTCATTTATTATATATGCATCTAAGTTCTTTAAGATCCTCGAACACGAGCTTCCTAGTGCTCACTGTTATGCTGATGACACCCAGCTCTATCTGAGTTTTAAACCTAATAGTACATCTCAAGTCCAAGTCTTGCAAGCAGTGGACAACAGCATTGAAAAGATCAGGAAGTGGAAAAGATCAGAAAGCCTAAAAAAAAAACCCAGGACTTCAACGGGGATTGAACCCGTGACCTCGTGATTCCGGTGCGATGCTCTACCAACTGAGCTATGAAGCCACTGACGTTGTGAGCTGGTCAAAGATATTCGGTTGCAGACTCGGCTGTGGTGTTGCAGAGGTCTCTCGCTATTTGGTAGGACAACCATCACTAAATCCTTTCTGCTCCCAAAGATGTTCCCATGTGTTCCTAGTTCTCCTAACCCTAAACAATTTTATAAAACAGTTAAATGTCGCAGCAATTAGTGATATTAATAGAATTTGCAGGGTTAAACCAGTTAATAGATTCAGAAATTCGATCTCTAAGATTAACGTGGCTAAGGAAAGCTTGCATCAATCACCTGCTCGAGGATTATGGTAGATCATTTTTGTTCAGGTGTAACTATGATATCAAAGAATATAAAATACATTCCACATTTTCTGATGAGCTTCTTAACTGGTGGGCTGTCTTTAAAAAAGTTTTTCTTCATCTGAAAGTGTAATCTGGAACAATAAGCTTATCAAGATGGATGGTAAAAGCATATGCTACCACAATTATGTTAAGTAGGGTGCAACAGGGAGGTGGATCGGAACCTCGCGCTTCCCGTACCCTGCTCTCCCGCGTCCCGTACCTTTGTCTCCTGAGTCCCGCCCTTTTTGACGTTGCTCCCATCCCCTGGTAAATTAAAAGGCTTCCAAACCCCATACTGGTCAGTGCCATTCGTTATTTTGGTTTGTTTTTTCTTTTTTTGTCTCATGTGCTGCTCAACATTGGTAATAATGGAGGTAACAGGCCTTTACAATTCCTATCCACATGTAATAGCCAGCTTATAGTTTGGCAATAGGCGCCTATGGCCCAGCGGAAACTCCAGTATTTATTTACAAGAATTATGGGCCGCACTACTTTTTTTGATGGGGTCCGGAACGATTTTTTCTGTAGTGTAAACGCGCCTTAAGAGGATACGATGACTCTTCTTCTTGAACACTTGTTTCGATAATTTCCTTAAGCTGTTTAGTACCTCGTTCCACCATTTTGCACCAACTCGAGGGAAGGACTTTCCTTTAATTTCTAGATTGAACTTTTTACTATAAAAATTCCCTAACGAGGAGGATCGTGTATTATGACAATGAACGTCTGAAGTATTTTGAAACTAGAGGCCGTAATGGCCTTCACTCGGGCTTTTCGAGTGGCAAATGGATGTTGTGGATGATTTCCACACAGCCTGATATATAAGATTATACATGTGTTTTGTGACTCTAACTCGATTCGTTAAAGCATTGGGCTGCCTGTGTGAGTGCGTGCCAGCGGAAATAAACACGACGGGACCGTGGGAACACAAACAAGCTTAGTTTTCTGCTTTTCTGTGACAGACTTTTTAGCTTTTTCACTGGTATCCTACTGGGCTCGCGATCACAACGTCTTGCTGGCACATGGCATTCACGGTTGTCGTTAAAATACAAACTTAGCATAACGAGATCTGAATTCCTTTCTATATTTTATTTTCACTAAGGCATCACGTTGAGCATGTACAGATAACTGCATTGCCTTCTCAAATAACTCGCATTTTTCAAGTACATCCGACAGTTGTGTTGATAAAACTGACAAACTTACACATTCAAGTAGAAGACGCGAAGGTACAAGATTACACATAAAACCAACATACTACACAGACTTGATACAGCTGATAATGCACAATCTAAAGTACGCAAAAGAAATGAAATACTGGTGACAATAGCCATAAAAGTAAAAACGGTACTTGCATCTTCGCTTCGATGCGTGGGTTCTTCATCACCCAACATGGACGCTTTCCTGTTGCTGTTGTTACTACTGCTGTTCGTCTTTGTACCTCTAATCTCATCATCAACGGGTATCTTGTATTCGCCAGCACCTAAACTGTCCGTGTCAAAGTTTCCTATGCTTGTCAAAAAGGGACAAAACAACAAGATTGAATATGTATATACCAAGAAAGATATAGATATGGGAAGACGTCAAACATGTATATCAAGGGACTTCCATATACACCAAGATTCTCTTTCGTATATCAACTCCTCTTTGAGACTTTTCAAGTGTGTTATATGTACAGCAAGATGCTTGATATATTTACATCAAGATTTCTCACCTATATACATCAAGTTTCCATAGAAATATACAACATGATTCGTGATATTTTTACATCAAGATGATACACATCAATAGTACTTTTGAAGTAGTGTTATATGTACATCAAAGCGCGCGATATATTTACATCAAGTTTCAGCATATATATACAACATGATTCGTGATATTTTTACATCAAGATGATACACATCAAGAGACTTTTGAAGTAGTGTTATATGTACAATAAGACGCGCGATATATTTACATCAAGATTCCGCAAAAAATATACAACATGATTTCGGTGATTCGTAGTATGCTTATTATTCAGTTTGACCACTGGTCAAACATAACCAAATGAAGAATGATCGTCGCAGTTGTGATTGCAATTTTTGCAATTGCGTAAAGAAGCCTGAAAAAAATTCAGGACTTCAACGCGGCTCGAACCCGTGACCTCGCGATTGCGGTGCGATGCACTGACTGTAATGGTTTCGTTCAAGTTAGAAATGAAATCCTCGCTCCTGGGTTTTTACACGCGCGGTCGAAAACACCAAGCCGATATCGGTTTACGATTCTTTCTTTAATTGTTCCTTCGTACTCCTATTCTTGTGGCCTCAGGGTACTTATCGAAGCGGTCAACTGAAATAATTACATTAAGAAATCACCTAAATATTCGTTTTTTATAGCTAAAATGATCTCAGAACTAAGCGCACGTGATATCGAAAGGAACTTGAAAACAGTAAAAAATATAGCGAAACCTTTAACGTATGAATCACAAACTCTCATAACATTATAACCTTAAACAAATTGATGCTTACCAACGTTTGCGGGTCTTGATTTCCTAGAGAATTTTGCTCTTAACTTGTCTTCTAGTTTCCAATGCGAGCTTTGATCTATACTTATCTATAATGCGGTAATCACGGCGGTAACGTAAATCAAACCACAAAATATTTGGCGACATATTCCGATTCTAACGAAAGCGGTAACACTACCAACTGAGCTATGAAGCCACTGACGTTGGGAGCAGGTCAATTTTGGGTTCATGTGTTCCCATGAAAGATATGTAAGTGAAAGTTATCCGCAGTTCACATATGATTTCTTTCATATGTATCATTCACTTACATATCTTTCACGGGAACTTATGAACCCAAAATTGACCTGCTCCCGAATGGCAGTGGCTTCATAGCCTAGTTGGTAGAGCAGCACACCGCAATCGCGAGGTCACGGGTTCGAGCCGCGTTGAAGTCCTGAATTTTTTTCAGGCTTCTTTACGCAATTGCAAAAATTGCAATCACAATTGCGACGATCATTCTTCATTTGATTATGTTTGACCAGTGGTCAAACTGAATAATAAGCATACTACGAATCACCGAAATCATGTTGTATATTTTTTTGCGGAATCTTGATGTAAATATATCGCGCGTCTTATTGTACATATAACACTACTTCAAAAGTCTCTTGATGTGTATCATCTTGATGTAAAAATATCACGAATCATGCTGTATATATATGCTGAAACTTGATGTAAATATATCGCGCGCTTTGATGTACATATAACACTACTTCAAAAGTACTATTGATGTGTATCACCTTGATGTAAAAATATCACGAATCATGTTGTATATTTCTATGGAAACTTGATGTATATAGGTGAGAAATCTTGATGTAAATATATCAAGCATCTTGCTGTACATATAACACACTTGAAAAGTCTCAAAGAGGAGTTGATATACGAAAGAGAATCTTGGTGTATATGAAAGTCCCTTGATATACATGTTTGACGTCTTCCCACATCTATATCTTTCTTGGTATATACATATTCAATCTTGTTGTTTTGTCCCTTTTTGACAAGCATAGTTTCCACTCAACTTCTTCAAGGAACATTCTCACCGGTAGTCAAAGCCTTTGTGCACTTTTTGTACTCATTGATAGCTCATTCAGCTCATTTGATCTCATAATATTTCTCACATTTGCTTCGAGTTCGCCGAACGACCCGTTTCGAAATGTACGCTCACCATCATCATTTAGTGCGGGTCTACCGCGAACGGCGTGTGCGTTTGTAAGTGGTTTGAGCGTATTGGATACGACATCGTTTGCCATAGCTGTAGAAATGTCAACTTTTTCCTTTGACAATCCGTCGAGGAGTCCACAGTTGTTTGTGCCTTGCTTTTCAACAGACAAGACAAGCGTAAACAAAACGTAAACAGGTTTTTACCGGGTTTTACAGGTTCATCGTTAGCGCCTGCGCAAATACGCCGGAAATGAGGTTTGTGGAAAACAACGAAAAAAAAAAACGAAGAACGGACGACAGATTTAGACTCGGGCCTTCCACAGGAAGCCCGAGTAATAAATTTAAAATATTAACTGGTGTAAGTTTATTTTTAACATCGTGCATCAGTGTTATCACATTTTGTAATACAAGAAATTTATTGGTAAAATACTAGTAGTAACCACAGGTTAGAAAGTGCGGGCATGAATGCTCTTGAAGAGCTTTTGTTAAGATGGTAATGCGTGCCTTGTTTTGAAAGCGTGACAGAAAATTGGCGTTACTTTCGATTCTCACAAGATTCGATCAAGGAAGACAGAAGGCGCGGGTCGCGGAGGAATGTTTATTTGCTCAAAATTGAGGCAAAATCTTTCAGAGATGCAAGACAGGACATTGTAAGGATACAGAAAGTAATTTGGGACCATTTGCTAGCTTTTACGGGTGAAATTATCCAGAAGCAAGCTTTATTTTCGCTTCCGTTTCGAACACCGAATAATTCACGCGTTGTTTTAATATACGCTGTCTGTTCTGTTTTTTCTTTCGTTCTCTTTTCTACCTCGCCGAGGTCATTTTTTCGTCTAAATCACGTAAGGAAAGCTTGGAATTAATGTTCTCATTCAAGGTTTAGCTCTGAGGTAATAATTCTGTGATTTTTTTACCCAAACGTCGGCTTCTGTTGTTGTGGGCGACCGTTGCTAATTCGTTGAGTAAAGCAATGAAAAAAAAATTGTAAAAAGCTTTCATCGGTCGCTGCTCTTCTTTTGACACTATAGCGAGAACTGAGTATTCCTTAAAACTGTTTCTTTCCATTTTCAATCTTTTAAACCAGCATTAACACTTCAATGATGCAAAACTTTGGCTTGGAAGATCTCTCACACGTGCAGTCTCGGCGCAATCTTTTAAAATATCTTGTTCGAGTGGAAATGGCTTCTGACTGGTTTACGAGGATTTATCGGTCGATTTTGCCAGAACGAATTTCCTCCAAAATCGAGATATGGCGTGCAAATTTAGTTGCAGGATCTTCTTGAGCCCGCAAAAATTTGCAGTTCAGCCTCTCCTGTCCTCTCCGTTCGTCGTTGCTTGTACGAGTAAACGCTGGACGTAACTTAACATGTGCTTCGGAAGACCACATTTGCTAATTTACGTGAAAATTCACATGACCCATGCCACAGACCTTGAACTCAACACCAGGGCCTTTGCTCCGCCGTTTGCTCACATACCATTCATTCCAGTTGGAAGAACAAAGGAATGCCAAGAATGTGCCCACATTTTGCTTCAAGTCAGCTCTAGCGCTGTACGCTTTTAAGAAAGTGCCGCTGACCACCGACGTCAAGATTAGTCTGCGGGCTCGCTTTTGCTCGCCCGCAATTATTATTGACAAACAGCTGTATTGTCTGTCAAAAAAGTGAATAAAACGAAGAACTCGCTTTTGCAGGATTAAAATATCATTCCAGTTTGTTTTACAAGTTTGGCCACAAACAATAACACTATAAGAAAGATAAGGTGTTATTTACGATTTATAAATATTGAGAAGAAATGTTAAGGTACGAAGTGTCTGAATTTTGAGATTGAACCAATCGTTTTACTTACTTTATTCAAAACATACTCAACATGATACTTCCATGACAGATTCGTATCCATCAGGCCAGCTAGATATTTTATATGATCTTCACAACTAAGTTCAGTAAACTTATTAAGTTCGTTGTTATACATATTAATAATAGGTCTATATGTTCTTCTCTTTTGGTAGGAATGAAAAATGACAATTTGACTTTTTGATAATAAGACTACGTTTATTTTAGCAGGGCCAATCATTTAAATTACAAAGTTCTTTATTAACATAAGTTCTTATCTGCATAAAGTAAATTTGTGTCATCAGCAAACAGATAAAATCTAAATTTATCGGAGCAATTTTCAATGTCATTAATATAAAGAACACCACAGTTTATCTCTGCTTTTCTTGGTATGTTTTGACCAATTTGAGCTGTTTGGTATCTACCTTGAAGATAAGATGTAAATCACGTACAGTAAAAACCCGCGTATAATAACCCGGGTTTTAGAAACCTGTTAGGCTGAAATGTTCATTTTAAGCCCCCTCCTCGTAAGAACTTTTTAAGGTTAACAGTTTCAGTTAAGTTCTTATCAGTGGAGTTGCTGTAAAAAGGTATTGGTAGAGGCAGGATGGCCGAGTGGTTAGGGTGCTGGATTTCAATTCGGTAACCCGGGTTCAAATCCCGCTCTGGCCACTAGCTGGTGATGTTCTGGGTTCGTGCCTGGTTCAACTCCTCAGTCATCCTTGTAAATAGCCAACCGGTTTGCCTCCCGCCGGTTGGGATTCTTATCATGTTAAGTTTATTTGAATTA
>OX419339.1:23836888-23861888 GCA_948470475.1 Galaxea fascicularis
ATGAATCCCAAACCCGAAATATCAATTTCCTTTATAAATTGCCGTGTATTACTGTTATTTCTCGTTATAAGTACTCTCTAGCACATCGACACAGTATTCGTGCCAAGTTCATTTGAAAACAAAGGTTGATTAAGAGTGCTAAAAAGAAAAATTGAAAACAAATAAAAATAAGCTTGAATGTCCTCTTGGAAGCATGAAAAAAAGAGTTTAAAATCACAAACAGGAAAAGGTTTAAGTGCCAGTCGGACGTCCAACGGTAACTTGGCAAATTAGGTTTAAGTGAAGTTTAAACTATTGAAAACCAGTTACAAAACTGGAACCATGCATGGATTTTACACACTATTAAATAAAACAAGTTCTTCGTTTGGAAAGATAATTTAAAGGAAATGCCCTACACAACACCATCTTAAAATATGCTTCACGTCTGCGATCGAGTTATAGATTTAAAAATTGTTCACTTTCCTGTAAACAAAGTTTATAAATAAGACAACCAAATCATTAATATGGATGATTTAACCAAAAGCCAAAGCCCGTATCCCGCGGGAATGTTGGCGGAACTGGCGGGACGTACTGAAAGAATGGCTAAAGAATGATAGTGCCGAAAAGTCATCAACTTCGGGAGTCCCTGTTGGTGTGTGTTGATAAGCTAAAGTCAGCACAACTCTGAATACAAATAGTACGGTGTTTGCCATGACCAATCATTGCGGCAATTAAGCAGAATTTGCCATACCCAATAGACTCAGAACACGTGTGCCCCGTGATGAAAATGTGATCGACATGCTCCATTGAAACAACAGCAACAGAATGAGGAAGTCATTCGATTCTGAATAAGATCGGCATTATTGTTTAATTAACTAAACCACCCTTAGTCGAGTCTTTCGTATCTAGCCGTTTAGAGACCACAGTTAAAGCGAAAAAAAACACACGAGAAACAAACTGTGTACAGTTGATCCACAAGCTATCCTATCCACAGGCATTAGAAAGATCATGGAACCCCAAGGACGTTATGAAAAATAAAACAGGAATTAAAACCTTGGTTGGTGTTGATTCCAAACTACGAGATCTACTGCTTGTCGAAAATCCCATCTAAAATTTCGGACGTGGCAAAAATATATTACAAGAGTTAACTCTGCTTCGAAGAAGATATTTCTCTAAATTATGCAGAGGTATCTGCAGTAGGACTACCGTTTCTTACTATAATAAGCGCCGTGGAAAATAAATTTTACAAAAGGTCCTAAAAATTACAATTTATTTACAAATATCCAAATTTGTTCCTTCGCTTGTTAACAAGATAAAAGTTGCCAACCGTACTTTCTGTTTGAAACAGACTGTCTCGCAATAAAATATCACATAGAACTATCTCTTTTTATAAAATATAATTGCGAATAAATTCTGTATATTAAGTTAAGTTGACTAGCGTCATTTGCTGTCCAGAATATTGACCTGCTTGGTAAGCTTTTCCATATCTTCCGGGCTGATACCGCTTTTCAATGTCCTCCGAACTGCAACCAAAACAAAACAAAAAAAAAACATTTTTTACGGTTGGTATGTATTTTAAACCACAGACTTTATCTACTTTCTTCGGGTCAAGAGGTGTGCTGCCTTTCTTTCGTCGATGCTTAGAACTTTTGCCCTTCTTCGTACGCCCATATAGCAGGAGCTTAATCCGATTTGTGTAGGAGTATTCAATTCATCCTTCATTAGCTGGGCGTTTTCTACACTTCAGACTATTATCTATGCTACTTGTTCCCTGACTCAATTCATACTCACCAGACTTCCTATTGGTGGCCCTGTTACGCTTGCGCACTCGTGTTCTTGAGTCCGGCACAGTGGCAGACTTGGCCAGTGTGTTAATAACCTCATCTGTGTTGTCATCAGGGAATTCATCTTGGGCTTGCACGGCTGTTGAGTTGGTGCGTGATGGGCCGGCACTCTTGACTCTGTTTCGAGTTCCGGGAAGAGTAGCACTTTTTAGTTTTTCCCTTGCATTCTCAGCATCGTCACCATTGGAGATGAGCGCTCGGCGGAATGCCTCAATATTCTCCTCAGCAGAGACTTTAGCTGCAGCTGAGTAGGACTGAAGGAATTGGGAAACGGGAAGTCAAAAGCTGACAATGGCCTCCCAAGCACGGTCTCCGAGCCGAACATGGTGTGGTGGGAAAATGTTCTGAATGATATTTTCACATTACAGTGAATCTACCGTTTTTACATCAGCGAGTTTTTACAACATTTTAGCTATCACTGTACGCCAAACTCGGTTTAATTTTCAACGGCGAAAAGACAACTATTTTGAACGCATGTAACGCAAGTATAACTGTGACCACTTGCAAGTCCCTCGTGGACGGCCTTGAAGGCAGGACTTATGAAACAACCATTTCAAACTTTAGATTCCATACGTTACCTCCGTTTCCGTGATCAGCTTTCCTCTTGTCTTGCTTCGTTCCCTCAAGTTCTCTTTCTTTTTCTTCATTTGAATCACTCGTTCTCTTGTCGTTCGGTACTCCAATGAAAATTCGCTGATAATCTTGCAAAACTCGTTGACCTAGCGCACAAAGTGTATCAAAATGGTGTTCCAACATTACTTCACAACTGCACCAATATGAAAATGAATAAACAGTACTATATATACACTTTACCTTTGTTCTAATCGCTACACTTGACTGTAGTCCTAAGTACAACAACATCTTGTGAAATCTACAAAGAAAATACCTCGTGATAAATTTCACATAATTATCCCTCATTTTGTGGACAACTTTCACAGCCGCTGGAAACATTTGTGACTAACATATACACCTTTTTCCAAAATGGCTCCCATTTTAACATTCTTTTGTTTTCATTCAAATTACCCTTGAGGCCTCGTTCGTAAGACTAAAATTCAAAAGAATATTTTACCTTGAACGAAGCATCAAGGGCTAATTTGAATAAAAACAAAAGAATGTTAAAATGGGAGCCATTTTGGAAAAAAGGTGTATTGTAAACGAAGTCCTTATTCAAAAAGGGAGAAATTTTATGATGCTGACACAGACCCTGAAAAGTCCCATAAATTTGTGTAAGGGTGAATGAAATTTGCCCTCAAGCTGGTAGCACACAAGAGTCTAGTTGAAAAAGGATCGAAACAAGTCTTCCGACACATTCCGAACTTCTGTATTTTTCGGAAGCATTCGGATCAGCAGTAGCTCACCTGTTGATAACCCGCCTGTGGACCACTTTTAGAATGGTGCTTCGCTCCTGAGCATCAGCTAGAAATTCACTCATTCTGCCGAAACAACAATCAGGCAGTCAGAATGAAGTTATTTATGCATAATATCGCGTCCCAAGGACGAGCATGTGGTGCGGTGTGGTAAAGGGACGATGTTGTGTATTTGTCGGTATTCCACTGAACCTTCCCGTCGTGCACCGCACTGATTGTGAAGGGCTGTGTGTTTACTATGCCACCGTGCAAAATAGCTATGCAAAACCTTCTCGTTATATACCACAGAATATCCCACTTGCTACTTGTACTCTCTTTGCATGCACACTCGCCTAAAGTAAATGCAAGTGACTCGTGGGATATTCCATGGTATACCAATCTAAAGCATCGCATAACTAGTATTTTTACAACCTCACAACGATACGAACATTACGTAATATTCAGTTAAAAATGTGTTGGTAGCGACACTCGTAATTGGAGTGCTAACATTAGCTCAGTTTGTCAGAAGTCAAGGTTACACCAGAAAAGAACAGATGCGTTTATGAGGATTTATCAGCACTCACTTGCTTTTAAGTTGTTTGGTGCTATCGTGTTTGGCAACAATGCTCAAATACTCCCACGACCTTTTACAGTTCTCTCGTAACTTCTTTAAGTTATCAAGCACTACGTCAAAATCCACCTAAAAGTAAAGCAGCAACAACTTAAATACAACCTCCAGTTAGCAGGACAGGCTGTCACGCTTTGATGGAGAGCCCCACAATTCTGAGAGTGAAATCACAGAATTCATTACTGTTTTAATGTTAAATAAATTGTAAGAATTTCTAGTGTAGGCATGCGTTCAGGCCTGTAATTCACTCTATAGATATGATACTAAAATGTGACGATTGACATGCAAGTTAGATATAATCCTAAAATGTGACGATTGACATGAAAATTGCTCAGAATTGCTTTGCACTGATATGAAGCTAAGTTTTGAAGCTGGTTTGGGGGGAGAGGAGGGGAGAGAAAGGGCTATTTGTTTTGAAGAGGGCAGTTACACTTAAACAGGACCCTGTAAAGACGAAGTCAAGCGTAAAATGAAACCAGAGTGTCACGCTTCTCTTTCAGTAACGTTTCCTATCAAAGGAATCAAAACTACAGACCCGAGATTAGTTTGTAATTCATTATCCGAGTTCAGTGGCTGCAGTGCTATATTCTGCAGATACAAGTACTGTCTTTCTCGATTTTGAAAGCCTGAGCCCTTGAACAAAAGAACAGCCTGGGGTCCTTACCATTTACATGAAAAACCCGGAAATTCTGGTGGAAAATAAAAAAATTATGGAAATTATGAAATTATGGGCCATCGGCTAAATCAATGCACTTTTTACTCGGGCTTCCTGTGGAAGGCCCGAGTCTAAATCTGTCGTCCGTTTTTCATTTTTTTTTTCGTCGTTGTTTTCCACAAACGGCTCGTTCCGCGAACTCGAAGCAAATCTGAGAAATATTATGAGATCAAATGAGCTGAATGAGCTATCAATGAGTACAAAGAGTGCACAAACTTTGACTACCAATGACAAATGTTCCTCGACGAACTTGAGTGGAACTTTGACACGAACAGTTTAGGTGCTGGCGAATACAAGATACCCGTTGATAATGAGATTAGAGGTACAAAGACGAACAGCAGTAGTAACAACAGCAACAAGAAAGCGGCCATGCTAGATGATAAAGAATCCACGCATCGAAGCGAAGATGCAAGTAACGTTTTTACTTTTATGGCTATTGTCACCAGTATTTCATTTCTTTTGCGTACTTTAGATTGTGCATTATCAGCTGTATCAAGTCTGTGTAGTATGTTGGTTTTATGTGTAATCTTGTACCTTCGCGTCTTCTACTTGAATGTGTTATCAGTTTTATCAACACAACTGTCGGATGTACTTGAAAAATGCGAGTTATTTGAAATGGCAATGCAGTTATCTGTACATGCTCAACGTGATGCCTTAGTGAAAATAAAATATAGAAAGGAATTCAGATCTCGTTATGCGAAGCTTGTGTATTTTACGACAACCGTGAATGCCATGTGCCATCAAGACGTGATCGCGAGCCCAGTAGGATACCAGTGAAAACGCTAAAAAGTCTGTCACAGAAAAGCAGAAAACTAGATTGTTTGTGTTCCCACGGTCCTGTCGTGTTTATTTCCGCTGGCACACACTCACACAGGCAGCCCAATGCTTTAAGGAATCGAGTTTGAGTCACAAAATACATGTATAATTTTATATATACCATCCACAACATTCATTTGCCACTCGAAAAGCCCGAGTGAAGGCCAGTACGGCCTCTTGTTCTGTTATTTTTTAGCTTTTCAACTGATACTAGCACATTTTGTGATCCATCCATTTTGCGTTTGGACAAGCTGCGGCGTTGAATATTTACACCTCAAATTTCCACCCGGATGGATCGTGTAATTGGTAAGAGCCCCTGGATAAAAAACATTAAAGAATGCACAAAACAAAAGTACCAATGAAAAAAGGAAAAGAAGCAAGCGTTACCCTAGAGGAGCGATGCAATGCTCCCAGATCACTGTACAAATCTGATGAGTTTGGAAACTTCTCCATTACCCAACAACACAAGTGATAGAGTAGTGACTGCTTATGCACCGTATCCTTGACTTCAGGTACTTTAGCCAGGTAGTCCAACTGAAAACCCTTCACCTAAGAAGCAAGTTTACATTGATTGTTTGCTACAGTGGTTGGTAAACTGTGCACTGCAGCAACTTTCAAATATCAACTCTCTGTACTGACTGTCTGCTACAGTGGTTGGTATGCTGTGCATTGCATCTCAATAGGGCTATGCAGGTGGTCTTTCCACCATTAGCTGCAGAGCCTAGGACCCCTTCCACTTCCTTCCACTTCAGCCGTCATTTTCCCTCACCCCACAATGCAGAAATTCGCGTAAATCTGCGGTAGAAGTCATAGCTTCAAGCTCGTCAATACTTAATTGTCCCCACTGAATTGAAAACCACTATGCAATGTTTTCAATGGAGTATGCAGAACTTAGCTTTAGCTTCAAAAGAAAAACCCTTGTTTTCAGTACCTTTTTCCCATTTAGATGGTTTCCTATGGCTAGAAGAGTAGCCAAGATGTGTTTAAATGTTTCGTTGTTGTGAAGTTCTTGGACAGACTCCTTCAAATCCATTAGAGGCTCTGCTACTTCCTAAGAGTAAACCAAATTCAAAAGTCAGATTGTTTGGTCCTCTCTTCAATGTAACGCAGAGACCAATGCATAATGAATCGGATAAATAGAAAATCTGAAGTCTCCCAACATTCCCATGTCATTACGATTACTAGTTCGGGTGCTCCAACACTGAGCTACAGGAGAGTCTTGGGAACGTAGGTCATCAAACCGTGTTGAGAGTCAGAAAGTTAGCATCTTAATAAAAAGATATTGAACTTTCATGGGTTTGTGATAAAACAAATACACGTAACGCCAGTAACAAATGGAGCCAATGCAGACAGGGCAACAGTAGGAGTACTTTTCACAATACTTTATGCACATAACCGTCTGATTACTACCGCAGCTACTCATCTGCGAAACAACATACTAATGCATCACGTGTAAGAGTAAATGCATGAAATTTCAGATCAATGTCGGTATCTGGGCAACTGCGCACCCTCTCCTCCCCCAACCAATCAAGTTATAATAAGTTAAAAAGTTAGTTTAATGTTGGGTGAGGGGAGGGGTAGGTACGCAGTTGTCCAGATACTCACATTTATTCAAAATGTCTAGGATTAAATTAGTACAAGTTTTGCGTGTCACCCTTTCTAGCTGATCATAATCCAGTTTGAAGGACCATAAATGAAGTCGCGGCCCCAGTTCGTTGATAGATGACATGGTTAATAGAAACTGCTCTGCTGTTCCCAAAGGTACATCAGGGTTGGACATGTGCGCCTCTTGAATCTTGGTTTTCTCTTCCGCTGTGGGCTGCAGCTGGAGCAGTTTCTAAACACGCAATAAAAACTTGAGTAAGCAAAGTAACTAAATTGCAGGAAGAGCTTTGTCAACGGTACATATTCGTTCTCTCGTTGGCTTCACCGCAAAAATATAAATATCACACGTACGCGGCGAAAGCGTTGGAGCTGCTTTAAACCAGAGCACTTAGTTGGTTAAGTGATGCTTAAGGACAAGTAAGCGTTTCCATGACAAGCCGAAGTGTTATAAAACAACAAATGAATAAAGGGGGTAGTTTCTAAAGAAACTGTGGTGCTGCGTCGGTGGGGAAGTAGTACACAAAAATTGGGTATTATCAACAGAGTTGATAAATGTAAATTGACCACCGTACAGGGATTCTAAAAGCTGACGTTTCGAGCGTTAGCCCTTCGTCAGAGCGAATTTGGATTCGCTCTGACGAAGGGCTAACGCTCGAAACGTCAGCTTTTAGAGTCCCTGTACGGTGGTCAATTTACATTTATCATCTCTGTTGATAATACCAAATTTTTGTTATAAAACAAACTTATTACACCGAATACGGGGATTCATACCAACGAAACAACTGCAGGCTCACAATACTAAGCAAGGAAAGACAGTTGTGACGAACTATGAAACAGTTGTCACTTACATCAATTCCCTCCCTGTCAATCACTGCACTGTCCATATTCAGGATAGCCTGCTTCAATGCTCTGATGGGTGGTAACTTAGTCAGACCAATGTTGATTGCTTGAGAACGCTTCATTTCAAGTACAACTATTTCCTTTTTCTTGTCTTTTTCCTCTCCTTCACTTTTCTATAAAGGAAAAACAAAGAAAGCTGTGAAAACAGTGCAGGACACTGGATGGTCTTAGAATCAACAACACATCAAGGTCGCGGGGGCACAGGGCAAAAATATTGGTAGGGTTGCTATTTTTAAAAACTTTGTATCAGCCATTTTAAAGCCGACTCCGTTAGAATTTAACAGACACATTGGGGAACAATTGAAGTGCTCAAGGATTGTTTTTTTTATTGAATGAATCACACTTTACGGCATTGCTATTTAAGCCGCTGAAGTTAATTTCATGTAAAACGTGGTTGTGTTCAAGTTTTGTTCTCGAGAGGAACACCAAGGAAGTTGATTTTACCACTTAGTGATCACTCAACACCTCTTTCGTGTCATATCTGACTTCGACTTTTTAATTTCAAGTTTCTTTCAAAGTTATTAGCGTTTAAAGGTGCAACATTTAGCATTCTAGAATTCGAAGCCTTCAATCTCTCTATCTAAAGCTTATTTAAAAATTTGGCGCAAGATATGACAATCTACAATACACCTAATTTACCTCTCTGGCGTGTCAACTCAAGAAATTATCTATCCGCGCTGAATTCTTGGACACAAAAATTGCTTGAAGGCTTCCCGAGCAAACACGAGGAAACTGGTCAAAAGCTACAATTATGATAATTATAATCCTCGGGATATCGATAGCGCTGCACGCACAAACCAACGTTGCGTTGCTACTTTATTGGCTTTGATTTAATACTTGAAAAGCACAAGAACTGCGTGCGGCACGATTTGAACCCCGTGCAATTATAAGGCAGAAACCGAATATTTTTCGCGAATATTTCTTGTATTGTCGGTATTAGTCGTCGAACTTCATACATATTCTTTACATAAATGCATACTAATGCATTATCCTGTCCCCCCGCGACCTTAACAAGCAGGGAGCAGGGAGTAAACGATTGTGAAACATCTATCTGGACACAAAATAGGAAATATAGAATGCGCGAACTGTTCTTCACATGAACACTATGTAGCAAAGGACAATGATAAATCTTGGCAAAGAAGAATCACATTCCTAACCTTTACTTTTGCAACTGTTTTATTCTCAAACAAATGTTCCAGTTTCTTGGTGTCGATATCCACAGTATCAATACTCCCCCAGATTGTCTTGTTTACGCCATTGATAAGAGGCGAGTTCTTAACTTCTTGCCAAAACAAACGCACTAACTTCTTCTTTGGATTAGCGTCATTCAGTGAACGTGCCTTTGGTGGTCCTGAAGGAGGAGGAGGAGGAGCAGGCCCACCAGGGGGTGGAGGGGGTGGTGGTGTGCCTCCTGGTACTGGGGGAGGGGGAGGTGGGATTGCGAACACTGGAACTCCTCCGTGAGAATGTGCATCTGTTTCATCTGTAGACGCAGAGTCGAGGAGTTCATCTTCGTCATTTTCCAACTCCGTAAAATTAAAGTCATTTACAATGAGTTTTCGTTTCATAACAATCATTCTTTCCCATTCAAGTTCCTTCTGCAGAGCAGCTTCCTCCGCTGCTTTCCTCGCCGCTTCTTCTTCTTGCCGGCGGCGTTCCTCCTCCTGTTTCTTCCGAAGTTCTTCTTGCTTTCTAGCTTCCTCCTCCGCAGCAGGGTCTGGTTTATCATCGGATGGCTGCTTTATTAGGCTTGATTTTGCTTTATTTATCAACCCCTCAAAGTCACCTTCCGGAGCACTGGACATGGTTTCAGTTTCTTCGTCAACCTCCGGGCATCCACTCAATCTTTTAACAGCTTCAGACACTAAACTTTCCACGTCAAGCATATCCCTCTGCCTCTGGGCTCCTTCATCACTGTCTCCAGACGACAGCAACTGCTGCTTTCTCTCATGAACTGAATCACCTACTGACAAAGACAGATCACTAACTTTACGGTCCATATCTTCTATCGATTTCTGTTGCCCGTATAACATCGACAGCATCATTTTCTTGTTCGGAAAACCAGGAAAACCTTCGCAAATGCTTGATCTCTTTTCAGAGTCCACAACACTGGGCCGTCGGACATCATGAGGCGAGCCAGTGGAACTAGTCCTTCTGTCGGGCGAAAGTTTTGAGTTTTCTTCTGAAATTCGTATATTTGCCGCATTGTCATCGTTTAATAAATCATCAGTGCTTGAACCGAGTTTATCATCAGTATCAGTAGATTCATCACTAGTTCTGTGACCTGAAGACCCATTATGGTCTATATTATTCAACAAAGGTTCGCTTTCTTCCTTTTTAATATCAGGAGTCTTTTTTCTACTCGTTGTTGTTACAGTCATTTCTTTCCGTCGAGGTAGTGGCTTTTCGTCCTCATTCTTATGACCAGTACTATCAGCCTTTGTATGTCTCCCAGAGTCCTCAGCTTTTCGGGACTGTTCCTCTCGATTTACTCTTGGCCTTTGGCTTGGTTGCTCTAGAAAATTAAGGGAGATGTCTTAAATAATTAGCTGTTGTGCTACAATACCACCTGAGACAAGGCCAGTTTAATACTGATTTTCCATATCAATCAACATTATAATAATAATAATAATAATAATAATAATAATAATAAGCCCGTCCTAACGAATTCGTGGTAAAACTACGCCACATCGGGGTGTGGATAAAAAGTATTTTCTCTGACAAATATGAACAAAAAGGATAAAATCGCACAGATGTCATCAAGGCGCCCTAGGAGTGCACACAATGCATGACAATGAGCTGTTGACAAAAACGCACAGCATCCAACAATCGAAGATACCATTCCTTCAACTAGCAGACTAGCTGCTTGCTGACAAAACCGAAAAAAAATAACGATTTTTCACAGTGATGGTGTGTCCTTAAGTAAGAGTTAGCAAAAATGTTCATTTCTTTTGTTTAAACCGACAACTTCAGTAATAGGGCGTAACTGTTTGGACAGGTAATCTTCACTAGTCATAAACTGATTTTGAATCCCTCAGGAATGAAGCGGCGTATCGGACAGGTGAAATGGAATCCAGGAAGTATTAAGCCGCCACATTAAGACAGAACACTTTTCAACTCACCTTCCGTCTTTGGTTCCTCAAATTTGAACTTTCTCCGTTGTAGGGTTGGTGACGTCCTTGGGGAGCTCCTAGGTGAAGGGCGTGGCGATGAACGGGGTGAGCGTGGTCTCTCATTGACCGGTGCAGACACTTCCAAGCGGGCCCTATCATTGCCATTGTTTTTACTGTCCGCTCTTTGCCTACCCCAGTCATTCCTTCCAGCTTGATCTGCTTCAGGCTCTGCCTTATCTAGCGCCGCTCGTCTCGCAGCACGGCGCTCTCTACAACAAAATATGTGCATTGTACAAGGTAACAGTCTACTTATGAAACAACAAGAAGCATATCACTCATGTTATAGCATCATTACCCTCCAAATGACCGACATATTTCTTTCGGTTAAGGGCAGATGCCAGAGGCACGTAACTTGAAACTCCGGAAGACATTTGGGCCCGTAGAGTACTTTTCACGTCGCTTTTCCATCAATTGGTGGTAGCTATTCAGGCAAACTAGACTAATACATTTCTCACGTTTGTACCCTCCTTTCTTGAAAATATCTGAAATATTATACATAGAATTTCGATGCACGAAAAACAGTTTCAAGGGCCCAAAACGCTTTCGGGAGTTTCAAGAAAACGCATGCCAGGTTTCAGCAAGCTTCGAAATCAATGGCAAGACATACACGTTTAACAAGAAAGAAACAAAAAACAATGTAATTTCCATTCTTGTGAAATTAACATAAGATCAATTATGTCGTTGATGTTGTCAGTATATTCAGCCACATACTTTCTTGCCAATCGACTTTTGGTTTTCTCATCCATTTCACTTTCTGTTGATGAGGATGGCGTAGTACTAGCAGATGTTTTAACAGGCGACGCAGGGGGCTCCACTTTAACAGCTGCTCCCACATTAGGTGCACTAGCAACTTTGTGTATTCCATCTCGACTTTTAGCTCCTGGAGGTGCTAAGAGGTTGCCCTTAGTGATACACGACACATCAATCTGGCTGATAGAATTGTGGCGCCGACTTCGTCTTCTATCACCTACCGAGTTTAAGAAATAAGTAAGTTAGGAAGTAAGTAGACCATGTAATTTGAAATTTATGCAAAGAAATGTACAATAACTAAACCATGTCGAATCATATGATATAGACTATTTCAATACAGTATGTGATCGTTCATGTTAAATACACAAATCTCTTCGGGTGAATGGAAAGAGCGCTTTCACGACTTTTAGACATAAGTAAAATCACATGTGAGCACTTTTAAATATAACGTAATTAAAAAAAGATAAGAACAATGAGCTAAAAAATGCATTGATCAACATTCAATAGTGTCCAGTTGAGTATATGCATGTACATAAAATTAATTTACTGTATTGACAATGAGATTCAAAGCATAATCACATTGAACATAATAAAAATTCAATAGAAAACCTCTTCTAAACCAGCATAATAAATATATGTTGCTTGCAAAATGTAAAGGGAAACGTTCAGATAATAATACCTAAAAATTCACAAAGAATTGCACAACCAAACTGCTTAAATCTAGACCATCAAATTTCTTTGCCATTATGCATACTCGAGATTTCAAAGATTCAACTCCATACACCACGTTTGTTTGAAGCCCATTGGGAGGGCTATTTATCAAAATAGTTCTGTGTGCAACAAGGCAAGTGGTACATCATACCTGTCCCAAAAGTTGCTGTTCTTTTTCTTTGTCTAGGGGAAAAAAGTTCATGGTTGTTTTAAAAGTTAACATGACACAGTCACCAGAAATTTACTAACTACTTCGAGATAGAGGTAAATCGAAGCTGCCATCTCCTTTGGTGTACAAACCTTACACAAAAAGAGCAAACCACGGTAATCAAGTCAATATTGACGAAAGGGCTGGCCGGTGATTTTGATGCCAGGAACAGTTCACCCATTTTAAACAGCAACTGTATGGTCTTAAAGGCAGTCCACTTCAAATACAGTGTAGTTCAATACCTTATTGATGGAGAGCTTCCAAAGGCCGGAAATTCTTCATCCCCATCTTCAATTCGGAGAGCCGTCTAAAAGGTGTAAGATTTACGATTTACATACACGAATAAGATTCAAATTATACTACAGTGACACCCTGCAACTCATACATGAGATATCCCCATACACTTCTGCTTTGTATGATTATTACAGTCTTTCTCGTAAAACCGTGAACACCTGAAATATCTATGGAATGTTATTGTGTTTCAAGTAAAAAGCTAATCACGCGCGAGAAGACTAAACCGCAAACAGTAACGGTAATTAGGTTGTGGTTTCATGTTGCTTCTGATTGGTCGCAAAACAATAAACATTCCACAAATTTTTTAAACATCGCATGACAGTAAGACGGTTACAACTATTTGCTGTTGGGGAAAAACTAACGATGAGTAATTTACATGTAAAAGGGAAAAGGGTCTTTTTGTTTGTTGTTCATTCATATTTTATGCTCTTTAGGGTTAATATGTGTTAACAAAAGCCTCTATAGTAAATAAGTGTTCTGAAACGGAGACTTCTCAAATGAGAGTACAGCTTACTTGTAGCCTTCGTCTCAAGCACTTTTCAGTTTACTACTATTCCAGGTTAGCAAAAAGAGTGCAGCCTTTATAGCTATTCAATCATGTATTGAACTATTTAAACAAACATAATCCTAACACTGAATTATTATTGGCATTGCAGTGTACATTAGTTCTGATTGTTGATGCTGATCGGATCAGTGTGATGTTCCTGTATAAACAGCACCTACACCTGGGAAATTATGGGTGTGTTTCATAGTTCACTAACCTCATAAATATTAAATTGCTCTACCAGATCAATATTTGTGCCAGGTTTCTTCTGGTGCATCTAAAAGTACAACATTTGTTCAACAAATTATGACTTTTTCTGGTTCAGGTTGCATAAAGAGGTTTTAAAAATCACACAGAAGCTCATCTGTTATCACCAATCAGCCACTGGAGGGCAGATGTATGCACATGGAGGAGTTCCAAAGATCAGGCATTGAATGAATGAAGCTTTATTTAATCTCGGGATTGATGAGGTTGGTTAGACCTCTAGCAAAAGTATGCTAATGAGCCGAGAAAAACTTATTTACAAAATAAAAAAAAAACCTAGAGGTTACATGACATAGCTATATACAGTAAAAAGCCAAATCACTCAATAGAACATAAATATAAATAAATATTATATAGAAATTAACTAAAACCTTATCCATGGAGAATGGATTAAATGACGATGACAAGAGTGGCACACAATACCTTGATAATCTGCTCCATCCCCTGTTCTTCAAGTGCATCAGTAATGTTGTAAAACTCATCCTGACTTGGTGTAGCATACAAAACCTAGTAACAATGTTAACAGGTTGAGGGAATATTTATGCCATACCAGCCCAGAAGCTATGGGATGCATGACTACCCATGAGAGGAAGCAACTTACACCGGTAGCTTGTGTATTGCTACTCCTGTAACCACTGGATAGGATGCTAAGTCATAAAGATGTTATAGACTACTGGAGTCCCTCTCAAGATCAGCTAATTTCCTTGGCCCAGATATGTTCAGCTGCAACAATTTTCAGGACTGGGTACAGTGTTCTTATTTTTTCTTATATGCTCCTCTTCATTGTTGGTGTAAAATGTTGTGAGAGGAACTACATCACCAACATAATTATCCACCACAAGACTTGACTAACTTTAAGGTTCACCATTACCTGATTTTAGACTTTGATGTACAACTGGAGTTTGTGAGGAATCAACAAAATTTTAAAACAGCCTTGACCTGATAAACTTCAGATCAAACTCACAACAACTCTTTAACTGCAAGAATACTGAGTTTTCATGTATTGTACTGCAATAAATGACATGACAAAGGCTCTGATTACTTTTACTTTTTTATGTGTAAACTATGCACTAGAGAAAGGCTGTAACAAACACTAACACAGGTAACATGGAATCCAGGAGTCTTAGTTTAGAGATTCCAAACAGTGTTTGAACTAGAAATTACTTAAATGGAACGATATGACTTTTTGTGTACAACTCCCCCATCGCAGCACCACATTTTCTTTAGAAACTACCCCTTTATTCAGCAATAGAAGTGACTGCTTAAAGGGAGCCTACTGTATAACTAAACTCAACCTTGACTTAATTAAACTTATGAATTTTGTGATGCCAAGAGCAAAAGGATTTGTACCTTATTAAGGAGTGTCATAGCATAAATAAGAATCTCTTCATCTCCCTGGGAGTCTTTTTCTGTCATAATTCCTATAATTTCAGCCCAGTCTTTAACACCTAAGGAAAAATGAACAACAGGGAAGCGGCCCTCACTTGCTGGAATCAAAATCTTACCTAAACATTATTTCACAATTACATTGTAACATTACAAACTGAACATGAATGACTATGCAATAAGTAAGTAATAAGTAAGGAAGGAAGGAAGTAGACCATGTATTTTGAGTTTTATCCAAAGAAATTTACAATACGTAAACCATGTCAACTCATTTGATATAAACTATTTGAATAGAGTATGTGTTCGTACATGTTACATACACATAATTTTTTTGGGTGAATGGAAAGAGCGCTTTCACCACTTTTGGACACAAGTAAAATCACATAATTATGAGCACTTTTAAATATAACATAATTAAAAAAATAAGAACAATGAGCTAAAAAATGCATTGATCAACATTCACTGTTCCCAAGCAAACATACTACACAGAATTGAAGGCCAAGTTTATTTAAAGGGTAAATAACACCGCACCAAGCAGTTAAACAGTTTCAGATTTTTCTGTTGATTGTACGTCTGAGACAACCAAGACCTGTTCTGGAGCAATAACACAATTTTTCTATGCATACTTAAAAGATATGAGTGCAGCCTTGACAAGTACAAGTTCAGCAAATCAATAAAATATTGACTTACAAGTAAATATATACATGTACAGTGTAGTTTACTGGTTCATACATGTATTTGCAGATTTAAAAAAAAAACACAAAATAGTGTTCGATTGGGAGAATTAAAAAAAAACAGACTGAAACACAACCAGCCCACCCTGTTGTTGATGGTGATTTGTGTGCTTGTAAAATGAAATGAATGCCAACTATTTATCTCACTTCCAAAAAGCAAAGGAGAATACAACTACACTGTACCACTGACTGTGAGCATGAATGTTCTTGAAAATTCCTAACAAACACACCCTTAATGGCCATCTAGGTACCTTGCTGGCACCTTTTAATCAGTAGTCTGTTTCACAATATTAAGAGAAGCTGACTGTAAATATTGCATTCTGCCATACAAAATGAAGAAATCGAAAATTCCCAAACTTTGCCAGTATATAGGTGTTGGTGAAGCATTTCTAGCGAGAAATAATTTGAGTTTAATTAGATTTTTAAAGAGAATGGCAACAAAGTCTGATCAGAGGCCTTCACATCAGCTTTCACGGGGTCCACACAACACATTACTTGAACTGATGTTAAAGCAAAACAAAAAAACAAATGTGAACATTACTTATCTCACAAAAATGAACAAATACTTACAAACATTGACATCAACTTTGGTGAATTCTACCACAAACTAAATATTTTAGAGATTCATTTTATTAATTTCCAAAATTTCACCAATTACAATGAGGCAAAAAATGGAAAAATTTCACAGGTCAGAATCACCACTTGCTATAAAGATCTATTCAAACTCAGTATTTTTTCCTTAATGTTTCACCTAAACCTAAATTCTAGCAAAGTTTGGGAATTTTCGAGTTTTTCATTTTACACACCTGTAGGCGATACCGGTATTTACCGTCAGCTGCTTTTAAGTTGTATTCATGTTTAGTTGCATTTAACACATTAGAATACAGTCCTAATAGAGATTGGAGGTGTATGAGACAAGTGTTTGTTGAATGGATCTTGGGACACAATTATTATTTAGCACCCCTACAGATTTTGCAGGGGGAATGACATTATCACTGATTGACTTGGTAATGGAGAGAACCTGGAGTTGAAATTGGTCTAGGCTTATTTTAAACTAGGTTGATGACCATTTTGCATTTGGATTCCTTTGATTTCCAAAACACAACCTAAGTATACAGTATGATATTTAAGTCTCAAAACTTGTAATTTGCATAAATTCAAACTTAAATATCTTGAAACCACAACCATCTCAGACTCTCAATGTAAATTGAGACTGTTTTTCTATCATGATAATTCTTTTAACTGAAAAAAAAGGTATAAAAGTTTCATATTTCTTCAAAAAGCTTGGACAGAAATGCAGAAATGAACAAAATAGGCCTTTTATCTATTTGCAATTTATTTGAAAATGCTTCTACAGATTTTATTCTAATTTGGCATACTAGTTCTAAGACGTGAGTTGTTTACACTCTCAAAGTTTCATTGTCAAGTGTCTGCCTAGATTTTGAGATAATTGAGCTTTTTTAAAATGAGTGGCCTTGTGCTACTGCTGCTATTGCTTGGAAACTGATGAGAAAACATTTTGGTCATATGTCAAAATAGTATCAAGGAAATCAAAGCCTGTCTTCTACAAGAAATGTTGATTTCAAAAGGCAGGGGTTTCAATAAGTTTTGAAATAGCCGTCTGAGCTTGCTAAAGTAAGCAGCAACCTAATTAACTTTTTTAATCATCTGAGTGAAATCTAGACAAAGTAGGCGGTGGTGAGAGGTAAATTCTGACAAACTAGGGGGCGATTTTCACCGGTTGTTGGCTTCTAATGAGACCCCTGAAAAGGTATACCCAAAAGCCAAAACAATTGCTGCAAGCCTCCTTAGTAGGCAGCTTTTTAGCAAAGATTTTAACATTTTGCTATGAATTAATAATTATATGTGCATCACTGTCATACTAACCCTGTTAAAAAATGCAAGCGCGATTAGAGTTCAAGTCTCAATAATCAGAAGCTCCTGTGAGTCAGCTCATGGATAAAGAACATTACAACACTTTGGGTTTACAACAACTTTATTTTCTTTAAAAAACAAATTATGGGCAAGAAATCTGTACAGACAAGTTCAACATTTGCTTTATAAGGGGAGATATTCAATCCATCTATTTAAGCTTTGTGCTACAATTAACTTGACCTTCCAAACATTTTTTGTCGAAACAGATTTAGCAGCTTATCAGACCAAAACTTGATCCTCACCTGGCATATTACATCCTCACAGAGTAAGATATTTGCATGCTTCTGTTTTTGTTTTTGTCAAATGTTGAATACGCTTTCACAAATAAGTGTTATACTGATCATTTCAGCCAAAGGATATTGACTGTTTTGGTTTTGAAGGCCATTTCTTTACAATCAAGCATCCAGAAAAATATACCCCCCATACCCCCCCCCCCCCCCACGGAAGATCACTGGAAATTCCGAGGGAGAGGGGGGATTAAAGGGCAGTAATTTCCGAGGGGTAGGGGGTTTCGTGGGGAACTACTTTTCCAAAGGGTCACAAACCATGTACATAACATTGAAAGCAACATACGATCGACCTGAGACAAAAACATACATACGTTGTTTTGAAACAAAAGTCAGTACTCCTGGCCATTGAGATAAAGTTCACATTATTAGCTTCAATGTTTCTTTTTTTCTTTGAGTTAGCTAGCGCTACAATCTTCCGAAGCTACTTTCTTCAAAACATTTAAAATGGTGGTCTCAACTGGAGTCTCGTCTCCAGACTTCCAGCTTTGTCTCGTTTTCGTTCGACCTCCAGAAGGCCTGGCTACCTGGCTGGTAGATCGTGACAACATTCACGAAACCTACTGCGTTAACATGTCTGTTAGTGAAGTTTTTGGTCCTTAAATAAGAATCAACCCGAAGAAACTAACAAAGTGTATAGACAAAGGAACGTTGTAAGTTTCTGTTTTATTTACTATCGTTTGCGAAGTTGTTTAAGCGAGTGAAACGTTCTCATCTGAGTTTGCACAAAAACGCGAAACAGTCGACGTGCTACCCAAATGTTTAAGCTTATAATCTTACATAAAAACAACACAAACATAATTTGCAAAGTTGATGGCGAAGAAGCTAAAACTTTAGCTGGATAATAAACTTAACAAAGCATTATATTTTTGTTAAAGTTAACCTTAATGTTTACACTGTTGTAATAAAATTCTATCGTATTTACGTAACTAAGTTGGTATTCACTTTCTTTTTTATAAGTACAAAACTTCTGGAAATTCCGCAGGGGAGGGGGGGTCATCAAAGACCCCTCTGGAACAGAAAATCCTAGGGGGAGGGGAGTGCAAATCAAAAAGTCTTCCGTGGGGGGGGGGGGGTATGGATATTTTCTGGAACCACACATTTCATGTGTACTTGTTTAAAGAGTAAAATTGATCATATGTTGCTCCTAAATCAAATGCATTGCTTGCATATGTTTTTTTGGCTAGAAAGCCTTTCTTCTGTTTCCTTTTTTTGTTGATCCATTCCATGTTGCATTCTTTCTTCGTGTAAAGGAGATCTCCAAGCCCATTTTTGCTGCTTGGAAGATTTTGTTCTTTATCTTATTAAATTTCCATTTTCCAACTCAACAAAGGTCTCTTTTGTTTAAGGATTGAACAAAGAAAAAATCCGTCTGTGTTACTACTCTACCGATGGATGCCACAAAAAACATGTAAACAATATCTGCAGAGCAAAAATCTACACCTTTGTACTACCCCCCGAAACTTTGGGCCAAGAAGACTGTGGAGACAAAAGCAATACTTAACAAGGGAGGAACAGGAAGAGAGTTAAATGAATAAATTAATCAGGATCGAGTAAGTGAGTGAGTGTTGACAATCAAAAATTGGCTTGTTACCCTGGTAACTTTGCGGGGTTGCCGCTTGGCTGTATCGCGGGCACATTTTCACACATGTAACACGAGAGAAGACATCTTGTTTGTGAGACCTTGTGGTTCATTCTTGCTCGAAATTAAAAGGTAAAATCTATTCCTCTGTGTGACGACCCCTTTGGATATTGACCGTTCTACCGTTTGAGAACAGTGAGTGATGGCCATAAGACCCACAATGAAACCTCATGGCATGACTATGTCATCCATGAGCTAAGAATTGTATACAAAATTAATGTATGGAGCTGTGGAGGGAATCTTGCCACTTTTTGCATTACAAAATGTTTCTCTAACAGCTTAAGAAGAAATTGAAAAATTAATTTGGAGCCTGCAATGCTTATTTATCTGCTTCACATTTGTGTTGTATTTTGTTGTCCTTCACAAAATTTGCTTTCTACAAAACATGTGGTCAAAGGATTAATTCAAAACATCCCTTGTGTAGTTTCTTTGACTATCACTAAGTATACAATTACTGTATACTAACAAACATCTTTCAGCAAGCAACTCAAAGCAGGGAGACTGAAAGAGGATGGCAATGCCTGACAAAGAAAATTAAAACTGCAAATGTAAACCAAACACTTTCAAACTTCTAAATGTCCTTGCCATTACCATGCTTACCAATCACATTACCGGTAACCTCAAAAATAGTGTCAGTATAACGAGAATAACCAAATACATTTAACTGATCAAAATAATAAAACAATTATTTGGCTTTCCCACCTTGGTTGCTATCCACTGTTTGAACAGCGTCATACAAAACTTTTGAATTAGATTCTGTATACTCCACAAACACCAGAAGAAGTTTAAGTGCGGTTTTCCCCACTAAACGAAACTAAAGAAAAGACAAGCAAAGTAATCAACATCCAGATATATTCAGTTATTTTTCAGCCTTCCATTTTGATTTCTGGGGTCAGGTTGAATTTCCAACAGTTCTATCTCTGACTAACAAGACAGTACATGCATTATTTTAAGCTAAGCACGCAAAACTATCATTGATTTATGGCACAAAATGTGCCACAACAACACTGTATACTCAGTGAGAATAACTTTTTTGATAAACCCAAGTATAAAGACCTAAAGGATGAACACACAGATATATGGACACTGCATGTCCACAGAGCTCAAGGCTTTGTGTTAATACTTTTTTTTCAGTTAATAGCACCATTAAGCACTTTTAGATTATTGCTTACTCTAGATGCTGTGAGGGAATAGAGCCACTGGATGGTATCACTATGGTTAATGACGCCATTCATTCCATCCACATACAGCATAATCTGACCAATGGCTGTAAATGGAAAAAAAAGATTGAGAGAGAGAGAGAGAGAGAAAGAGAGAGAGAATTTCCCTCTGAAATCTGATCACAAAATAGAACTTGTCCTTATAGGTTGTAATACAGAGTGATAAAATAAGGTGATGGAATACAAATATGCAAATTTGTATACTGACTATAAAGAAAATACTTAAATATGGTCACTTTGTTAAAAACTATAACATGCAAGTTTAAGGTTCTTACTGGTCAACAGCTCATTTCAAGTTAGTTTTATAAACGTTTTTGGTCATAATAAAATTTCTGACTATTCTGAAGGTGAGAAAACATCACAACACATGATTTTGTGAAAGTCCTGAGGGAAATTAGTCACGCTTTACAGTCACAACGTTTTTCAGTGATTTGGGTACACAAGTTCAACTTTTGCTTTGTAAGGGGAGATATTCAATCCATCTATTTATGCTTTGTGCTACAATTAATTCGACTTTCCAAACATTTTTGTGTCCGAACAGATCAGCTGCTTGTCAGACCAAAGCTGCATGATTGTGTTTTTGTCAAATGTTGAATATGGTTTCACAAATGTGAAAAAGAGTGTTATACTGATCGTTTAAACCAAAGGATATAGACTTTCTGAACAAGATCAGTGTTTTGGCTTTGAAGGCCATTTATTTGCAATCAAGCATTCACCTTGAACAAAACCTGGCCGAAGCGTCTTCAAAAACATTTCATTAGTACCTGTTCAAGCAGTAATTAAATCGATCATATGCTGCTCCTAAATCAAATGCGTTGGTTGCCTGAATATGGTTTTGGGGCTAGAAAGCCTTTCTCCCATTTCCTTTTTTTGCCAATTCATTCTTTCTTCTTCCTTCTTACTTCATGTGACGAGAAATTCTCAATTACTACGCACAGTGATAGTCATAGTCGCTTTTGAGATCTCCAAGTCAATTTTTGCTGCTCTGAAGATTTCGAAGTTCAATTCTCACAGCTTGTGTTCTTTATCTTATTAACTTTCCATTTTCCAACTCAACAAAGGTCTATTTTGTTTAAGGATCAAATGAAAAACCATCTGCGTTACATCTTCATTTCTACCGATGGAAGCCATGAAAATTCATCATGTAAACAGTAACTGCAGAGCAAAAATCTATGCCTTTGTACTGCCCCCAGAAACTTGCAAATGTTGGGCCAACAAAACCATGGAGACAAAAGCAATACTTACAAGGGGAGGGACATGAACTTGAGGCAATTCAAGTGTTACACACTCATGCATCCACTTACAGGGCCATGACATTATGGCTACGCATTCGCAGAATGCAGTAGCCACAAAAAACCAAGTATTTATGTATTTCATAAGCATTGCAAGATGTTTGTACACTGTCTGCATGAAGATGTGCACTCACCACCCTAAACTTAGAGAGTTTAAAAGTGTTGATATTAATATTTTGAGACATAGTTCAGTAAAAAATCAAGAACTTTCAAGGACCAAAAACCAATTTCAACTACTTTTGAGGCCTTGAAATCAGACTTTTAAAATTCAAGGGTTTTCAAGAACCCTGTACAGTGTATCAAGCAGTAGCAAAAACATAGCCAAAAATTCAGGCTTGTGCAAAATTCAGGTTTTCTTGTTACCACTCTTTCAGCAGCATTCGTAACAGCATCCTTCACATCTAAATCCATAGTTCAATGTAATCAGCATAAATATATAGTAATGGAGCTAATCCACAGATATATCTCTTGATACAAGAGAGTATGTTTGCAACAAATTTTAAAAACTTGTTTGGAATTTAGCTGGACTAATCCCATATTATTATTCATTACTACAGAGCATTAATTACTGGACAAATTATACTGTCTGAGATTACAATTTACTGTACATTTTAGGATGGTTACATTCAGGAAAGCTTTAAATATGGAATTTTAGGGAACATTTTTTATCTGATCATTTAGCAAGCCAATCAAGGAGTAAGTAAGGAAGTAAAAAATAGTCCATAGTCCATAGTAAGTTTCTTGGAGAATTCTATGATGTCAAACAGGAAATAGTTCACTGTTACCCGCAAAATTTTGACCACTGTTGCACGTGATTAGAGCGTGCAGTTGAAGATGGCCTGATGCTGTCCCTGGAATTTCAGCTTATTTTTCAAAATTTGCTTTTGTTTTTGATCCATCTGTTTTGCTATATAACAAATCACTTAATGGCTGGTCCCTTGGGGAACAATGAATTTTGTTTCCCTCGAATCTCAATGCTTTCAGAGACGAAGTTGAGGAAAACATTATTCACTACATGTATTTCTGACAGTTGAGGTAATTCCTTTGAATTCCATTGTGCATCCTTACTGCGCATAATGCATGCACATTCAAAGCATTGCAGTTTTCTAAAGGAAATAAGTAAATGGTGATTTTCTCCCAAATGAGTATGGGGACCTACACTTTTTATTTCTCATATTGAAAGAAAATGCAATTATCCATGACATAATTATCCTGATTTGAAGAATTTTTTATTGTCCAGTTTTTCATTATTCACAGATCTCCTTTATGATGAAGCTATTGAAACTTCAGTGGTAAAGCACAGATGCAAAAAACATGACTAATCTTTCATTAGTTATTTTTTCTTCACCTTTGAGAGGTTAAATTTCAACCATGATGTGCTATTGACAAAATAAACCTTTATCTCATTGCTTCTGTCCTGCTTTTGTAAATTATAGTCTCAGACCATTTTCAGCTATCAACTTAAACTGTGATAACAATGTACCAAGTAGGTATAAACTAAAGCCTCAAAGCATGAAAGCGGACATGGGAACCCTCTCTTTTTATTACATTCCTTTGATGTTTTTGACGTTGGCAACCACCAAGCAAAGTTTCAAATAAAATCTATTGTGACTTCTATTTCTGGGGAATGATCTCAACTCAACACCATTTTGAGCTTAAAAGTGGTGTTTTCTACAATGACTCCAAAACATTGTTTGATTTTATCATTGATGTTTACATTGTACTTGCTTGTGTATTACAATACCTTTGCCAATAACAATCAGTGAGCACAACATTAAATTCATGAGCCCTGCAGTTACATTAAACAGAGATAAGATGAGA
The DNA here is from genome assembly GCA_948470475.1 of Galaxea fascicularis. Taxonomy (NCBI): domain Eukaryota; kingdom Metazoa; phylum Cnidaria; class Anthozoa; order Scleractinia; family Euphylliidae; genus Galaxea; species Galaxea fascicularis. Next base: position 23,860,983 of record OX419339.1, read on the forward strand.
AAGTCTCTCCATATCAGTTACTTTGCTTACCCCTTAGAATATAATTCTGGTAATTTTGGTCAGCATCTTGTCCAACTGATATCAATGCACTGAGGCCATCAGAGTTAACAAACTCATGCACAAGATCCTTATCATCCTGTAGATTACATGCAGCATAGCATTAAACATCTCCTTTTCTGGCATGGATTAATCAATGTTAGTGGCAGCCTTTTTCAGTGAAGAAACACCTTTACCAGGGGAAGGCTAGTAATTCTAATAATAATAATTACTTACTATCAAATACACGTGTCCCAGACATTGTTGCCTTATGAGGCCACATGCCCCCTGAATGTTGTTTCCACTGTATTGCTTAGCCTGCTATACATAGTGTTGCATCGCCAAGTACATCCATGCAAGCTCAGACCACCAACCCTCAGAAATCAACATTTTGGCTTTCTTACATTGCAAATTCTAGAGGCATTAAACGATTGTATTCCTGTGCTTTTAAGATCATGAAAAAGCTATTAAACACACTGGCAGGTCCATGAGCAGTTTTCCTTGATCCTGGGTATGCAGTACAAAAATTTCTTATGAATGTGGAACAGTATATTATTGGTTAATTAATACCTTTCAGGAGTAAAAATTTATATATGATTTATTTCATATATATCATCCACTGTAAAAATTTTGTAACATGAATTAATCATAAAGAATTCAAAATTAAATCCATTAACACATGTACACTATTTTAAACAACAAACAAAATTTTAAAAACCCTCTGCTAAGATTACACCTAAAACATACCTGAATAATCAACAAGCATTCTGTAGGTCAACTACAGGTAGCAAAACCATGGGTACATATGCTGTAGTCACAATAAATAAACACAAATCTTACCTGAAAAATCTGCTTCAGAGAGAACAATGA
>OX419339.1:23866888-23869388 GCA_948470475.1 Galaxea fascicularis
CCAGACTTGTATTTTCATTGGTCCCTATGACCTGTAGCTTCTTTTGCTTTTGGATACAGGTTCAATTGCGCCAAGTGTCAATCGAGGGTTAGAATCGAGATAGGCAATCAAACTCTTGCAGATTGCTGATGGCAACGTTGAGTAACGAATCTGCTCAAGTGGCAAGCGTTAATAAGTTTTCATTGCTCCAGGAAATTAATGGAAGAGATGCGGATCAAAATGTCGAAGTTCTTGAACCACTTGACTGCGATGTGAGCGAAGATGCTGAAAATGAAGCCAACGCCGAACCGGACGAGAACGTAAGAAAGGCAGAGATAAGTAAATCCAATCTTCACCTGGCGCTCCCTGATAACAGAGAAATTTCATCCCTGAAAATTGAAGAACTGAAAGCTGAACTAGATAAACGTGGACTTAAGAAAAGTGGCAACAAATGCACTCTTATTCAGCGACTTCCCGATGCCATTGTATCTGAACAGCCAGGCTCGCAAGCAAGTGAAACCAACTCAATGTATATCGAAAGCCCTGTCAATGGCAAGACATTTATTCAAGGTACCCCGAACGTGGATGAAATCCATTCCTTTATTGAGATCAAAGTAAAAGAGGTTTGTTGTCTTGAAATCGAAAAACTTAAGCTAGAGGCAAGTTCATCATATTCAAACGAAACTATCGCAGCTCTTCGACAGGAAAATAACCTTCTCGACGAAAGAATTCAGGAGCTTGAGTCTCGCTATGAAAGTGTAAGAGAAGAAGCCAGAATTCTCAGTAACGAAAATAAAAGTTTAACAACAGTGATTAGACTTCTAGGCAAGGAAAGTCAGGTTACAACAAAAGAAGAAGGGATAAATATTGCAAGGGATGCTGACAATAGCAGTTCTGTAAATTTGCATAATCAGCAAGGTCAAGGTCACTCATCAACGTAAAGCTACTCATGAACACAAGAAATCTGAACACTCCAAGCAACAAACGAGAACAACTACGGAAGACGCATCATCTCCGACTAAGTCTGAGAATGATCGTATCACGGTAGTTGTAGGTGACTCCATCATAAAAAATTTTCAAGGAAGAAAGCTGGGCAGAGATGTGGGGCATCGAGTAGTTGTGAGGCCTTTCCCTGGGGCAACTGTACATGATATGAAGTCTCATATCATTCCAACAATTGAAAAATCTCCAGACCAAATCTGCCTGCACACTGGAACGAATGACCTGCGATCTAGTGAGCCCACTATGGTTGCAGATGCAATTGTCGATCTGGCAAGGGAGATTGAGAGTTCCTGTGACGCTGAAATTGTCTTATCCGAAGTAACAACTTGGAATGATGCTCATTGTGATGGGGTGAAAACTATAAACCGTCGGCTAAGGCAGTTTTGTAGGCAAAATGGATGGAAAGTGATAAGTCACGCTAAATTACCTTGAACGGAATCAACAAAGGCGGATTACATTTGAATAAGGAAGGTAATGACTTGTTACATAAAAATTTTGTAAATTTTTTAAAGAATAATTGATCTCCTGTTCCCTTGAATGCCGAATCTCCTGTGTCAGTAAAGCTGCCGTGTATTTCTCAAAGCAATACTAGTCATGACTTGAGCATACGTACAACAGTGGCTCCTGAAACCTCGTATTTGTTTTATTCATTGCCTGAAAAACGTGGTTTTAAAATAGCATCCTTGAACGTGAATAGTTTAATAAAACATATCGATGATCTCAGAATTTTGCTAGCTGATAATCCAGTCGATGTCCTTGCAATTAATGAATCTAAACTTGATGATTGTATCAAAAATTGTGAGCTTTACATCCCTGGTTACGAAATTACTCGAAGGGACAGAAACAGGAATGGTGGCGGTGTATGTTTTTATATTATAACTTCTATTAACTTTGTAATACGCCATGACTTGCACTTAAATGATCTTGAGAATTTGTGTTAAGAAATTCATAAACCATGCTCTAAGCCATTTCTCGTGGTGACTTGGTATAGGCCTCCCTGCTCTTCAGTCGAAATTTTCTCGCACTATGAGACCCTCATTGGAAAATTGGATTCTCTCGGTCTTGAGTACTATCTGATGGGTGACTTGAATTGCAATCTGGCCTCTACCCAGTTTGACTCCAATACATGCTTACTTTGTGAAATTTCTGATATATATGGGCTACAGCAACTCATAACTGAGTCAACTCGTATTACTAAATCATCATCGTCGTTAATTGATGTAATATTTACAAACTGCATTAACAGGGTAGTCTGCTCAGGAGTTTTGCATGTTGGCATCAGTGATCACAGCCTTATTTATGTTTATCCTAAACTATCACCGGAGTTTGCTTTCAAAGGGCATTACACTAAAACTTTCAGAAATTTTTGTAATTTTAACAGGGAGAACTTTCGCAGTGACATTTCTTGACAGGATTGGTCTTGTACCAGTGATGACCCGAACGTTTTGTGGGCTAACTGCAAAGCTAAATTTCTGACTATTGTGAACAGTCATGCTCCAATCAAAACAAAACATGTTAG
>OX419339.1:23874388-23891888 GCA_948470475.1 Galaxea fascicularis
TTGTTTTGTTTGTGGAACGAACTGAGCTCATTGTCTTCGTATTGCAGTTCAGTGTGTTCTAATTCTCTGCGTACGAAACTGGGCCCGAGCTGAACTCGAACAAGTGAAGCTGGTTGAAAACCTTTTGCCAACTTTAGGTGAGTAAGATTTTAGTAACATATTTGTCATATTAGGTTCGTATTTACAAACTTATCTCTTGTGAGTTGCACGACAGTTTAAGTTCGTACCAGCAGCTGAAAGAAAATTGTTTGAACACTCCCGAACTGCCGTTCAATGTGTTGCAAAATTTCGTGAACTGCCTGCGAATTATTGTTTTTGCTCACGAATTTTCTTTAGCTTAATGAAACTTCGAAGAAAAATCGTCCTTTGTTTAAGCGAATTATCGCTCGATATGCCGTGAAATCTCACTCAAACTTTCGTGTGAACTTTCATCGAAAAGTCGCAGGAACAAAGAACGAAATTCGCGCATTTCGCTTGCATTACTTTTGCACAATACTGTCATGGCAATTAACAGTGATGATTAACATACCATCTAATACAAGAAACTCATGCAATGCTTGATGCAACATTTAAATAAAGATACTTGTGGTTGTTCCTTTTAGCCATGCAGAATGGATGACAGAAATTTATCAGACAGTATTTCAACATGAAGACAATTCCCATGATATTTGTAGAGTATGAATGTTCTTTCATGTACATAACATTACTCACACTCCATTGACTGCATTTTACAATGCTATTCTACTTTAAATTATAGAACAAAACATGTGTAAAACTGTGCAAAATTTAATTTAACTGGTGCATAGTTGATCATTACATTAATCGCTAACCTTTTTCTGACTAACATACAAATTATGTAATAATTCACCCAATGAAAAAACCTCTGAGAATGTCAACTGCATGCATGTCATTTATGTAGCCAAAAATACCCTTAACAGACTGGCCAAGACCTCCCAAATCATTTCCACAGTATTTTAATCTGATAAACAGTTGAGATATTCTGATATATAGATTAATCAGGACACTAGAGGTCATATGTCATTTTCGCTGAGTATTTTAAGATAATAAGGAAACGGGTCATTATTCCAGTGGTATTTCCGTGGTAGTTTTTTGGGGTTAAAAAAGATTTTGGTTTCACATTTTTTCCTCATTCAGAAGTAACATTAAATTTTACCTTCTTAGATTCATGATTGCTCAGGAGATCATTAAGGACCAAGAGCCGGACATTTTCCCAGTCACTCTGAGTTACCATAGCCCCTTGGCTACTTTGATACATCTGGGACTACACCACAACAACTGGATTCTCTACATGTAGCTACTTTTTGCTTACCGGCGCTGAACTTTCATTTTCATCGAATGATTACTGTAGCTTAGTGACCTGGCATGCACAAACTTCAGAAAGCATGTGGAGTTATCTTAGTTTCCAGTACTCCTCAAATTTGTATTTTCCAGGATGGTGGTGTTTTGATCGAGCGATCTTTCGAAGCTCTTCGGCATTCCTTTGGTCTTCTTACCTAAATCTCCTTTTAAACTCAACATCGAGATCAAGGTTAGCTAAATGCAATGCGATTTACTCCCAAATATTGTAAAATACTTCTCTAGTAAATCAAAGAGCTCACATGCGCTTAAATCGTGATCTTGATAAACTTCACAGCGTACGATTAAACCTCTGCTTTTCTTAATTCACTGTGTTTTCAATACATTCTCAGGAAGAAAAGATTGACACTTTGGGGAATTTCTATCGGTGTGAATTTCATTTCTTTAACCCGACATGATGAGAAATCCGATTTTTGACCTTAAAAATGGGGGGTCGACTTATATGTGAGTAAATACGGTATCCCTGCAACCTTAAAAAAATAGTCAAAGCCTGTGTTATTGTGCCATGTGTTATTGTTATTGTGCCATATCACCAAAGAAATTGGTGATTTATATGTAAGCTTTTAGTTTAAAGGTCTGTAAACAGTCAACACTATCAGTAACAAAGCCACCACATTACACTGTAGCTGGACAAAGTAGATTTAAATTGAAAAACTACTGCTGTTAGTATTAAAAACCAGACATAAAGTCTGATGCACATTTAAATCTTGTTAGATATTCATGAATGTGTTAATCTTGGTTGCGACATTATCTGTCTCTTGGCACTCCAAATTGTACTGTTTGGGAAGTTTAAAGTAACATTTCAGTTCTTTCAACTTGAAAGAATGTCATAATTTATTGGAAAAATACAATGTAACATTTTGATTTCCAACAAACCCTATATGACTTAAACAATATTATTAAAATTAAGCTCCCTAATCTAGAAGAGAGCATTATGAAAAAAAAAAACTTTTTGAATACAAATATAATAGACCCCCTTGATGAAATACCAAGGCCAACACGTTAAGTGGATATCTTTTTCCAATTCCCAAAATATTTAACCTTTCATGGTATTTTTCAAATTAAAAAAAAATAGATTGCTTTTGAATGTCTGCATTTAGCAGTATGACAGTTTCATCTTTCTGAATTCTTGACCTCATTTTTGCTGAACTATTTTGCTTTCCATTGAGTTTTACAGCACAGATGATAACATATGTGTATAGCATATGTTTTGTTTGTTTTCAGTTTTTAAAAAAGTGACTTTCAAACAGAGGAAAACATATTACTTGGTATTCACTCAACACACACATGAGTAGGACAGGATAAAAGCTAAACAATGACTTGTAATACTAAAAATGTTTTGTCTGGGTTTAAAAATTACTTTTCATTCAGAAGGTAATTTGCATTTTGGCCACTTATCCAACGATGTTTTGGACAACCTCATTGAAACAAGAAACAAGTGTATTGCAAACATGAACCTTCACACAATAATATTGTTGTATAGAACAACTCTCATAGGCTGAAGGACATTTCTATGCTCTGTTTTTATGCTCTGGTTTCTCTATTGAATATCTGAACTGTAGATAAGTTTCAATGAAACTATTTTATTGAAAGGGGGAAACTTCCAAAACTTCTTGACATAAAACTTTCATTTTCACTTCTTCAGAAACATTTTTTTATGATCTCAGATCACTAACCTTTTTAATTAGGACTTTTTTCATGTAAAAAAATACAAAACAAACTAGTTTTGACAATTCAAGCCTTCAGATCAGAGAAGTACAATAAAATTATTATGATACTTCCATACTTCCAAATATAGGGGCAAAGATTACCAAAACACACTAATTCAGCTGCTAGAGTTTCTTGTAAGATCAACTGAATGAACTATCAATTTGTATGTCCCTTGGTTTAAAAGTTGCCAAGTTATTGCTGGGAGCATTATATTCTACTGCAGAAACACAGACACGGCATGACAGACAAGAATCAGAAAAAAGGCAAGCTTACGTGTATTTGTGACATGTGATTACATTAATTGAGAGAAACTCTGCAGAGTTTGCAGAAATTATAGTCTACTGCTACTCTACCCATTGTCAGTCAGTTTCTTCTTGGTTGGGTAAAATAACAAGCTATTGGCTTGTCAAGAAAAATATTCAAGGTCAGTTTCAAGACGAAAATCCAAGAATGACAATTTAAGGTAACAGTTCCATAAACTTGACACGCATGTACATGATAGACGTGTTCATCATTTCTAGCACAAATAAGAATGACCCATAAATGTAGTTAAGCTTAAATATGGTCACCAAAGTTTCGGGTGACTAACCACGAAAGAAAAGTTCAAAATAGCTCCAAAAATGGTCTGACGACATTATCACAGCCACAACGGGATGTAAACCAAAGATTTCAAAAACTGGAGTGTTTCGCTGAAATTGGCGTTATGGCCAAATTTCCCATGACAAGCCATCAAAAGTTTTCACTTAGAAAATTAACTCAATTTCAAAGCCATAACAGTGTGAAATCAGCATGACCCTGAAAAGGACAACACAAAATCTGCCCGGTGTATCAGCAAGCTAGCTCTTGCTGTTTATTCACAGTGCGTCGACAAAACCTTCTCTTGTCGCTCAATAGGGAAGGAGTTCAATCACGAACAGCTACATCTCACGCACAGGAGCCATACGAATCGTTCAAAGTAAATATCCCGCGAGTAAAATAATCACTGCTCCAAACGCTGATTACAAACCTATTTTAATGCAAATTACTTTTCAAAACAAGTAACGCGTTCGGTGAAATTTTTTCGTGCAAGATTAAGTGGCAAGTAGAACAAATAAAAAGATAGTTTTTGGCTTCTTTTTTTGTTTTTACTGTTGGAAAAGTAAAAGAAGAGAGCGGAAATCGCAAAATTCTAACTAGCTGTCTGTTGACTTATTGACCCAAATAAGCTGGCAAACAGTAACATAACCTAACTACTTGAAATGCCAACATGCTGTACAAACGGTGAGCAACCATTAGCTGGGTAACATTGCGTCTTGTAGAGATGGCGCGCTGTTACCCGATATAAGCCAAAACAACGAACTCTACATGTTGTAACGAAGTGTTTACGGCATCCAAAACAGATCTTTACACTTGACAAATATATGGCTTTCAGAACAGTTGGCAAGGCTTTTGTGTTTGCTCGACAAAATCCAAATGGATGAGACAGCTTTAATTTAGACATCGTTCAAATTATAAGTTAAAGTACTTTCTCTTAGGTACTTGTAGACTCTTATATATAATAAATTGTGATTTTCATTCAAGAGTTTGCTTATGTTGAACCGCCAGTTAAAAAAAAACTGACAAAACTTACGAGCAGAGAAACTTACCTATGCAGTTGTGCACCCGAACAGACAGGGCTGTCCGCAGAATTATCGTGTTTTTGCGGCTACAAAATAAAACAAAGATTGAATTAGCAGCAGAATAACAAAAATTTAAACTTTATCATGGAGGAATAAAACAGTTCCCTTAGTGGTAATTACGGGTTCGTAAACAAATAAGCTTACAGTCAGATTAAAATCTTCTCAAACCTCTCTAAAAATCCCTCCAACATATCGGCTTGCTCTTCAAGCGAACTCTCGAGATCCAAGTAACATCCATTATGTGACAACTGTAAGGCCACATCGTCAATCTATACCAAAAGAGCATCAGAATTACAAATGAAAATAGCACCAACAAGTTACAACTCCAAGCCCCGGTGGAAAGCGATATAAACAACAAACGATCGGCCTACATTATGCGGTGCAGATAACAATCGATGGAGGCCGGCGATTTGCTGGAAGAGTGGAATATTCAAGTGGAATGTATACGTTGGAGGCCGTGTTGGTTCAGGAAAATTCGTACTCGCAAAAGGATCTGTATCATCTAAATACTGCACTTTACAGGTTAACGCCATTTTGACGGAAGATTCTGTTGAGCTGGACGCATGCGTGCTCTCCGAATCTCTTGAAGCTCCTTGCGGGGGAGTCGTATCACGTGACCATAAATCTCGGCGGTTCGTAAGATAGCGAGAATTGTTCCTAAAATCCCTCATGTTGGATCTACTGCCAGAGGAGACATCTTCTAAGGACTCTAAATGCGATCCCCTCCACATGAAACCATTCCTATCAAACTCAAACACATGATTTTCCAATCAGATTTCTCCATTATCGATGACTTAAGTTTCTTTCTCAAGTCGTAACGCTAAATGATCGAAATTCGAGCCAGGTTAACTCGGTGGGTTGTGTTTGTCACGAATTGAGGTGGACATGATTACGCCAAACAATAAGTTTTGATTGGTGCATTTTCCGTAGCTTATTATAACTGGCTTGGAGCAAACATCAAAACAAGCCAGTTATGACGTCACTTGTGTCACAATCCGATGTCTTGCTCATTTCCGTTTCGTATCGTATCCTCCGACTTCAAAAATTCCCAAATTACCAGACCCTGGTGAAATTGCACGTGTGCATATCATATAAAACTCTAAGGCAGATGTTCAGGTTAATTTGTTATCCGTGAAGGTGCAAATTAATGGATATTTCTATTCCAGAAGCCCTGGCAATTTGCTTATTCAAAGAACAACATACGCTAGCGAACACAATGGGGATTACTCATGCAAGGAATGTTAAGAATGTTACGAATATTTCGTCACAAGGATGACTGATAGAATGGACAGTAAAAATTCGTTTACAAAATAACTCTGAATCCTTCGGCCAAACATTCATAGATTACTAAGCGTAATGTTTCAAAGTCATGGTACATGTCCGGACAAATTGGTGTTCTCGCTTAACTGAGGAGTACCTCACTTGTGATTGTCTTTTCACTAAAACATCGGCAAACAGCATGAAAGTGCTGTATATAGAAAAATTTTCACCTAAAGTCCGGCAATACAGCGCAAAGGATAGCTTTGAGAGAGACCACTGGAAAATGTTCCCTTTGTGGAAGATTGTAATAAGTTGTCACAAAACAACGTGCATGGCTGAGGCAAACCAAACTTATAGGAACAGTATTTCACAGCAACAAGAAATATTTCCTTTGTGTAGACATACTGGACAACTCTAAACAAACAATAACAGGTTTTTTCTACTTGAAGTTTTCGTTTGGAATGCTCGATGAATGTTAAGCGTGAATAAGTTATTCATCAATTTGAGACCCGTAAATTTGACCTCACGACCAACGCTTTTTATAGCACATTTATGCTAATTATAGCCTGGGAGCAGAAGTTCTCCGCTGATTTAACAGTTTTGTGTGTGAAAAGCACTGTTACCTAGACTCTCTAACTGAACTTTTTTTTGGCCGATTTCGGCCATTAAATCGAATGCCTTTAAAGTTCACTCCTGGCTGAAGTATGATTAAGGATTACTTATGGATAACTTTCAGAGAAAGGCACTGAAATAACGTTTACCATAGCCGAACAATTTATTTTGAGTGCTCTGCTTAAAAGGCCAAGGCTCTCCTGTCGAAACGCTTAGCTTTAACTACACTATAATTTGACAGGCGCGTTTAAACTGTATAAAATCTTTAATGGATGTTCGTGTTGGTGAGACGGGCCAAACTTCAAGAAACCGGAAAATTTGTTTGGCTCGTGTTTTTTACATTACACCAAGAAATGAATGCAACTCAACAAAGAAGATTCGAGAAAGTCTTACCAGTCTCATTGCATGTATATCATTTACAAATGCTAAAAATTCCAGGGACGTTCCGACGAAAAAATAAACATGCACAACTGATAGCACACGTCTCTATTTAGTCTTTTATTCTATTATATCTATGATGTGAGCCACGCAAACTGTCTCATGCTGGCCGCCAAAATATCCATTCCGCCTATGATGTTACCGTCATAAATTAAACGTCGTTGCATTTTGCCTGCGATGCAACTGATTCAGTCATTGTCGCCCTAGCGAGATTCGTAACACCGTTACTAATCTCTTTATTTTTTACAAAAGTAACAGTTACTTCAAAAAGCAAATAGCATATTGACTCTATTAGCAGCTATTAGGGGGAGCAAACAATTACAAATAACTGAAGGAAACGAAAAGAAGGAAGAGGGTACAAGTTTTTACTCGCCGAAAGTAAAATTAGCAGGAAAATCATAGTAAAAGCAATCCCGGAGCAATTACCTAGCGGTAGTGTACGACATTTTTTTTTCTTTTTGTTTTGTTTTGTTTCATTGTTACGATCGAACACTGATGAACAAATACTAAAAATGTTGAAGCGAGTGGTTACAGAAATCTCTGTTAAGCGGGTAAGTGGCCAGAGTCGTGGTCGAAATATGGTGTTTATTGTGGCCGGAACTTCCACTAAGTCAGAGGGGTGTCGCCCAAGGAATTTGTCCTCTAGAATAAATTTGACTTTCTTCAAGTGCAGTCGTACTGGCGTTCACAAAAATGAAATCACACATAAGACGGTCAAATTAGTCAACTGAAATCAGGATGTATTAGAAAGGCGGACATAACTTGCAGAGAATAACGTGATTCAGTTTTTCATGTCAAGTTTTGTGATTCCATCTGAAACATGTCGGAGGTGGTCACTTTTCACCGCTTAATTTTGAACTCTTCTTCAGCTCATTCTCAACAGAAACTCCGATAAATAAACGAATCAATGACTGAAGGTACTAACGAACGAAATAACGAATGAACAAAACGCTTTCTACAGTGCATCAAAACCACATTGATCGAAGGCTTACCCCATTTTCTACCACTTACTGCTTTTCTACAACTTACTACATATGGACCTGAACTCACTGCTTAACAAAACGATATGAACCCAGCTGGCTTGTCAGTAGCTCAGTCGTTAAAGCACTGTGCCACTGAGTCCATGGTGTTCGACTCCCGTAAAAGCCTGTATTTTTTCTGGCTTTATTTTCGCTACTGCTCAAGTTGTGTTCATAACTGCAATGATCGCTTACATCCGTTCACTTTTTTTCACCAGTACTTTTTTCTATACATGATTTATGAACATGTAAAAAATTAAATAACTGCCCTGCGCTCTTGAATCAACGCTGAGAATGTGGACGCCGGAGAATGAAAGGTTATTGCAGATCATAGTGACAGAGTGGGGTACTTTAAAGCTTATTTTAAATTATGGTATGTAGAATTAGCCCGATCAGTACGCAATAGTGACTCCGGACCGTGACTCCTACCACAAAAGCAGTTTTGGTTAAAGCCATAATCCATACTGAAGGACGTCAGAAGGAATGGGAGGCGCCCGCCACAGACACACGCACAAAAAATCAAATTCCGGAAGGAAAATCCAAGATTGTACGGAGGGAATTAGCGGTTAGACTGATCCCTTTGTGCTGTTTTGTGACTTCTCGGGTTGAAGAGCTTTCAAACCTGATAACAAAAGAGGTCAAGCTGTACTATTAACACTTAACCCCAGCTGGGTGGTTTAACGTATGTGTAGCTACCACCGCCTGTGGTAAAATGAGATAAAGAACTATTACAAATCGCGATGAATCAGACACGTGTTGCTTATGAGCACACAGCTTCCATGCGGCATGCACTGGTACTTATGCATGGTTCAATTCTACCTGTAACCATCCCCCCTCGGGCAACCCCCGGGACAACCAGTCTTGTCCCTGGGGGAAGGGGACAATTGGAAATAACTCCTCGTTGTTCTTGTGAAGAAGGCCACTTCTCGGTTCACAATGGCGCCGAACTGCGTGGAGACTACCAAATACCGGTCCACGCAGTTTAATACTTTTCGCAGTCCTCTGGCTGGGAAAAGTGGCAGTTGATTTACACTGTAAAGAGCTAGAAAGTATTCATTTGAATCAGAAGAACTTTTAAAACGTAATTTAAATATGATCGAAAACTCCTGGTTTCATTAATGTCCTATTGATGTTCTGCCTACTTGTGCAATTACAGTTTCGTCATCAGTTTTCTTTTTCAAAGATAGTGTCCATATTTTTATTATATAACCGTGAACCGGTAGTATCCTTTCTTCCAAACCTCTAGAAAAGCATTTACGTTTTTGACAAAACGTCTGTTTTTACTATTTTTCGAAATCAATATTGTTATGTCCATTTTTTTACACAAAATGGCGTATTTGTGTTTCATGAGGAGCCTCGGGGGTAGGGAATTGTCCCTTTCTGTGTGCCCGGGGGGTGGGGGGAAGGGCAAGGTAACACGTAGACTTGAACCCTGCATTACCGTGAACAAGCTGTGCATTTTGAGCTCGCGCTCGTGTGCTAGAATGTCTTAGCCATGTAAGAGTTCTTTCTGTCTTTAAGCTAAAAATATAAATCTTAATTTCATGTTCAATGTACAAATTTCGCATTTTGGGCTATACCGGCCTGGTATTCACCCAATCGTTACTGATTCGCTCGAGATCCTGAGATTCGCTCGACATTGTATCGGCGACTTCCAGGGGAGAATTGCAACCGACTGTGTTACTGTAATGTGCAACTGAATAACTGTGTAACCGAGAACCTCAGGACCTACTTTGTGAAGCGAGTTACATTTATTTTGAACGAAACTCTCGTCATATCTTTCTACCCTGACTCATACACCAATGCTTGCATTTTGGCCCTGACTGCGCGAAAATGGCCAGACATGCGGTGTTCAATTGCACATGGTACCTAAGTGGAGTAAACTTTAATTTGACGATTTGGGGAGCAGGATTGGCCCAGTGGTGAAAGCACTCGCCTCCCACCAATGTGGCCCCGGTCCGATTCCCGATTCGATTCATATGATAAGGTGCATTTTTGCTGAGATTTTAAGTCGGTGGACATGACTAGAAGGAATCCGTGGCGGCGTTGACTCCGTTTCCAATTTTCTTTTTTTATTCATACTTAGCCCTTACTTTCAGAACAAACTTCTCGTCTAAAATCCACTCGTATAACTTCGTGTTCAGTGAGAAGGCATTCAAACTACGCTTGTCTTTCAATTTCAGTGGACAGCTGTACAATCAACACAGGTAAAGTGAGCTGAATTTCAGCCAGTTTTAGTATGAAAAACATCCCGTGATCATCAGATTAAATTCTTACTCCACAATAATGTCTAATAGCTTGACACTGGAACTTGCAGACCACACAATTACAAGAGAGATCAACTGAAATACAATTGTAAATGCTTCGAGTGAGTGTTGATTCGTTCATTCATCGCAAATCAATGTCTTGCGGAAGCTCCCGGGAAGTTGCTGTTCCATTTAACACCGAAATTACGCGATATGTTCCAACTGCTGTCCGAACATCATTAATTTTGGTCTCTATCAATAAGTTCTATTAGGAAGAGCTTTATTAATGAGCGAAGAAACTTGTGATCGTTGTAGAAAACGTCCTTACACACCCACGTGCACTGAATAGTAACTGATTTCCCTCCCTGATTATGGAGCACGATTTTTGGTGACCACATCCCGCGTGACGTACATTTGCATGTCTTCCACTCCCCTGAGTCCGCTAGGAATGCAGGAAATATTCGTTTAAAATTTTGTAGTAACGAGTTGTTGAGTTGCTGCAGTTGGTTTGCTTGTACTCTTCACCGTGCCGTCCTTCCTAATCATCTGTGCACTGTTGGAGCTACATGTAGCCTCCCATGCTATCGCTTTTAGGGGACTCGTATTACCTCCTCGTCCCCTAAAAGCGACTGCATGGGGCTTAGTTGAGATTGAAATTCAAGGCATTTCACAAGCAATACAAGTCAACTTTGTCGTGAATGAAATGTCAGCGAAGGTTTTCAAATGACTGTCCTGAAATTTCAAACCCACAGGTTAAATCTATCTCACCAAATTAAGGACTTAGACGGCAATCAGCACCACGAGCAAGAAAAGTCGCATATGAAGCAGGACGAATGGATTGGGCTTCCTCGCTCTGATCACCCCTAACTGCGGCTGATAACACGTTGAAATACAAACCAACAATTTACAAAGTTTTGAAACAGAAACAGTCCATGCTTTGTGGCCGGGAGTTCCATCATTCACACCTTGCACTGCCGGTACTGTTGATCCTTAGTTCTTTATAAGTCTGTCGTAGGTTTTCGTTTGAATTTCCGAGCTGATCGTTCACTTGAACGGTACCGAAAATGATTTCCATGAATCGTGAATAAGAATTGTCCCAGCTCAAATGTAAACAGGCTGTTAGCTTTAGGGATCACTACAAAAAACAAAACAAAACAAAACAACTGATAAGTTTGTTGTGTCGTAAAACAGATACAAACAGCAACAAATTAAAGGGGAACTAGCATGAGCTGCGCATGCTCCCGCTGACGCTCAAACTTGAAAAAGATTAGGCTAAGATTTTTCAAATTGAACCGTGAAAACAAAATGGCGTCCTCAAGTGGGGGATTCGGCCTTGGTCATGGCGGTCGGAGAGACAATTCTGGTCGAAAAAAGATAGCTCTAACCGATCGCAAACATCCCAAGGAGTGGTTCAAGTGCCATAAAAGAATTTATCTATCGACTACTATCTATCAACTCGCACATGCGCAACTCGTGATACTTCCCCTTTAAACGTGCGTGAGATGGAAGGGTATACAAAACAATGTGCAACCTATTATTCTTAACAGAGAACCAAACTGAATGTTAAAGGAGTTCCATGTTAACCAATCAAATAGTGCATGCGAACCAAAATGTGATACAAAGAACAAAAGAACTTGTGCTTCATTTAATCGTTTTAGCCAATTTCACTGTAGTCATCACTCATTCAGATCGATGGAGTGTTTCCAGCTATTTGTAATTCTTGTTTCTCCCATTTTTATTTTCTGTGGCCCAGCTTTGCTTCTTTAATTTTGACTCGAGGTAGTATCAAATACACTTTAGTACATTTTTGTACACGGCCAGGAGCCCATCAAGGTGGGTTCCTGACACGGCATACTAACTTTTAGTATGTGGTTAGATTAGTTAGCTTAGTTAGGGATAATTAGTTAATCTTTTATCATTTTATAATCTTTGCTGAAGAATTTACAGTGTATAAATAAAGTTACCATTCCATTACTAGGCAGAAGCGGAAGCTGACCAATGGCAGAAGCAGTTAGCGGAAAATTGCTCTAGTTGTCCTTAACGTGCAATGTAGTAATTGTTAGAAAACAATGTAAACTCCTGACGTAAATTTTGAATTGCAAGGTCATTTGGTGATTGCAAATCCCATTATGGAACTGAGGTGATTGCTTATGCTTCGGTGAACAAAACACCATCAGCTCCGCATGGAAAAAACGACCACAAGACCATTTGTAAGGCCCACAATAAGCCGAGACAAAACTTCATAAGTAGAAAAACTTAACAGCCGTATTAAACGGATTTCGGTCTAACTTCAACATAACACAAACTTATAGGAAAAATACGACAGGGACCACGCAGGGAAAGGGGACGGGGGAGCCAGGGTCGTCCCACTTTTTGTGGAAAAAAATAAATTTAGTAAAAACTGAGTTTTCAAAAATGAAAAGTACTTTCACGGAATAATAGTGCTTGGCTAAAGCTGTCGAAATAAGTCTTACGAAATAAACTGAGGTGGCTGCGTTTTAACCTTTTTTGAAAGTCAGTCCCCCCCCTCCCCCCGTCAATTGAAGAGGCGAGAGCGGCCCCAATACTTGCTCCGCGGGCCCTGTACGACTGTTTGGGCAGTTAAGACAGCCAAGATAAGAAGTAAAATTGTTTTATTAAGAAGCCGCTTGCAAAGAGGATTTGACGTCATCGAGTCGGCCGTGGGAAAAAATTCGCTTGACTTACGCATGCCGGAAATAATACACATTTCTACAAACACAAAAAACGCGCGTTTTAAGAGATGCGGAAGTTAAGTATAGGATGTCGGGCGAAAGGAAACAGCAGTTTCATTACCTCGATTTTTTTGTGCTAAAATAGCGTACACCTTGCAATTTTGTGGCGGACTGATCACTCAATTTTTGCGGCTTATCGAGGCTCATCGTCGTAAAGATGCCGTGATAAAGGCAAGACCTACCAACCTGAAATGTGCCATGTAAAAAACACAGCATACAACTGATGCTTAGCCAAAAAAATGCCGTAACTTTCTATGTGTACTTTGTTTTCAAGTCTTTTTTGTTTTTCTGCACTTAAGGCGGGGGTGAATCTGAACGCCGTTTTTTCGTCGCTTAACATGGATTTAACGTTGATATCTCGTTCTCATTTCAAGCAATTAAAAATCCCTATGCTCATCACACGAAGCTATGTTGTGGGATATTTTGTGAATTTTTGGGTGATTTTTGGGTATATTTGGGAAGAGATAATTTTTCTTAAAGGATTAGTTAAATTCAGGGAAATGGGAAATATTGAAGATTTAATGAAGGTTTAAAATTGGTAAAATTTGACAAAAGCAGCGCACATTTTGTTTCTATTATGTTTGAAAACTGCACGTTAAACTAGCGAAATAAGATGTCCGCATTTGTGAAAACGTGAAAATGATCATTTACGTGATTAAATAAGCAAGAAACGAAAGATTTTCACTGTAGGGTAGATTTTAGGGCGCAATTTCCAAATTGCGTAAGAACGGCGGCAAGAATTAAAGCTCTGCTTAATTTGCTACGTTTACAAAAGCGGCTTGCATATCCCTCTACTTCCGTAAATAAACATCCTAATGTCTATTCACCTACGTAGACCCAATGAATTGCACGTCCACAGGCAAGTAAAATTTACCAAATAGTACAAATCCTAAGTGAAGTAACGACGCATTCATCAATCTTCATTTAAACACCGAGTCATGTCAACACTAACATTGTATGTTTACGCAAAAGCGGCGGCGCACACATTGTCTATACTGTAAATTTACGTCCCTGCGCAAGGAAATTAACAAGTAACAAATACACGGCAGAGGATACTATCTCTCGGGTGAGGGTTGGGTAAACAATTCACTTTACAATACACAATGCAGGCGTCCCAACCCATACTATACCCCCAACAAACTGTTGTGCTGGGTCGGTGGGAGAGCCGGTAAAAACGAATTTTAAGTACTATCATCTGAGTTGAGAAGGTTAGCTGATCATCCATGGAGATTCAAAACCTGAAAATGGGATGTGTAGAGTGCGCATAACTCGTTCGCCGCGCGATTTTCCACGTGGGAAAAGAAACCCGCTCCAAGCTGATAAGTGATTTTAATGTGACTGTATGAGTTGACATAAAAGAGATGCACTTCATTTTCATCTTAAACACTTAACCACAAACTTAAATCAACAAATTACCTTGGAACGCTCTTACACGAAGAATGCTTTGTCAATCTTTGTTGGGATAAAAGTGACAGTCATGAAGGAAGCTTTACGAATACGTGCAGAGACAAAGCTTTGGGCCTTAATCACATGCGCCTTCAATCATTTTATAACTACTACCTTTCGTAACCATAAAATCCCAGGGACTCATTTTGCAACGCTCAAATCAACCACAAAATAAGGTGAATATCTAAGAACACTGAAAACAACGGCAAGACGAGTTTGACGTCATTATTAATTAGTACAAAAATGACCTGATCTCGATGGCTTAAGTGGAGTGTGTGTGCACCCGGTCTGTAATCTCTTCTAAACAGACCTGCGATTAAACTAATAGGATTAACGCTTTGTAAAAGCTCAACATATCCCTTTTCAAATAAACACCAGTTTAAGTCCGAAAGGGATATGAGGGATATATAAAGCCCAGGAATTAATGGCTCTATTTAAAGTTGAATACATTCGAGGCAGCCTCTGATATCCAATATCTGCACGTGGCTGGGCGTTGAACGCAACGAACGTGACAAAATTTACGAGTCACTTTGTTTGTTCACTAGTGAGGTCATTCACGGCTGTGGGTTGGGAAGGACACGTTTGACAAACAAACAGAAATTTGAGTCACTTTCAAACAGAATAATTCACAAATTTAGAATTCTTTGAATAAACCTAATATGTGACCTCCCTCGCACACAAGACATGACCAAACCACCGTCACTGAACTTCTACAGCGTGACTGGGGGCCAGCGGTGATTCTGGAAGTAATACGGTGCTTTAAGCAACGGCGGCAACGAAAAAAATAAATTTGAGTCATTTCGCGTTGTTGTTTTACAGAGGACGACAAAAAAAAGTACGAAAATGTAAAACGCACGTGCAGAGCAAATGTTGTCACTCATTAAACCTTTGTCGCGTTCTCCTTGTCGTTGCTGCCCCCCTTTGCACAAAGCTCCCTATTCCTGTGACGCGGTAGCGAAAGAGCGCGGAGAGCAGACGGGCCAAACAGCTGATTACTATTTATCGATATTGTGAGTCACTGCGAGCAAACATGATGATTCGACTTTCAACATCGCACGGGAAAGCGAAATTTGTCGGCAGTTAGTCGAGGTTGTTTGTTGTTGTTTCTGTGCAAAAAAAAAACAAAACAAACAAACAAACAAACGAGACCTGGTGACCTCTAACCATAACATAACAATCAAACAGTGCCATTATAACATTTCGTTGGTTAGGCCACACCGCTCTGTATCAAACTTGCCAGCTTTAGCTACTCGAAAAGAAATTTCATCTTCACCTTTTACGCACAGCCTCGACCTTACCAAATCAAAACTATCAACAACTATCCGTGGTCAATGTTTTATCTTATAGCCAAAGGTTTATTGCAGCTTCTGAAAGTAATTGTTAGACAATCTATTGCAACTGGAGTCTTCCCAACTTCTTTGAAAACCTCACAGGTTCCTCCGAAACTGTGAGAAACCTGATCTCGAGCCCGATCTGTTTGTTAATTATAGACCTATGGCCAATATTCCATTTCTCTCTTACAATCTGCATATAGGAAACATCACTCAACAGAGTCTGCGAAGTAATTCTGGTTCTGCTAGATCTAACAGCGGCGTTCGATACCATAGACCACTATCTTCTGCTCACGAGACTTCGCACATACTTTAACTTCACTGAAAAATGTTTCTCAATGGTTTTCCTCGTACCTACTTGATCGGTTCCAGCAAGTAACTATCAGTGATTCTACACCCTCACCGCGATGCTTAGAATATGGAGTACCTCAGGGCTCGATACCTGGCCCATTACTCTTTACTCTCTACCTGGCACCTCTTCAAGATGTTATACTTACTCATGATTTAAACTGTATGTTCTTCGCTGACGATACTCAAATCTACATCGCTATTAAAGATCCTGATCATTCTTTTGATTCTGTCGAAATTCTTCAAGCATGCGTAAATGATGTTTTTGCATGGAACACTCAGAACATGTTGAAGAGCAATCCTGGTAAAACTGATATACTGCTTTTCACCCCCCGTTTCAAGAAGCAACCGTCATCGTTGGAGACTTTAACGTTAGCAAATAGTACAATAGGAATCAAAGTAAAAGCTAAGAATTTGGGCATTGTGATGGATAAAACCTTATCTTTTAATGACCACATCAACGAAATATGCAAAAAAGCCAGTTTGCCATAATACAATACAATACAATACAATAATTTATTTGCATTTCCTTTTGAAATAAGGTTACAAGAGATCTATATATATATTTTCTTTTTTACAATAAGATATTAGGTAATTTTGAAATTTGTATATAGTTTAGGAAGGAAATGCCTAGTGCCAAAATGAACCCTAAGGTTTCCGAGTTCAGCCCTAGGCTTGCCATGTTGTAATTTTTGTAGCTTACACACACAAGTGCACACAAGTGTTTAGCGAGGGCAAAATGAAATGAAATAGCAAAAAAGCGAAGAAATAGCAAAAATGCATGCAAAGATTGAAAGCAAAAAAAAAAGGCATAGCGCTACAGCAATCAAGCAGCTATAAAACTATAAAAAAAGAGAGAGAAGAAGGATAATCCTATTTTGAAATTATCTTTAAGAGTAAGATTGCTTACGTAGTAAATGCTGTTTAACTTGTTTACTAAAACAGTTTGAGCTAAGGTTTTTGAGATCAGTTGGTAATTCTTGCCAAAGTTCAGAGGCCAGTGAAGCTATAGTCTGTTTTCCGATATTAGTTCTTGTTCGTACTTTGTGTATGTTATCTTTAGAGGCATATCTTGTGTTATAGGAGTGAATATCTTTGGCATAGGTGAAAGAATTGGTAAAAATGGATGGTAGTTTTTTTATGTGCCAGTTGTGTATGAACTTAAATGCCTGAAATTTAAAAGTGTTTTCTATGGTCAGTATGTCTAGGAGGTTCAGCAGTGGCAAAGCACTTTCGGTGTCTTTTCCATATAAAGTAGCAAAAAAGATAGTTCTGGCAATGTGGTTTTGCTTTACTTGGAGC
>OX419339.1:23896888-23914388 GCA_948470475.1 Galaxea fascicularis
TGTTAGGTTGTAAGTTTAACATGCTCTGCATGTAGTCTTGCCATAACTTGTGAAGAGGAAGATACATTTCATACCTTACAAACAAACACGTCAAAGTCAATTTATTATGGGTTGTGTATCTCAACTTGGTCTCAGGTGAGTCTCTTAGATACTGCGGAGGGGTGCTCTACTAAGAAAGCTGAAACAACTCCTGCACATTTACCAGGATTTGTGATCTTGAAAATGAACCACTGAGGTAAAAAAATGACAATGGACATGCAAGTTGTTTGCTATTCTATTTATCTGTTTTGTTGGCTTCAAAAGGGCATTCTTTCCGTTTAGAAAATGTCTGAAGAATTTGTGTGCACTATGAATGGAAACAAATGGAGTGCTTTGTATCTCCAAAATGAATGTGAACTTCATCATGTGCATGAAGCACAATGCATAATGCATGCAGTCCATGACAAGAATGAGTGCATGCACGAAGAAATGTTATAAAGGAAATAATGCAAAGCACAATTCAATCCAAAATTAAAGTCATGTTGAAGATAAAACCAAAATTTGGGTGTTAGAATGTCATCAGACTTCATTAAGAGATTTCCAGTATGAAAGCTTTTTTATTTCTTTAAGAAAACAAGGAGCAGGGCCCTACTGACAACCACCTTTTGGCGAGTGGGTTCGCTGGTTAAGTATTGTCATTATTATTATTATTATTACGATTGCAGTAAAAAACGTCTGTATGCCATAATAATAAAAGCAACTCAAGGCCCCGCAGCGTAGCCTATGAGCTAATCAGTGAATAAAATAGAAACAATCTAAATTATAACTAAAAACTGAAATGATCATTATAAAACCTATTAAAACTGGTAGTATATATATGTGTGAGATTGTCCTTCTTTTCAGAGTTCGCCTACGAGTTAAATTACCACTTTAAAAGTGCACACAATATTTAGAGTTCCTGAGAGACACGCCTTCTGTATCTTCTTGAGCATGCCTTTTTATTTTGCTTTGCTGCCTACTAGCTTCCACAGGGTGACATCCAAATCCTTGGACCATCCCCCGAGTATTATTATTATTATTATTATTATTATTATTACTAAGGAGTACAAAAATAAACATTTGCAACTGAGGGTTGGCAAACACATGTATATGTTGTAGTTCAAAGTGAAATTCAGGTTAAAATGGTTTCAACAATTTCTTTTATTTCCTAACCCTGATCATAAATAATTAGGGTTAGAAAACAATGGAAATTAGAATCAGTATTAGTAGGTTGAAACCATTTTAATCTGATCTTCATTTTGAACTGATGATCACTTCCGCTCAGGTTGTTGTTGCTTAAGTGGAGGCAGGATGGCCGAATAGTCTGGGGCGCTGGATTTCAATGCGTTGACCCGGGTTCAAGCCCTGCTCTAGCCACTAGCTGGTGTTGTTCTGGGTTTGTGCCTGGATCAACTCCTTGGTCATCCTTGTAAATAACCAACTGGTCTGCCTCCCGCCAGATGGGATTCTTAACTTTGTTTTGTTCATTTGTATTATTTGTTTCATTGTCCCTGAGAAGTCCCTCTAGGGGAGAGGTCAATTAAGTATTTATTTATTAATTTTATTTATTTATTTAGTATGTATTAACTGAAACGTCAGTATATATTAACTGCAAATTCACATTCATACATGTAGCTGAGTTTATCCAACACAAATTTTCACTAACAGGGCAATGATCTTTCAATCTGTTTGTATTTTGAAATAAAAATTGTTTAGTGCTAATTAAGTATATCTGTGTTCTTTACACTGCTCTAATTTTGTCCTGAGGAAAGAATTCTTGCCTATTTTGAGGCTCATTTGCTGGACTTCAAGAATGCTTCCAATAGCCTTGTTTACTTTCTCCCCCTTAATCACAACACTAGATCATGCAAATTGCTGTTCAATCAGAAAAAGTTTTTTGCATACGTTATTTCTCGAAAATTAAACACAAATAGAGAAAAAAAAAATACTGGAAAATGTTTTACAATTGAATTACAGTTCATATGCAACAATTCGGACAAATCCGAGCAAAATTGAAAAATTACCTAAAATTTGACTTAGGTCGGTTATGTTCTCAGCCCTTCAATTATTAATATCTCAGGTTTTCACTACATGTAGAAAGCCAATTTGAAACCATGCTTAAAACTAACCAAAGGCTCTATGAGCCAACTCATCCATGCACCACTGAGGACTGAGGATTTGTGAAAGGAATGGCATCATGTGCCCATTGGTCCTAAAGTTCTAAGGGATGTTTTTCTTCGATTAAAATGTGAACATTGTGAACATTATCCTTGAATAAGTTAAAAATGACCACTTTACCAAACAAAAACTTTTACCTACATGTAAACTAAACCTGTTGGGAAAAGGCTTATGAGTGCAATGATCATGCTACTGCTAAATTGAAAACATGCCTCTCACTCATAACCAAAAAGCTTTGTCACAGCCACTAAACACGTTGCTATGATAAAACCATATCTGTTCAATTACTTGACATGCAAAATTCCATATTCTACGAGTACATTGCCAACATTGTTTATCCTCCTGCCACTCAACCTTGACATGGGGTTGAGGTTGCCTGCCACCATGGACTGGCTTAATGACAATGGGTACATGGTCAACTATGTGCACCACAGAGTGCAGTAGCCACATGAAAATATTCTGTGAAAAGACTGGGGCATGGGTGCTATACAGTATGTAATTTCCACCTGTACATCTGTTAAAGCAATAAAAACGCACCAAGTGTATTGTTGAGTATGAGGAAGACAAATTTCCACTGAGAGAAGTGCCTAGAGAAGCAACAGCCACAGGCAAGCCGTTCTTGCACTTCTTGAGTGTTATTAAGAATTCCCAAATGCTTATATTACTCAACAATGTACAAGGCAAAAATCAAAGTGACACTATCGTTAACTTGTGGATATGGCCACCTTTATGACCAAAAATGCTGGCTTTTTAGCCTGGAACACCATAAGTGAGACCCAAATCCGGAATTTACACCCTAAGCGAGACGAGCACTCCGTCCCCCCTGCATTTCATATGGGAGATCCCCCTGGGTTCCCTAGTAGGGATGGAACCTTGCATGTTGGCAATAACTATTTTAGGATGGTGAAAAGTGCAGTAGAATGTCATTAATTCGAGCAGTTTCCAAGTCAATTACTATTGATATAGTTTGAATCTGCAATTTTCCAGGTTTTGAACGTTTATGTGCAGGTTGCGAAAGTTTGTGCTTATTTGAGGGCAGCACTCTTTGATAACATTAATTGTCAGAGCAATAATATATTTTTATTTTGTTACTAGCCTCTCTGATAACTTAGCATTGTTAATGCTACCACAAGAGGAATAAACATTGATTTACAAGTTACAAGTGTTAGTGACTGAGCTGCACAGGTACAATGGCCATTTTTAAAGTTCATTCACCCTTGTGCACCTCACTGAAAAGACTGCATTTGCAAAACATGGTTTGAAAACATGAATATTCTCTTAGCAGCAATAGTAAATTGGCAGCTAAGTCAGTCCCCTCTTAAAAATATAAATTTCAGACTAGTAACTGCAAACAAACGGTTGTGTGACAAAATGTAATGTGACCCACAAAGTGTCATGCCATCAATATGTAGAGGCAAATGTTTGGCTCCGCTATGAACGTTAGTTTGACCAACGAGTGCTACTACTTAAATTTCTTTTGATTTCACCAAACTATTAAAGTAGTCCTCGAAAATCTGTTGACCAAGCCTATCCCCATATTAAGATTTAGTTATTGGGGTATAAACAGAAATGCAGAGGCATTCAAGTTTTCAAGTGCAATCTAATTCCACACCCGAACTGTCGCATTTACAAGAAATGCAAAAAAGCTTTAACAGAATGATCCACAAAATAATCATTTGGCCTGAATTAAATCTAAGGTTAGTAGAACTTGATGAGAACTTTACATTTATGATAGATTATAGTTCCTATAAAACTAGCAATGTCCAAAAGTGTGAGGCTGTATCACTAACGTTTTGGAAATGAAATTCGAAAAACCAACGGAGCTTTGTTTGGCTAGGGTGAATTGGGAGTGCATCATGAAACTTTACCAGATTTAGCCAACAGGTAGTATACTAGCAGAGATATTTCGCATATCATAAAGGGAAACAAAAGTCTCGGGGTATGATAACAAATTTCCATTTGAGATAAAACAAACTAAATTTTTTTACTCAAACCATTCATCTCGCAGGACAACAAAATCATGGGTTTGAAACAACAACTGTACCCACCAAATGAGGGTTGTCCAATACACCCACATAATGAGATTCACGATACTTTGTGATAGACATTTATTCATCAAAACAACTTATGAAGCAAACAAAAACCTAAAATAGAAACTCAAAGAATCAAAGATGAGTTGCACTTACCAACCAGTGATATTTATTTAGCTTTGCATTAACTACGATCTGAAGCAGAACCTTGGACAACACAAAAATGGATCGAAACTGTGCTCGCCAAATACTTGTCAGACAAAACCCCATCTTGAATGTGGACACCTCAACTGGGTAAGACTTCCACCAACCACAAAACTATGATAATCAAAGTCACACAAGATTTTTTGTCTTAACCTTGACTTGCTTTTCGCGGTAGTATGTTTGATTTGGCTTGCTGATGACCTGTTTATGAAAGCTTAAACCGCATGATTGCAAACAAACAAAATTTACATGCCTGCGCAGTCAAAAGTTTCCCTTGCTAGTGCTGTGGGATTGGCTAATTATTTCACTTCCGGTTACACCGGAGTGAGTGATTCATTTGCATATGGAACGTCACTAACACTCATGGATGCTATGTATTAGCATATCCATGAGTAAAAATTAAGAAATGTCCCAGAAATTTAATTTTAATTTATGACACTAACCCTCAACTTTTGCTAGATACCATATTCAAAATTAACCTTACAATATGGATTGAATCACATCCCTTCTATTGTCCCAAGATTTGCGAGCACACAAGTCCTGTATGTGACCAGATTTGTTTCAAGCAATCATAGTGCAAATAATTATTTAAGCACTTTATAAAAAAAGTAATGCATGTTCTGATATAATAGCAAGCAGCAGTGGCTATAATTTCAGCTCCACCACGCAGTACACAACATGAGCAAAAACCATTAGGTTTGTTTTGGCAGTTTAGGCCAAGCACCAGTAACTACAATGATACGTTATACTACAACCTTTTACAAGATCTAAATATACAGCATAAAACAAGAGACAGAGCTGAGCGACAGTTTACACAACTACTACTGTCAGATGGAGGCCAGAAAAAACCTGCAGGAAAAAACCCCATGGGGAAAAAAGTTGGCAGGAAATCTGGGTAGGAACCAACGAAGGCTCAAATTCTAAATAGCCCATCCTACGAGGCTACAAATTTCAAATTCGTCTACCCACATTGACTAAAAGAATGTTATACTTAGAAATAAATTTCAAAAAAAAAAGAAAATATATATCGAAGATCAAACGAGGTGTCGGCCTAGAATGACTATCTCACATGCTACAAATCCCTAATATAGCCCTCCTTGGCAACCCATAATGCACTTTGACTGGACTAGTTCCAGTCGCCACTGCTCCAGTGCTGCAGAAATATTTCATTTCATTTGGGGAGTACGGTTGGCGTAGTGGTGAGAGTGTTCGCCTTCCACCAATGTGTCCCAGGTTCGATTCCCGGACTTGGCGTCATAAGTGGGATGAGTTTGTTGGTTCTCTACTCTGCTCTGAGAGGTTTTTCTCCAGGTACTCAGGTTTTCCCTCTCCTCAAAAACCAACATTTGATTTAATTTAGAGTTTATTTGATTTACAGTCTCACCAATTAGTAGAGCACTTGTGTTCAGCTAGAACGATTTGAGACTTAAATAAAGTTATTATTATTATTATTATTTCAGGTTAATTTGTTAACACTCAAACGCCAGAAATTCCATTTCTATTCCTATGCTTTTGACTCTACACTGAAAGAGCTCTGTTTGATGATCATCTTCAGGAAATGTCATTCTGACCCTCTTATTTCCCTTGTCATTGACTGAATGGAATGCAACTTTGTATAAAAAAATACAACTGTATATTGTCACTTTTGTACATTCATGTCAAATGACTGGAAAAAAGATTCACAGATGATGCATATTGATGAAAATACAAATTTAAAATATTACAATATGCACATTTTGCATCCCCAAGTATTTTTTAATTTAAGCTAGAACACTGCATCTCTCACAAGCAATCACACTTTGTTATCCCAGAGCAATAGGGGGTGACAACTCTACCAAATGTTGTTTGAGCAACACTATGTGTAAAATTAAGTCCTCCCAGAAATTTAAAGATCCTGTCAATTTTTTTTAACTGATCAGAATACATTTTTTTCAATGCTCTGCTTTTTTCTGCAATGTTCCAGAACTCTATCATATTTCCCAGAAAAAATTCTCAACTTTCCTGATTCTCAGAAAAATGTCTGAGTTGTCTACCCCCATCTAAGTATTCATACCTGGAAGCCACTTTCACAAAATATTGCATAATAATATTGTACAAAATCTAAACTGTTATGTTTGACTAACCTTTGATTTGTAGCCGAAATATTGTAAATCCCATGAATTCTCTTGTTCCTTGCAGACATTTCTTTTTTCTTTGGCTTTTTGTTTGGTTTTCCCGTATTCAAACCTTCCAACATCACAGGTTTATATCGTAGCTTTAATTCCACCTCTTCAGTATTGTGTTTCACCACATTGTTCAAGAATGAAGACACAAAGTTTTTAGCAGAGCACTCTAAGGGCTAAAAAAAGAGATATCGTCAATTATTATTGTTTACTGAGCTGGATCTTTAAGTCTGGCTGTAAATATACAGTTAGATCCAAACACAAGGGATGTACTGTAAATGTGGCAAAGTGTTTTTTTTAAAAAGTAAGTTTGGAAATATATCCAAACACAAGCACAAGTTACCACGGATTTTACAATAACTGCTTCAATCATTAGTGTTCAAGATAACTTTCAGAGTCAGGAGATGTAAGAGGTCAATAAACATGGGCCTTGCCAAAGTTTTCTTCCTCAACAACTCAGTCTGTGGGGTCAGAGAGCCAGCTTTCTAGGGTTTTTGACCTGCAACTTGTCACTTACCTGGAACACTATCACTTCTCTCAGGTCTCCTACTACTTGAGTGCCTCCCATTACCGGTACATTATCAAAAAGATTTTGCCATGTTCTGTGACCTAATAAATCATGTGATCAGGAAGCAGTGGATTCAAAGTCCTCTAAATACATGCAACTAGCATGCGCATCTCGCTTCAATGAGTTTCCAGCCATTTTAGGGTCTGAATATTAATATACATGTAGACCTGATTTTTTGTGTCATATTTGAGGTTCACAGTGACATGGTAATTTCCACATAATTACAAACTCTTTCATGTTCAGACAACTGCTACAACTCCATTGGAAAGACCATCAAAAGCTTGAATTTTAATTGTTAAAACATTGGCCATATACACAACTAGAGAGGAAACTTAACAATCTTACTTTTTTCCAAAGCTAGGCACCTTTAGCGGGCTCTTTGAATTCAGTCAGATTGTAATTTGCCAAACAACACATAGCACGTCTGTGTTTTTTCTCTCCCTCTACTTTCCTTCTTTTCTTTCTATCTTTTTCTTTGGCATTTAAACCATTTTTTTTTACATACTGGATTACTGCTGGATTATATCTGGGTTCCTGAGTTCCATGCTCAGTTTTGGCCAGTCCATTGTTTACATCAAAGTATTTGAGACCCTATGTTACAGTGTTTCCACAGCACAAATATACTCTTCACGGTGGGTTGTTATTGTTCAGAGCAGCAGACTACGTCAAAATACCATCTACTATCTAATTCATATTGTATGAATAATCCAGCTCCCTGTGAGGAGCATGGAAACACTTTGACTATAATAAAATATTATTAAATACATTACCTTGAGGCCATGTTGTCTCAAGCTGTGTTTTACGTACTCTGGAAGGTCACAGTACAGTGATCCTGTAAAGAAAATCACAAAAATCATGTAACATAAGCCTTGCTGTCTACAGATATGGAACGCTCAATGGTTTATTTCAAACACCTACACCTGCCTGGGCCACTCCATTTAATATTCACACCCCGCCTCAGAAATGACTTTGCCCACCCCCTTCAGAAAATGTCATCCATGGTGGGGGGGGTTGGATATTAAATGGAATGGTCCCCCTACACCAGCTGAATTTTGTCAAGATCACAAAATGTATACCATTAAAAATACAAAGGCAACAAAACTAGGTTAAAAAATACATAGAACATATCCATTTCTGAGTATAGGCAACCCTTGAGGGCGGAAAATGTCAAAATATGCCCAGCAAGAACTACAGTGTAAGACCATCTAAGCAATGAATGCCGCACAAGATGAAGTTCAGCAATTCAGTTCAGTTCAGTTCAGTTCAGTTCAGTTCAGTTCTTTATTTTTCTAATACATGTAGGTATTGTTAACAAATTGGACATGCCCACAGGTAGCAGATGCTAATCTGGGTGGGTCATGTTGTAACTAAAAAGAGTAGGTAGACAAGTTTACAGGAAAATCAAGAAGATAAATGTACAAGAATGTAAATTATAAAATTAAGTTTTACAAAGAAGTGACTTAGCTATAAAAAATTGCGAAAAAACTTTTCTTAAAAACATTTAAGAAATTTTTAAAAACGGTTAAAAATACACAATGTTTCGACATTCTTTGACGTCATTATCAAGTGAAAAGAAACAGTATGAATATTCTATAAATACAAGAAAAACAATAGTTCATTAAAAAGGGAAGGTAACATAAAAATATGCTACAAGCTAAACAAAGAGTTTAGTACTAATGGAGTCACTCTGAGTGTTAAGGCTGGGCCTCGGTTCTTTGATAAATAGCATTTCATAAATGAGGCAGTCAAATTTCCCGTGGCATTTCTTGAGAATGCGAAATTGGCCCTCACTAAGAAGATTTTTGTCACCATGCAAGTCTAAAAGGTGTTTACCAATAGCCGAATACTGAGGATGAGGAATTTATGAGGCCAATTGGATAATCAAGGAATGTGCCAAGTTACGCTCTATATTCTCCCGACTTGATTTTAACTTGAAGTTAAAAGTTCGAAGCAGAGGATCGGGTATTATTTTGTACTATTTCGATGTAAAACTGAATAGCTTTTTCCGAATTATATTACTTATATCGCGATATAAATCTCCCTGTATCTTAATTCAAAATAAGAAGGCGGTACAGTGGTATTTGAAGTCAGTACATTTAACCATCTTTACCTACCTTCCACCACTCTTGACGAGATCATGTCGTCCGCCATGAAAGTTTCCTCGACGTGAAGAGAGACCCTGGGAACGAGGTTGTTGTCGACCCGGGCTCACCCAGGCTGAACCATGGTGTATTCGACAGACAGGCAGACATAACACTCCACTTAGCTAAAAGCTACTTTACAGGAAGCCCACAAATAAACAGATAAACAGATAAATTACAAAACAAAAGGAAAGATAAAATTTAGCTAACAATCTAAAGATTTAAGGATCTAAAATTCCTAAGAAATCTAATTATTTATGTATTAGTACATAGATAATTACATTACAAGGCAATTTTAAATAGCTACGTAACTACAACAATAACAATTTTAGAATACTACTTGACGAATACTTCTTAAAAATTCCCTTTTGCCGGCCATGGCGCGAATCGAATCCGGCAGCGCATTCCATGTCTTTGCAGCAAAGTATCGAAAAGACCTAAGACCATGCTTGGTGCTTCTTACTTTAGGCAATGAGAGCATATTCGTGCCCCTTAAGTTATATTTTGTGTCCTTTACCTTGAGTAGGTTTACAATGGGGGTCGGTGCCTTCTCCTGGAAGCAACTATTTATTGTGATTAACATGTCCTGGATACGATGTCCCTCTAGTGTGCTATGCAAACCGATCCAATTTAGCAATCTATCGTAAGAGCTTTTCTTGTCCTTATATACAAATCTAAGCGCACGTTCGTTTACTCTCTCCCATTTCTTGGTGTTCCTGGCTGGCCATATCTGGCTACAATAATCAAAATGCGGTAAAATAAAAGCACGATATAGTGCTTCCTTGGTTTTACTAGGTAGAACATTCTTAAGCCTATTCAAGGCATCAACTTGTCCTCCTACCTTTCGGCAGATAGATGCGATATGAGAATCGAATTTCAACTTATTATCTAATGTTACGCCTAGTAGCTGTATCTCGCTAGAAACAGGTATGGGTTTTTCTTCGCATTCTATATCGAAATCATGAGCCGTGTTTCCCAGCACCAGAGCCTGATATTTATTCGGATTTGCTATCATGCCATTTTGTTGAAACCACTGTATGATATTAGTCAGGTCTATATTTATACTGTCTTCCACGGCTTGGGGATCCTGATGCGATAGATGGAGTTTAGTGTCATCTGCCTAGCTTACAAGCCTACAATCTCTAATAGCAAATGTAAGATCATTCATGAAAATATTAAACAATAGTGGTCCAAGTAAGAATCCCTGTAGCACTCCTGCCGACACACCCATCCTAGTGGAGAAGGTATGGCCCAACTTAACTCGTTGATATCGGCATGATAAGTAACTTCGTAAGAGTGCCACTGAATTGTCGCTTACACCATAAAACTTTAACTTCTCGAGAAGCAGCTGCTCGTGTGGAAGGCAGTCAAAAGCCTTGCTAAGATCGATCGCTACCGCTCCGATGACCTTACGCTTGTCAAGTTCCGCCCTCCAGTCTTCCGTTAAAGTTAAAAGTGCCGCCGGGCAACCATAAAATTTTCTATATGCAAACATCTAATCATGAAAAATCGATTCAAAATGCTCCGTCATCTGCGTGTGAATGATTTTCTCAAACACCTTAGCAAAAGCAGGTAGTACGGTGACCGGTCTAAAATTCTTTTTGTCTAGGACACTTTCCTTTTTGTGATGCGGTGTTATTTGACCATGTTTCCAAGTATCTGGAACCTGTTATTTAGCTATGATGGTATTCACTAGATCGCTGAAAGGTTTTGCTATGGAACCGGATGAAGCTTTAACAGCCCGTGGAGGAATAAGATCATGTCTTTGTGCTTTATTAGGTTTCATATTGTCAAGTACCGCTTTCACAACATGATCGTTAGTCAGCCGCAAACCAAAAGTGTTCGCGGTCGCTGACTCGTCGTAGGAATTCTGTTTATATGTGCCTGGTCTCTGAAAGCAGTGTGCTTGTGGACAATCAAATCTTTTGTGATACTTGTAAAATACTCGTGAAAAATTTCTGCTACTTGGCTTTGCTCCTTGATGACTTTTTCCTTTTCATTAAGAACAATAAAGCCGTCCGGCACACGCTTTCAGGTATGCATTAACGGCCGCAAAGACTTCCAGAACTCCCTTGGGTTTCCCGCGCGCGAACTGTATAACTGATCAAAATGACGTATGATGGATTTACGTCGCAAAGCAACAACACGGGGGCGTGTCGAAAACGAAGACTGAAGACCGAAGACCCACTGGTCTAAAACAAAGACCCACTGGTCTAACACGAAGACCCACCGTTTTTTTTTTCAGGAAAAGACTATACAGTAAGCTGAATTGCTCTCATTTCTGTAGCGCATAAATTAAATGTCATCTGAGCGCACAACAAACTTGACAGTTGCTTTATCTCAGTCGGTACAACATGTGTCAAGTTGTGTAACGCAATTAAATCCAAGTATTCAATCAAGTATTCAAAAGACATTCATAAACATGATAAACATGATATCAACATGAATTTCAGCAGGAAGGTTATAGTTTCAACAGATATGTTTACATAGAACCGGGTGTTGAATATATGAGCGATATTCCGTGCCTCGGATGACATTTAAGAATCGTTTTATTGATTGATTACTTTTTTTTTTTTTGGAAAGTGATTCAAATCACTTACTACAGTGGTTACATTTCATATTTTTGTTACCGTTAGTTGTGCCATCTATATATGAAACTCACGGCTACCAATAAATTGTTGCAGGAGCCAATGGGCTCCCGATTGTTGTTGTTGTTTTAGTGAGAGGTCATGCAGGTGTCCTTAGGGTTACAATGTGACTGAGCCCTATTAATTAAAGTAATAGAAGCTCTGAGCTGTGCTATTAGAACAAAAATTATTACTCTAACTCCGACACATTGAAATGAAGAAGTCTTCTGCAAGGACTGTTCAATTAACAAAAATTTAAAGATAAGTTATCTTTGGATCTACGCGACAGCTTTCTCAGACAGCCATAAGCACAAGCCTTTGTAAACAGCCAAATTAATAACATTTTTTGTTCGTGTGATGGGACATTTTCGACATATATCAAAACCGCAACAGTTCTATAACTGTTGTTCGTTTTTACACTTGGCCAATGCGATATAATCAATTACAAATACTATCCATGTAGCTTTGCAAGTCGCACATACCTGCAATTGACCCCTTGAAACGGACCAAAGCGCCCATCAAGCGATAGGTACAGTCACAGTACGACTGACGCGGTATCACTGAAGTCACCTCACTGTCATTTGCTCACTGAAAAATCTTAAATGTTTGGTGACGAGGAAATGTACCAAACTCTTGGAATTTGACTGCGTTACACAATTTGAGAATAGAAAGGAGCGATATTAATACATGACGTTTCGGCCAAGACATGTCAAATATTTTTACTTTTGGCAATGGTGACATGTCGTTACCGAAACGCCATGTGTCCTGAAATGTTTCTCTAAATCTTTCGTTACACCACTTGACACGTGTTGTACCGACAGAGATAAAGGGCGTTTTCCATTTACCAAGAAATTCCGGAAATTCCGGTTGGGATGTAAATGGAACACACGTTTTTGGTTCGTTCCACTGGAAAATTTCCGGACTAAATGGAACTTCTGAAAAGGTAGTCCTGTTTTCCCGTTGGAAACTTTCCGATAGAAAATGTCCGTTCCATTTATGAGTTTTACAAGGTTTTTCCAGTTCCAGACCTTTCACGGCCATATCATTGGTAAAATGGCGGCTCCTTCTTCGGTACCCTCGAATAGTTTATACGAATGTCCCGTGTGCCATGGACTAGCACCCGATCTTCAGACGTTAATGATTCACAATTGTGTGATACATGCCAGTGGTAAGTAGAATTTATTGAAGAAAACATTCAATTTTTCAAGGGTTCTTTGAGCGTTCCGATTGTTTCCCGCGTAACACTTTGCATCTGAAATTAAACAAGGTCTTTCGTTATCCTTTCACAGTTGGCGTTTCAAGTGCTTCCCCTCCGTGTAACCAACTTGAAAACGTAGCTGATACCTCTGGCTCGAGTAAAAACCTGGAAAGATGGGAAGATTCCGATGCTCGATTGCTGATCACAACGTAGCCTGGCGAGGGAGCCTGGGAATGAATGGAACTTGTGTCAAATGGAACACTTTCTTCACCGTTGGTCGTTTCCCACCGAAATTTCCGGAATTTTTTGCTAAATGGAAATCACCCAAAGTAACTGTCAAGTTTGTTGTGCGCTCAGATGACATTTTAATTTATGCGCTACAGAAATGAGAGAAATTCAGCTTACGGTATAGTCTTTCCCTGAAAAAAAAAACGGTGGGTCTTTGTTTTAGACCAGTGGGTCTTCGTTTTAGACCACAGGGTCTTCGTTTTAGACCAGTGGGTCTTCGTTTTAGACCACAGGGTCTTCGTTTTAGACAATTCAATTCAATTCAATAACCTTTATTTATACTCGAATTGAAGATAGCAATAACATGCTAATATCTCCTAGGATAAATGGCTAAAATTAATAGATTAAAATATAAAAAAAGTAAATGATATTAATAGCATTAATACCAAATATGAAAATAGTAATATTGATCAACTAACTAACGATATGGTCTTCGGTCTTCGTTTTTGGGTCTTCGTTTTCGACACAGCCACAACACGGTTCTTTTGAGACCTGTAAGCCTCCCAATCGTCTGCCGACCTTGTCTTATTAAATTTGCGTTTAAGAGCATTCCTTTTCCACATAGCTTTCTTTATCTCAGGAGTTATAAATTTCGATTTACCGGCAGCGTTTCTACACCTGTTAGACTTTATAGGAGCGTGACCATTCAGGATATTAGTATACATTTTTCCCATGCCCAGTAAATGTCATTGACATCGTCAAAAAAAAAAGTGTAGGTGACGTTGAAAGGAACGCACTCCAGATCTTTGTTAAAAGCCTCTTCGTTGAAGCTTCTAAAACACCTTGCCTTTGTGAAAAAGGTCGTCGGCTTCATCGCCTTTCTATTTAAAATCGTGTAGACTAATTTGTGATCGCTAAGACCTGGCTCCAAAATTCCTGATTGTAATTCAAATGCAGGTACATTGGTAGCTATTATGTCTATGCATGACTGCTTCGGGCGAGAGATTCTGGTCGGTGCTGTAATAAGACTTTGCAGATTATAGATATCTCAAATATCTAGCTATACTCGCCCTTCTTTACCGTTGTCCAGCGGATGTAGAATATCGCAGTTTAAGTCACCTAAACATATTATGTTAGGCCGGTTTGAGATCGCTGCGTCAAGGAGAGTATACATCTCATCTGTAAATATGTTGTTGTTTACTGATGGTGGCTTATAGCCGCATGATAAAGAAATATGTTGTTGACCCACTTGAAAATCCACAAGAATGCTCTCCATCTCATTGGTTTTGGTTTTTAAACGATAAGACGGCAAGGACTTGCGAACATAGACCACTATACCGCCTCCACCTTCGGCGTTGCTAAAACGCGGGTCGCGGGTCAACGGTTAGGGTCAAGGGTGATAGTCACTATTTTGAACCTGGGGTTTACACATAATGGTTTTAGTTAATTCCAGGGCTCCCCGCTTGATACAATTTAGGTATACAGTGGAACCTCGACATAAGTAATTACAGTCAAATATATCGGCAGGAATGTTGCAAGAAGGCTAGCGTTTGACGGGAAACAATTACAGACGTGTGGTCCGTTCGTGTTTTTAGTGGCTGAAGGATTTGAAACCTCTAATTTGATCGGCGTCGTGGACGCGATCGAATGTCGAAGTAAGCCACTTTACAGGAAGCGAGACGTGGGATAAGGAAAAATAAATAGGTCTTATTGCACTGCAAATCCACTTGTAAAACCAAGCAAAACAATGGTACTGCCTGTGATCGTTTTTTCCACAAGGCCAAGGTATCATAAACAAGTATAAGAAATGCAAATGCGGGACTGTGCAAAAACAATGTGCGAACGCGAGAACATATTTTTGGCTTATAAATTGAAGAGGCGATGTTTCCATGTTCTACCTATAACAGAAAACAACTTCTACCAAAAGATTCAAGGCTTTTGACTTTATTGATGTTATTATTACGGCATTAGAAGCGTCAAACGGCGCCCAGCCGAAGAAACTCAAAATAACATGTTCATGAGTACTAGCCACGAATTATCACACTTACTTGCAGTGTACAACTGAGTATAATAACTATATTTGGGTGAAGTCGCTGTCGCTGTGCTTTGAGAATCCGTGCGAAGCTTTGTTTGCCCATGCACTGGCCTTGAACAGGTTGTTTCAAGTAAGCCTCTTGTATTCTTTCTTGCTCTTCCACTGCGGTTCTTCGTACCCGGCGCCATAGCAAACTTATGTGTTACGTATCGCTTCTTGCTTAACTTCCAAATATTTAATAAACGACTGATGCAGAACAAAATATCCCGATCTTAATTATATGAGATAGTCAAACGTCATATATCGAACAATAAATGCTGAATGCTGGGATTGAACACCGAGACAAACCAGTAAGTCAACATCTGGAGGTTTCGTGGTCCATGAAACTTAAGATGGGGAGAGTCTTTAAAATATGTCGTGGAACTTCTCTTGTCTAGAATGTGATAGATTCCATTAAACACTGAGAGGCGATGCCCTAATTTTTGTAAGAGGCTATTGATATGTATCTTCCATTTCCATTTCTCATCCAGCACTACCCCTAGATACTTAATAGATGAAACACGATTTACTTGCCCTTCATCAGTAAGAAACTGGAAGTTACCAAATTGCGACAACATTGCTTTGCTTCCTGACAGCATCAATTTAGTCTTCTTCACATTAAGTGTTTATTTGTTCTGTCGATATACCAGCTGGAGATTAGGTTAAAATCAGATCGAAGGGCATCATTAAGTTCTTGGGATGTCGATGCAGCAACCATAAGAACAGCGTCATCTGCATACAATATCAATTAACTCCTCGTTACAGCAGTTGATAAGCTGCTGATGTACACGTTGAATAGAAGAGGACCTAAGATACTCCCTTGTGGCACACCAAGGTCGACATGGTGAGTCTCTGATACTTCACCATTTATATACACGCATTGCTGTCTTTTTGAGAGATATGATTTTAACCACCTCAGACTTCTCGCTGAGAGTCCTATGCGTTCCAGCTTACCCAGGAGTATCTTATGGTTTATAGAATCGAACGCCTTGGGTATATCAAGAAATAGCATACCAGTGATTTTTCTTCCGTCCATGGCATCAAGCACAAAATTATTCAATTGGCCCACCGCATGTGGTCACTAGCTGCTAACTCTTGTAACCCAGATGAGACAACACGATGTAAATTGTTAACAAACACGAGATCAATTGCTATCTTTGTGTACTCTGTTATGAGTGTAGGCTCCTTGATAAGTTGACTCAAGCCGTGAAGTCTGGTTGCATGCATCAGGCTTTGTGTATATTTACAGGGTTTTGATGCAATAACATCAGCGTTAAAATCGCCCATCATAATAATATCCCTTGCAGGTCATCCTCGGTGTAAAAACCTGACGAGGTTTTCTTTGTTTTATGAGGTATAATTTTGCTGTACGCTATTGTTTATAATGTTTTGTTGCCTTTGTTTTACGTCAGTTATGAGCTTCACAGGTTCTTACACCGAGAATGAGCCATCTTTGCACGCTTCATCTGCCAGTTTATCAAGGACATCTTGCTTAAAGCTTGAAAGAAAAATTTCAGGATTCATAATTGGCGGCTTGTACACCACCCCAAAGACAGGGTTCCTACCTTTATTTGGGCAGATTTCTACACACACCATTTCAAGAGATTCGCATTCCAGGTCTTGTCGCCTCCTACTGGGCCATTTACTCTTTACAAACACTGCACAGCCACCTCCATTTCGATTCCTATCCTTTCTGTAGCAGACATAACCGGAAGGACACATTTGGTCATCAGGGATAGTACAATCCAGACGCAATTCAGTAACTGCAAATACGTCAAAAGCTGTTTTCTCGAGTAACACATCCACGCCAGCAAAATGACCTGGCAATGTAACTACGTTAACGTGGGCAAATTTCATTCCTCTCTTGTTTAGACCGGGATTCTTTTGTGTACGTGTATTTGCTCCACTTTCGTCTCTCTCGTCGAAGTTACGTGTTTTTCCTACATTGCGGACAGGTGTATCCAAGCTTGGAAATAAACAACCCATACATTCCCAAACCATAGAGGTATTACACAGTTGACTATACTCGGTAGTTTTCATGTTGATGCATTTGGCGTGAACCCAGCCATCAC
>OX419339.1:23919388-23924388 GCA_948470475.1 Galaxea fascicularis
AATAAATAGAAGAACTTAGCTGGACTCTGCTCTACGTCTGTCCTTTATAACAAGTCTGTCCAACACGAAATATGCCGTCTTTTCAGCTCTCTTGGCCTGCTTGAGTTTATCAAGCTGCGCTTTCCGCTTTTCAATAGTCTCATTTGCGAGGTCTTCATTCAGAAATATACCCGACGGTTTGATCCTTCGGGTGGCTCTAAGAATCTCATCCTTTTGCTTCCAATCGTGTAAACAGTACACTACAGCTCTTGGATGTCTGTTGATACCATCTGCAGCACCTGGTCTTGGTCTTGCTCCAACGCGATGCGCTCGTTCAATCACCGTTTCAAAGGTCAAATTTCGTTTTTCATGTAAGGCTTCCTTAGCCTTTGTTTCAGTATTTAGTCAAGACTCGTTGTCTTCTTCAGGAATTCCATCGATACGGACATTGTTTCTTGGGCTTTGGTTCTCGAGGTATTCCAATTTGTCGTCGTGTTTATGTAAGCCACGTTCGATGTCCTCAAATAAGTTCTTCCTCCACGTGGTCTATGGCGTCTGCTGTTTCCATTAAGTCGTCGATATCTTGTTGTGAGTATTCTAGGCTAGCTTTCAATTCCGCGCTAGATTTAACAACTTTGTCAACTCTTGTATTTACGGAGGACAAGATCGACTCAAACGTGTTCTCTTCTCTCTCTCAGGAGAGTCGCTAGAGAAACGAACTCGGTACTCGAGGAATCAGCAGCTTTTCCAGTAGAATTCATAGAGGCTTTAGCGTTCCGCGTTAGCATAGTAAATGGGTCACTTAGCAGTAAGGCAATGCATAGCAAAATCAAAAGCTTGTAACAAATTATTAATAAATGGAAGAAGGTAATAAATTGCGCTGGTCAAAAACGTCATGACTGGCGGCCATATTGTACACTCAATTCCCCCGACAGTTCTGGAGGATAGAATCAACAGGCCCGTACTAGGGCTGCTTTTACCTCCTTGTCGATGATGAAGCTGATTTTTGAGAATGGAAAATCTCCATTTGGGTTAGGTATTTGGGACTTTTCTGCCTCCCAAAGGCCTCTGTATGTGCCATGTTAAACATCCAACAAAGGATCTGTATCACCATTCGCCCTATTAATATTCAGTGAAACTTGCCTACTGTATCCTATATGATTGTCTCACAGCGGTACAAAGTCCTGTGGCAGGCCACACAAACCTTTGCGCCTGCATCATTACGTAGAGTGCAATGTTGGCAGACTATGCCCCCAGCCTTGGAAAGTTCCACGGTGTCCACATCTCGTGTTGTGCCACAAATAACACAGATCCCATGCTCCGGAGAATTCAGATAGGTGCACCTGCTACATACCCATTCTTTTTCGTCCTTCCCGTTGGCAGTATGTTCTGGGCTTGACATGGCAGCCATTTCCAAAGTTTTCTTGCTGTTTCCTTTATCTTCGAGCTCCTGAAAGACATGCTTCCCTTTGGTTGAGTCACAGAGGTTAGTTTCAAAGATCTCCTGGCCTTCTTTGCAGATTGTTACCAGACAGTTTTTGCA
The DNA here is from genome assembly GCA_948470475.1 of Galaxea fascicularis. Classification (NCBI taxonomy): domain Eukaryota; kingdom Metazoa; phylum Cnidaria; class Anthozoa; order Scleractinia; family Euphylliidae; genus Galaxea; species Galaxea fascicularis. The sequence continues at coordinate 23,920,911 of OX419339.1, forward strand.
AATTAACTGTCCTTGCCGCATACAGTGGTTGCAATAAGCTACTACAGCGCAGCTACTCGCCCATTGCGAAGAAGAATCCCTTTTTGATGCTGAAGCTATAGTACCACCTAAATGACGATTCTTCTTTAACAATGAATCTGAGATCCTGAAAGCAGGAACAGTTCTTTCATTCATTGGAGCTACAGTCTCACTACTACCCTCTAATGAGGGAAGCTCAAATGCTGTACTTTGGCTCTGGTCCTCTGTAGAATCAAAGGCTTTCATCTCTTCAGCCTGCATTTGTGTGAGTTCTCTATGAGATGAAGCTCCCCCAAATGGTGAAGGCCTTTTGCTGGAATATAAATCGCTGCCAGTTTCACTGTAATCGGAGGGACCTTTAGATGGATTCCTCTTGTTTCCTACGAAATAGTTGGAGATTAATCAAAATCAAGAGTGGAAGATTCTTGAATTTGTACTAAACGTCTCAGGTTAAAACAGGTACACCCCTATTTCAACGCTGTATTCTTAGGGTGTAAGAGATTGTAGCAAGGGGAGCCGTAGAAAATGTGGCATTTAAAATCGTTTGAGTGCTGAAATCTAGATCAAAGTTATGCAAAATGCTCAATAATGCTAGCAATTCTTTTTACAGAAAAAGTGTGAAAAAAATGCTGGTTTAACCAAATAATGCCAAAAAATGCTAGCATAATCGGGGATGGCCTACTCGTATATCGCGTTCGTTCCACAGATTTTAGAGCAAAAGAGAGACTGTTCGCAGTCTAGGGGAGCAAGGGGTATTGGAGGCAAGGCTAAACATAAATTGATTTAAATGAGCATGAATATATGGTTTTGATATATTTACTACGGTAGTCCGGATAAAGCCAGAAAAAAACTTCAGGCTTGTGCGTGGAACCCATGATGACCTCCATGATACCAGTGTGGTATGTTCGACTCAAGCAGAAGCCTGGATTTTTTTCGGGCTTCATTTTCACCACTGCGTGAGTAGTGTTCACATCTGCGATGATCACTCATATCTCCATGAATTGATTGATTAGGGAGCTTAAGCAACGACGACGTCGACGGCAACGAAAACGTCATTTCAAAATATAACTTCTCGGTTTCGCAACCCTGGCGAGCTGTCCAGGGTCTAAATTACTGTGAACAGTGTTAAAGAAAAGAAAACGAAAGAAAAACTTGCTGTCATGCGCTCTCGTTCTCGAGAAAACCTAAAATTTGGTCATTTGCAGAGGACGGCAAAGAAATGTACCAAAATGTAAAACGCACGTGCAGAGCGACTGTTTTTGCTTATTAATCCAATTGTTTAGTGGCGTTCTCGTTGCCGTTGTCGACGTCCTTGCTTAAGCTCCGTATTAATGCGTACCACGATTGTTAATACTGTCTACCGCCATCTGCATAATTTTAAACTGTTCCTTGATGTGTTTGATATCATTCCGCATTTCGTCTAACCGGTTCTTTATGATGTAGTCCTCTCTTTGCCACTGCTGAAAAATTTCTTTATAGTGCTCTTCAATGAGAGGATCCATGGACGCTGTCTTCAAATTGTCGATAGCAGGGCCATACCTCACTCCTCCTAATCTGACGAGTGCTTTCCTTATGTCCTGCCACAGTGTGTGGTATGTAACATCATCAACAACAGCATGTTCAGCATAAGAGTACACGGTACTGCTGAAGCATGTTACGCGTATAATGTCGGCCTCGCAGCCATTGTCTGCGTCAGAAGGATATGCATCCCAGCCAGCTGGCTGAGACGTTAATCCACATACATTTTTTAGAAGAACCAATAAAAGACCCATGTCAAAGTTCGCCGATGACACAGCAGATCGTATCACAGGATACAGTTTGACCCATTGTGCTGGGCTTATTTTCCTGTCTGTGAAAAGGCCTTGAAGGTTACTGTGAACCTGTGGACTGGCCAAAATAGTGTGGAGGCTGCTCGGTGCATGGATACGATCGAATGTGTCCCTCAGGGCCTGGTACCCAACATCAATAAGAAGGCAGCATAGTCGAGCATAGTTTGTTCCCTCCTTTGTTGTTGCTGATCGAGCTGTGCAAGCCATGGAGAGACTCAGAGAACTAAAGAAAAAACGATGAGACAGTTTGCGGTGCTGGACAATCTGAAAAATAAACATGTAAATTATTTTGATATTTTTTACACACATGCATACATACATACTACATATTTTATTTAACGTGGACAATAAAACAGACTTAGCTATTCGCTAGTTTACAGGTGCTCGACGATTTAAGAGCCGTTGTCAGTAATTCTATTCCGTCGCGACCGCACTGAGGGCTCACGTGAGATGGTGTTGCGCCTGCGCGAACTCAGTGTGTTGCCGCCTTTGACTAAGCGAACAGAAGTCAGCACATAATTCTATTTCTAAAGATTGTTGTTGTTGTCTGTAAAGCGGTAATTCGCAAAGAATGACTGAAAGTTCGACTAATGTTGAGCCTAAGGACAAGAAAGACAGCTTAAAAAGGAGAAATAGTGCTCCTCCAACCGAACATATCGAAGCGAATGTTGAAGTTGTTGATGGCGCCATTGGCGCCAAAACTGACCTACAAGAGTTGACCTCTTCGCTGAAACAAGGATTTGTCCAGATGTCTCAGAACTATTGCAGAGTCTTTTAAACTGTTCCAGTCACAATTGGAAATACAGTACGAAGACATAGCGGGCGTAGAACAGGAGAAAACTCCTCAGACCGAGAATGACCACGAGGTCAACGGTGAGCCCCCTGCGAAGAAGAAAGATACCAAGACTACAATCATTGAGGAAGTTGTGACGAAGCTGACTGATTCAGCTGGGGCTCAGAAAACGCCTTCTAATGAAGGAAATTTTGAAGTGTTTAATAGCTTAATGCAAGAGCTAAAGAAAGAGGAAACGGGTCCAAGTATTAATGCAGAGCTGGCCAATGTGGTTAATGCCATGGTCAAAGAGGACCTGCCAGAAGAGAAACTTCAGGAAATACCAAACAAGTATCACAGACCAGAGAACTGTGAATCTTTGACAAAACTCCGAGTAAACCAATCAATATGGGATCATATAACTCCGGCAGTTCGATCCCAAGATGTTAGACTGCAAAAGGTGCAAACATCTATCTTAAAGGGAATGTGTGCATTGACTACTATGATCGACAAATATCAAGGTCATATACCGTCGCTTCCAAACGGAAACGACCTGTTGCAACTGTCAACAGATGCGCTAGCTTTGTTTGCTAATGCAAATAGCGAACTAAACCAAAGACGAAGAGAATTGATTAAACCTGATCTGCACGACGAATATAAACACCTTAGCTTTGCTCTTCGTCGCTGGCAATCACCGACTAATTATTTGGTGATGATCTCCCAGTAAACAGGTGAAAGAGCTGACCCAGGTCAGCCGCGTTGAAGAAGAACAACGGTCAAGCCTGACTATCGCAGGCACAATTTTAATGCTTTTAGAATTCCTGTACGGTGGCCTATTTACATTATCAACTCCGTTGAT
>OX419339.1:23929388-23964388 GCA_948470475.1 Galaxea fascicularis
ATTCGTTTCTCAAGCGCGGGTGAAGCTAAAATGAAACTAGCGAAGCAGCAATGATTTATTCGGCGTTTCATACCGAATTAGAGCGTTTAAACTCTACAGACATTTTAACAAAACAGAACGTCGTCCATTTTTTTCTTTCAAAACATTCGAGTCAGTAAGTCACACCTCCCTTGTAAGTGTCCGACCGCATTGCCGGTTTAAAATTCAAGGCAAATCAAACACTAGACGGATAAAGTTCTCGCGCTTTTAACGCGCGTCATTCTCAGAGGGATTCGTTCAAATCTCGCGCCGTATAAATAATTGTTACGCAAATAAATATGTGTTCTTTATTCGTTTCTCAAACGCGGGTGAAGCTAAAATGAAACTAGCGAAGCAGCAATGATTTCTTAGCCGTTTCATTCCCAATCGTGCGTTTAAACTCTAGAGACATTTTAACGAAATAAAACGTTGTCCATTTTTTTTTTCTTTCAAAACATTGGGGTCAGTAAATTGAGACGAAAAGAGTGAACAATCGATTGGAAGTCACACTTCCCTTGTAAGTGTCCGACCGCATTGCCAACAATAGACGGATGAAGTCTCACCTTCATGGTCACTTAACACAAAATGATCATGAATACGGTGAACGGCTCGTGTTCCTTGAAAAAGTGAAATTGTAAAGCGCAGTCTCAGCGAAGAAGAGAAATTTTAAAAACATTAAACACTGAAAACCTCCAAAGACACTCGTGTGCGCTTTCAGCTGGATGGCACGTTCACCGAAGAAAAAGGTTTACGGTACTTCTTCAATTACAATAGGTAAAATACAATACAACAATAGACTGCAAAATTTCCACTGAAAGTTAAATTTGAAACACAAATTTGAGCACGTTTAGGCGTTCAAGTTAAAGTAAGCGTGTTCTTTGCGTTTCGTTTCGATAAATCCAAAGGCACAAACATTGGTTCAGTGTTCTGTCAACAGCTTTTGTAAGACACAGTGCGCGCGCTCATGTAAAAGTCAGCGTGCGCGTCATGATTCGCGTTTTGATGAATCCACCATTAATAAATACCCCGCGTTCATACGACTTTTTGGCTGAATGAAGACGCTCTGTTAAAAGAAGCAACAACACGAACGATGTAGTAAGGGCGGATTCGATAACCCAAAGCACAAGTAACATTTATAACGACAAAAATATATTTAAGAAAACACATGTAATGCTTGGATGAGGAATAAGTTCTTCTTCACCTGACACCGTAAGTTAATCCCTCACCTGGGTACACTAGTGAATATAGGAACAATCTACCTCTCCCCCACCCCCTAATAACACCCGTTTTGCACGCCGGAAATTTCCGATAAGTCCTGAAATCCTCGGCGTGATCTCGGCAAAATTCTGAACGCGTCACTTAAAACAATAGGGCTATTGTTTCAATCTTAATGGGCGAATTTAGGCCGGAACAATAGACCATTTCTTGATATATGCCCTCTTTGTCATCCCAAGCTATAAATTGTCGCTGTTCGAAATGCAATCGAAGAAAGGACACGCGATCGCAAAGGTACGCAAGGTCTGCCACAACATTTTGCAGAGCAGATAGACTCCCATAGCTTTCCTGACTCTTGAGTGTGAAGTTCAGAGCGTTCTTTCATACTCATCCAGGCGCCGAAGCAAAAATTCAGAGGTGTCATGGGAGGCTGAACTAAGCTGTCTATCAGCGTTTACCATAAGACGAGCAAGGGAGAAGAAAAACTCTTCAGTGTTAGGCAGCCATCCGTGCCGCCATTTCTCAACATATCCGTATTTATGAATCAACAAACTGATATGACAATTGGTCAGCGTTCTCCCCCATTTTCTCGACTTCGAATTTTTTTTTTCGACTGTTCGAATTTTTTTTCGACGAAATATTTTTGTAGGACGTGTCGTTTCAGTAAATATAGTTTTAAATCGATTATTTGAACTTTTCGAATTGATATTTTACACATTTGGACTGATATTTTATTTTTGATTACATATTTTTATTTTTGACTCGATATTTTATTATTTGGATATTTTGTCCGCAACGGAACGCCATACGCTCACGAACCCAAAATCGTCGTCGTAAATTGCTTCGCTTGTGTTGACCGGTACAATCTAGAAAGGTACTTTGGGGGGGGGGGGGGAGGGGCGCATTTGTTAGAAGGGTTTAAGAAAATGAGATAGCCGAGAATATCAAGCGTAAACATTTTTTTTTTACCTGGTAGCATTTTTTATTGGTTAGTGCGTGAGATATCAGCCGAAGGTTTCGCTTAAAGTGGTCTAGATCTTTCCCTACCCTGGAAAGTTGTGCCCTGACCGAGGGTACTCCTCGTCGTCACCCTTTTCGGAGAATTGTTAGTTGTTCAGTCCGTTTCATTGATCGCTTTGTACATACCAGACGAGTTAGAAGCCTGAACATTGGGCCTTCAAGATATTTTGTGGGTTTAATGGTTAAGATTGATCATGAGTGACTTCACCCCCGAAAAGAAGAGACCAACGTCTCTCTAACAATTGTCACTGTGGAATGAAATAAAACCTCATAAATCCATAAGTCAAGTACGTAACTTATGGAACAGTTGTAGCGAATCGTCGAGGGTATCTGTTTGTGCTCGTCTGATGGAACAATAATTGTACTCTTGAGTATCTGTGTGTTAATACTCGTTCTACTCGTCCGTTGTTTCCTTCGCCCCCGTAACCCAGTAACCCAATTACTCTGTAATTCCGGCTAGGAGTTTGCATTTCATTCTGAAACCAAGACGGCGGTATGAACAGGTATGAATGCCTGATCTCGCTACTGATTTCATGGTGAGTGAATAGGCACCGGAGAAAGACATTCTGAACTGAGAAAACATTCGAGAAAGAGCCGGTGGTGTTTACAGCCACTGGCATAAAAATCAAATGTTACCGCTGCGGGGCTCGTTGTCGCTTGGTGAAAGCTTCCGTTCCCTCTCAGAAATTTCAAACTTTAGTAAGCTAAGGATGTTGTTAGAATAAGAACGCTTGATTTGATATGATGTGATACGCAGTAATTAGCTAAACGAGAGCGAATTCATGACTGTCTCTGATTTCTGGAGGAAAGTAACTGAGATAAACGTTGTGAGTACTAAACCATCGAATACGAAGTGGCTCAAAAAGCAAAGGAAAGAAATATTCTTCCCATAGAATTTCACAAAGCTGGGCAATGGGAGGTTAAACAACACCGGAAGTCGCTGCGAAAATTCCCTCTCGGCCCCAACAGACTAAACTGACTGAACTAGTTCGATTTTTTTCTGAACACAGAAAATCAGTGTTCCGCATGGAGGGGGGAAATCAATAACCGAATATTGTGCTCTTACCTCTGTATGAAGCTGTTAATGCCAGTCGATGAAGTTAAACGCTCGCTTAAGGAAGCCTTGCCGTGCTGACCATAGAAACGCCGAGTCTCAGTAACACATTAATGTTCAGAGAGAAAAGACACAGGGGGTGCTTACCATTAAGCCAAAAAATCCGGATGGAATAAACGTTGCATAAAGGTAAGCGATTTTCCGAATTCAATGACCAACCGGATGAGAATGGCGCTTACCTTTAACTACCCAGCATTCCATCTCGCATATTTTACTCGATCTGGCAAATGGTAAGGGCATTTCCCAAATTCCGTTCCGAACGGAAAAAGTGGATTTCCGAAAAGATTTTCCGGAAAATTGCCTTTCCATTTGACCTCAAACCGAAATTTCCGGATTTTTTGGCTAAATGGTAAGCACGCAGATTTTGCTATTTTCTGCAGTTCGGAGATTAGCAGAAAATTACTGTTTTCACGGTTCAATAACCAAGTGACAGTTACCATGGTAACGAGGTTAGTTCGTCGACAGTTAGGGGCACATGGTTTTGACAGTTTCCATTCTAGTTTGGCGCTGCTCCCGGACAGTCAAATTTTTATATTTTCAGTTTTATTACGTACGTTATCTAACGGTTTTCGTTACTTCCGTTGTCGTTGGTCATTTGTTCACGCTTTCGTGTTGTCGAGTAGTTAGCAATCTTACTCCCTCGAGATTGTAATAGAGTCTGGATCTGCTTTCGGGAGGGACCAGGTTTCCCCTCAGGGGTTTTTCCTGGCGGGCGGCAGACTCATTTTCTTATGTTTTTCGTGTGTAATTTCCGTTTTCCAATAAAGAGGGTCTGACGTGCAGCGGCCATCCTAATCGGGTGCAGCGGCCAGCTCCCTAGTTTTCATGTACATTTATTGGTGCAGTGTCGTTTATTTCGGGTGGGCTATAGGGGAAACGTTTACCATTTACATGGGAAAACCGGTTGGTCGACGGTTTGTACAAAATGGCTCTGTCCTCCGCAGAGGTTCTAACGTTCGTTATATAAATCCGCTGTAAGACGTTAGTGCAGGCGCAAAGTCGAATGGATCGATCGTGCGGAGAACCTCTGCCAGATGTACGTCGACTTCTCGTACATCCTTGTCGTTTTCTCGTACATCGATAGATTTCTCGGCGTTGGGTAAACTTGACAGCTTGAAACTCACAGAAACCCATTTCTAATTATTTCGCTACAGTTTGCATTAGTTTTTTTGAGGTCTAATTCAATAATTTCCAAGAAACGAAGCAAAAGTGTTGTACTTCGAAGGCCCCCCTGAAGCCCGTGGGGGGGGTGATCTTGTATGATGTCTTTTACTTTTTTCTCTTGGAAGAATATGGCGGAGGATTCGGAGCTTGACTGTTCTCTTCAGGAGCTGTCTCTTGATGGTAAATCTGAATTCAAATAAACCAATATTGCAATCTCCCCCCGGATGGCAGCCATCTTGGGCGTGGTATCTGGCAGAGGCTCCCGCGCTTTCCGCCGTCGCTTGTAAACCTGTGCCTGCACTTACATTACTCAGCGGATCCTCCCGAAAAAAAACCTTTAGCCTCTGCGGAGGAGAGAGACAAAATGGTAAGCAAAAATCTGCAATGAAAAATTACGTTCAGGATTGGCGTGTACCATTTGCGCAAGCTCTACTAAATAACACGTGACACGCATCGAAATTGGAGTAGGGCTTGGAAGTAGTGAAAACTCATTTTCCCTTTGGACTACCTTTCAAGACGTTCCGATAATTTTGGAATTTTCCGGTCGGGAAGACCAAAATAGCCTTACCATTTACATTCCAACCGAAATTTCCGAAATTTTTTGGTAATGGTAAACAACCATAAGCTCGGATTTCACGAAAAAAACAAGTGGGCGTTCACAGTCCTCCAGCCAAATAATATAAGGGAAGAGTTAGGGGACTTGGGGTACACGAGTATTCCGTAAGTGGAATTCAATTTCAATGTCTCTACCGGATAAATATCCGGTATGCCATTCTTTATCGGTAATGAAATTTACTGAGTCATGTCATGCACTACACTGGTTCAGCATCAACTTTGAGGTAAAACTCCACTTGGTTCTTCCCTACCCAGGACAGTTTCATCTGTTTGCGTTCTTACTGGGGGTACCCAATTACGCCTCTGGCTAAAAAAAAAATGAAAGAAAGGAGCACAGAGAATTATTCGTTGATTTACTCCAAGGAAAAGAAAATAACGCACCAATTCGCAGTCGTTTTTTAGGGGAGTCGTATTCCCTCCACCCCACAAGAATACGACTCTCCTAAAACGACTACGTGTGGGGCTAGCTAAGAGAATCTGCTTGCAAAGGAAGGCACATCACGTGATGAATTTCAACCTACATTGTGGAGTGAAAGGGAGGGAGTAATGGCGGGAGGTGTACAGGGATATTAGCGGTGAATCCAATACTGTAATACAAGAAAATGAAGAGAGCTTGGGAGAATTTGGGTCCATCTTTCTCAGCTGCTTGTTGACCAGAAAAGGAAAGTGCAACGACTAAAAAAAAAAAAACCTAAGCAGTCCTCCCCATCACAACCTTCCCCAGTTTCATTTATCGCGAGCATTTGTCAGAGAAAAGCCACCGTTCATAAGTCTTCAGCTGTTTAGAATAAGCATGCTTCCACACACAAAGCGAACGAAAATTTTCCTGGGGAATGAAGTCAGAGCCAGAAATGGTCTCTACTCTCGCATCCCAGTGAACTGTAGAGGAAGAATTTTTTCCAGCAAAAAAACAAATGATCAAAATAGGATAGTATGCTGGCTCTCCTCTACACAGATTGTCCATTGGCAAACTTCACATATGGAAGTTGTTGGTCCGTTCCCCCCACAAATTGCGATGTGTAAAATAAGGCAATCCTTCTGTTTACTTCAACTGTGCCAGTCAAATCTTAGCTATGTACAGCCATACATTTAATTTTTATCATCCAGTAAACTTTAACAGGCAGGGACCGCAAAGCGAATTTTCGTGTGGCGGGGGCTAATGCGAACGCGTAAGCGTACGCCAACTAGGGAGGTCCGGGGGCATACTACCCCACGAAAATTTGAATTTTAAGTCCTCTAAAATGGCTAGAAATGGATCTAAAACTGTCAATAGTGAAGTTAATTTTTGATTATCATAAAATTAAACGAGTAACAAACTAGCCCTCACGTTTGACCAAATTTAAATAAATGGACTGACCTCTAAGCTAAACCCAACAGACGCAACAGTAGAGTATCACCCGGACATTTCTAAGTCGGATTCTTTGAAGGTGTTAAAGTTTTTTTTTCGATTGTCATTGAAAGCTGCAAACTCATTGGCAACATCTATAAGACAGTGTCTGTTCTCTGTTTGTGGGTGTTAACCCTTTAACCCCTAAGCGGTCTCCGTTTGACGAGTACAATCGTCTGGCGTTGGACAGAGTAAAATCTATAAAGTCACTCTTAGGGAGGAAAGGGTTAAGCATTGTCAGATTACTAAATCGTGTTTGTCATCCTCGAGGGTAGCCACGTTTTCAGTCTCCGAGCAGAAGAAAAGGATCTCTCGCCTGCTGCTTTGATTGCTGGATTTACAAGTAGTTTACACTTTGCGGCTTCAGAAAACTGCTTGATCTTGGCTAAAATGCCATCTAAGAGGTCCGTATATTTCACATAAAATAATGTAATGTACTTTTTGTAAAAGACAGACCTGGTTTACTTAAGCAAAAGGAAAAAGTTATTTAATCCGCCAAAAAAAAGTGGGGGAGCTAAAGCCCACCCCTGCGCGGTCCCTGACAGGACAGAGGCATTCATCACCAATAGAAAATAACAAAAATGGCCTGATGAAAAACATAAGACACTGTCGTAAGCATTGTCATTTTATAGATGGAGTTGTGTAGTTTAGTTCGTGGAGTTTTGTAATCAACTGTTGAAGGAGCTTCTAAGGTAACGACAATTACGGTAAAAGAGGGTGTGTGCTTTCATGCTACAATGGTCGTGTTTTCACGAGCGATTTCTCAGGTCGCTTAGCGAGTGAAAACCGGAAATCGCGGGAAAACAGTTGCTTTATCAAGTTGCTTAAAGTTAAGCGAGTCGTCAAGTTTCAATAGAACTCTGGTTAAATTTACGCCACCAAACCAGATAGCTTAAGCGAGTGGGTAATTAATTTCGGCCAATGAGGAGTCGCTTGCGGTTATTCAAATTAGAAATACAACAGGCGTGCTATTTTTATTCGTTTGAATCTCCCGCCATATTATTCAAATTGATGTATTGGCACGTGCTCTTTCCTCATTTAATCTTACCCGTGAAAACACGTATCATTCTTGAGTTGCTTAACGATGTCTGCAAACAAACACTTTCAGGAATGTTAAGCGAGACAACGGCTGTCGTGAAGATATGGCCTATAGCGAAATGCTTCTCAAAATCAATGGGAAAATATTTACTTTCATTTTGTGCTAATAAGTATTGAGAAGTAGGCACAGGAATGCGGATTTAAAAAGGGGAATATCAAGACAAACGAAATGGTCGCACAATCCTCACATAAAGGGAACACAGGATCAAAATTCACTTTATTGAAATTCTATTTATTCGATCTCTTATAGCGTAAAAACGTAGCTTCTGAGTTTAGAAATTGTACACAAAAAGTAGAACAGGTGTTCTGCAGCCATTTTATTAGAATTCAACGTGCTGTGAATATCACTAAGGACCTGCTTGTTATATAAGACAGCACACAGAGATGTTACAATGAAAATAATGCACCATACTACCATTTGATTTTAAACCTCACAGCAGCATGCTTTCAAGAACTCAAACCAAAGGCGCAATGAATGCCAATTCACCATCCAATGTTGAGGGTGGGTGAAGGGGGGAGGGAAGGGAACTGAAGTCACGCAACGCTTCCCGTCCCAAGGTGCATGACTTCGGCCCCAGCAGCTGCGAAGGAGACGAAAGAGTGAACAGTAACTTGTACACAACGTTTCACTGTAAAAATTCTCTACTCTGTGTGAAGCCTCCGACAAGGCGAAAATGATAAGAAACTATAGATTTCGGTTGCACTATTGCACAGAAGCCTGTGGACAATTTAACGTTTTCTCGATAAACTTGAGGAGTCACGTTGGTATGCTTGTAAGTTCTTGTTTAAGAAGTCTAATAACTTATCTATTCATCAGAGCCTGTGTTACGTTTCTGCCGTCTGTTTCTTGGTGAGCGACGTGGAGAGTTCTTGCCAGCTGCAAGACAGCAATAAGTTTGAGTTAAACAGCATGTCAACTACAAACACAGAACATTAATTTTGAGCTGACCTTTGAAAGAGAAACTCAAGACTTCTAGGACTACTTAGGTCAAATCTTACGAATGAACTAATGACAAGAAGATCACCAAAGAATGGAGGTGCAACAATCATTGAGATTGAAAAACATACATTGGACTGCAGGGCAAAACATTTTACATGTGATGACCACTTAAGGTGTATTTCCAACTTTACTTCCTCCACAGAGTGAACCCTTGTTGGTAATTGTTAATGTTCTTTCTGAAAAGCAGTGAACCATTGCTTGGCCACCAGAGCTCTGCTTACTCAGCACATTCATATGTCAAGTGTGGCTATTGTTCGAAAACTTGCCCGCAACAAAAAGCGTTGTTTCAGGTAGTTATCTCCAAAGTAGCCAATATAAAGACTAGGAGTGCAAATCTGGCTTTTTTTCTTTTCTCCTCCTCCTCTCTTTCTCCCCTCCTTCTCAACAATTGGGTGACTAAGGTTACTTCAGGTGCGGTTGGTGGGCCCATGGGAATTAAACGTGCTGCAGTTTGGCCTGATTTGGTTCAAACTTCTGCAATTTTCGTTAGGCACTTTTTTGCACATCAAGACAGATATACGATACCAAAAAGCTCAAGTTGCAAACAGAACTGCAATGGCCCTTACTATTTTGAAGTCATTAAGAGTAATCTCAATGATACATCCACTTCCAAACTACATTAACGTGATTAACTTTAGCTAAGAATAAGAGAACATACCAAATTCTGTAGTTGTTTCCTTTGGCAGCCAATCATAGTCAATATCAGTATTCTGTTGGGTTCCCATCTCAACCACAGGCTTAGGAGCTGGTTTCTTACCCTTTATAGGAAAATACTGATTAGTCAAAATCATTTGACTTACCAAACAAAAATTGAAGGGGTGTAGTGATGACCTGGCCTCATGTCAGAAACTCTGGTCTGCACTTAGTTTTTGATTTGAGCCCCGAATTATTTATGAAAGTTGCGTTTGACTTTTGCGGAAACCAAACAAGGAAATCGACCATGCATCAGATCCTTTTGTTTCCGTTTCTGGTGTTTTTGGCAAAGTCATAGGCTAATTCATCAAAGTGTAGCTTTAAAACCACAAAATAAACATGGGTCTACGTCTACGTGAAATGATAACCAGTCTGTAGGCCAAAGAAAAAAGAATTTCAGGGAGCTTGAGATTTTAGGCCAAAATCATCACTTTAATACACCCTTTTTGCACTGAGCCCTGCAATTATCACAAAAGCAGTGAACAAAAGACACAATTTACTTGATTTTGCACTTTTACACTTTACGATTTTCTTTGCAATGTTTGTCACAGGCATGCAATTCTCACCTTTCTCGTAGTGCACATATAAATAGCTTTCTGTGGTCACCTTTTTGGGGTCTTCGTTCAGTTTTGATTGCAGATTTATTGTTACAAGTAAGAAACAAATAATAATAAAGAGGCTCTTGGCAAGTTGTAATATATCGGTCGTTTGTTTAGTTTTTCATGGTGCTCATATTAACAGGGTTCACTGTATTATTACTGGAAACAAAAAAGTTCCTTTTAACATTAAAAGCAAATAGCCAGAACTGTACCAAACACACACCCAGAGTACCATCTAGAAGGAGCTTTGACAACCCAACTAAATTCAGGAAATTGTTTTTAAGCTGAGCTTGGTTTGTCTAAGGTTCTTACTCAGCAGCAATATCTACTATACAAAATGTACATAAAATTAATGAATGACATTACCTTCACTGATGTCAGGGCATAATGACCCCCCATAATCAGTAAAAGGCCCACAGCAACCAGGAAGACATAAAGAAAGAAGCTGAAAGAAAAAAAAAGACCTATCAGATGGAAATTAGTCCCTGCACTCCTATGAGTAGCTTTTAAGCAGTTCTCACTTCAGAAACAGAGTTGGTAATTAAAGTTGAACACTTGACACTGAACTGATTTTCATGTGTCAGACTAATAGTAAAAATACCGGTAATTAGTGTTCCAAAATGAGAATTCAGACAGACTGAAAATACTACATACAGTACATCTGCATAAGGTTAAGGTTCCATCATTCAAGTTCCTGGACATTAGAAAATGCAACTAGAGACGTAACACAACAGAAACACAAAGAAGCAGTAACCAAAAGGAGAGATTTGTCTGCACACAACATTTGGGACTGAAAGGAATACTACAGACAGCAAGAGGATGAAACAAGCCAACAATTCTTACGTTTCACCATCCATTCCTTCATCGCTCTCAATAATGCTAACAGTCTCATTGAAAACTGCATCCATAAATGGCTTGCCTTCCTGCAAGGGATAGAGAAAAGATGCAATGTCTAGAGGGATTTTAAGAGAAAGCAAAATGCATTCACAGAAAAACGGACTTTACAGTGTCCAGTGTTGTACATAGTATTACCTTACCAGGCTGTAAAAAGTGTGTGAATATAAGAATGATAGTGATGATGGTAATCATCATATCCTCATGCAGTAATGATCATTTACATAATGTTTTATCTCACCGAATCCTTGTACACCAAGTTAACAGTCAGTCCAAATGGCCGTCCACCAAAAGACTCATGAGGCTTGAAAGCATATTCAAAAGAGGCCTATGAAGCAAACATAGGTTAAGCAAACTTCATGATTGCAGATTGCGAATATAAAATCTTTTGATGGAGGTTTCTTTAAATACACTGTAGGGTTAAATGCAATTTAACTTGGTTAACGACTAGGAGCAAGTTGCTCAGTTTGTTTGGTGTGGCATGGTGTGGCATTAGCATTAGTTTTATTAGTACATTTTTGGGGTGTGCTGGCAGCATCTCACGTGTGCGAGTGTTATTTGTGTGTTGAGCTTCTTCTTTGTGTCTTCTGGCAGTTCTAGTGGTCAGTGGTTCTTGTGTACTTTATGCGTGTGCCTTCACATGTGCTCGTCAATTTGTTTAGCTCAGCGTTCAGTGCGTTGCCACTGATGTGCATTCTAGTAGTCAATGTCTCTCCTTAGTAGTTTTTTTTTCCATTGAACGCATTGTTAGTTGTGATGGGTGCTTGACTTGGGGTCTGGTGTGGCAGGCGGGGCTTGTGGTTGGGCTGCGGATAGGACAGGCTTATGGGGTGTTCCACTGACCTGGGCTTGGGACGGTGGTACCAGTCCCTAGATCCTTGAGCACCCAACCTCAATTTGCCACACCGGCGTTAATAGCACATTACAAAGACAGCCATGTTACAATGTACATTTGTTCAATGTTCCATCTACCAATTCCTTGTCTCACCCAAAACTACTGTATTTTCTTAATTTCTAAAAACAAGTAGGGCTTTAAAACTTAAAACTTTGTAGAAACTTATACATTATACAGACTACTCAACCAATCCAAAGGAATGTTTCAGACACATACCTGACTACTTGGCTGAACCACTGTGTTATACTGCAATCCAGTGAACTGTAGGAATCAAATACAGTTGGTTCAAACAGTTGTCCCAGAATTGGTAGTCTCCTTTGCAGACGCTGTTTGGCTCGTCACACAATCTTTCCTTCCCAATGAACGTCTGCTGAAATGAGCGGTGATTTGCATAGTCCAATCAGAGCACACTTCCCAATCCTGGAAGTGTACTTTGGACTTGGACGTGCTTCGTCAACAGTTTGCATTTCACGACAGCGCTTGCAATGGTTTCATAGTCTGACAGCAAACGTTTGTTGACAATTTTACTGGGATAGTGAATGTATATTCTCACTACAGAACTTCCATGGGCTGATTTTCTGTCCCTGATTTTGAGAGCAAGGCATTTTGTATCAGAGTAGATCATGTCAAATTAGGCACCGACATAGGTGAAGGTATGATAAACAAACCGGCTTCATTTGTTAGCAGTGGAGTTTGAGGGATTTCCACGGTGCTCGGTGAAATAATCGCTGATTGATTTCAGCAACCTTCCAGTAATGCAGAACTTTCGCCATTGTCTTCTTCCAAAGAAATAGAAGTGGTAGGGAAGTTGATAAATTTCAGTGATTTTGCTGCGGTATGTTTCAGAGTTGAAGGTACGATTGTCGCAATAACATCCACCTCCGTGTCAGTTGAATTTTGCCGTACTCACTTTGTTCTTATTACAGCTTTCTTGCATTTCTCCTTAAATCTCCTCTTGCACTGCTCGCAGGTGTGCTTTAATTTTTTTGAAATGAAGAAACCACTTATAACATTGGGAAAGGACGAACATGTTGCTTAAGGAAAACACACTTGCATCAATTTCCAAGACATTTCCAATCAGGTGTGGTATGTCCACAGAACTCTTGCCAAACACTTGTATTCTCGCAGTAGGAATTAGAATGGAACTACATACCAAGGAAATGATTGTTTCAAATAATTTTTTTTAGAGTAACATCTAGTCCCGATTTGGAATTATTCGTTCGCAAGAAATATAAAACTCCTTAAGGGCTCTCAAGGAGCATTTTAAACGCAACTTTTGATTGGCTTTTCATTACACAATAACTTAGTGCTGATTGGCTCTGTAGTAATTTTCACGTGGACTCTGGCTGATCTTTGCTAACAATGGCAAAGGAATGTGCCGCTTGTTTCAGCAGATGTTTGTTGGGGAGGAAAGATGGCATGATGAGCCACAAGAGTGTCTGCGAAGGAGACTACAAAATTGGCTGCAATCAACAAAGGCATTTAAGCAGTCATGATTCATTGGGGAACTTAAGCACCAGTGACAGACAGCAACCAGAAGTAGGGCATCTTCTCTTTTAACTTACGTTGATGCTATCTACTTGAAAATTTGTACAAAGCTACGGCCCTTGAATACAAAATGTCCATTTCTGTTGCTGTCCATCACTTAAAAACACCTTTGTTCAAGCTCCCTGTTACTTTAAATACCACTTACATTTTGAATGAAATATGTGTAATCTTGAGGATACCTGTAAATAATGTGATAAGCAAAGTCAATAATGCACCAACATATTTAATAGCAAGCAGCCCTCAATGAAACAATCACTGCAATAAGCTCTCTCTATGAACAGTTTGTGCTCTTAGGGTAAATGTCAAGCTTAAAATATTGTTTAAAGACTCTCTGTCGACTTATTAGTTTGTCTCAGTGTTCAATCCCTCAAAATCCAAGACATCTATCCAGTTTATTCAGCATTTATTGTTTGATATAAGAAGTTTGACTATCTTATATAATTAAGATCAGGATATTTTGTTCTGCATCGGTCATCTATTAGATATTTGGAAGTTAAGCAAGAAGCAGTACATAACAAATACGTTTGCTATGGCACCGGGTACCAAGAACAGCAGTGGAAGAGCAAGAAAGAATACAAGAGGCTTACTTGAGACAACCTGTTCAAGGACAGTGGATGGGCAAACAAAGCTTTACACGGATTCTTAAAGCACAGCAACAGCGAGTTCACCCAAATATAGTTATTATACTCAGTTGTAACTGCAAGTAAGTGTGATAATTCGTGGCTAGTACTTGTGAACATGTTATTTTGAGTTTCTTCGGCTGGACGCCGTTTGACACTTCTAATGCCGTAATAATAACATCAATAAAGTCATTTGGTAGAAGTTGTTTTCTATTACAAGTAGAACATAGAAACATAGCCTCTTCCATTTATAAACCAAAAATATGTTCTCTCGTTTGCACATTGTTTTTGCACAGTCCCGCATTTGCATTTCTTATATTTATGTTCTATTGGCCTTGTGGAAAAAGTGGTCACAGGCAGTACCATCATTTTGCTTGGTTTTACAAGTGGATTTGCAGTGCAATAAGACCCATTTAATTTTTCTTATCCCACATCTCGCTTCCTGTAAAGTGGCTTTCTTCGACATTTGATCGCGTCCATGACGCCGATCAAATTTGAGGTTTCAAATCCTTCAGACATGAGCGGACCACACGCCTGTAATTGTTTCCAGTCATAAGCTAGCCTTCTTGCAACATTCCTGCCGATATATTTGACTGTAATATGCCGTTCGCCATTCCCTCACATATGAATTGCCATTAACGGTTCATCCCAAAACAACAATAAACGCGTGCAAAGCAGGCAGGTCGACAGAGAGTCTTTAAATAAAAATTCACTGCAATGATGAAATCATGATAAATCATAAATCATTGCACAAAAATTAATATCATGTCACCACAATCCACTGAAGAAGGGAAACCTAAATGTCTAATTTACTTTCAAAATCTGGGACTATTATTGCAACAAAATGAACTTCACAGCTGAAAAGATAACCATTGCAAAGTTATCAGAAAGATAGTAGAAGCTTCAACTAGTGGTGTGGAAGGAACCTTGAAAAAGTCTAGCCAGAGTAATTTCAAGGTTTTCACAGGTTCTTAACTTGTGACTTCTCAGGATTCATTGCGTTATTGAAAGAAACAAAAGCAAAAATGGTGGTTTCCCTAGGTTGGTTTTCTACTTAGCTCAAACCACTAAAAAAGAGAAGAATAACATTTCTGGTATGCTAACCAGCATGTTCATCATAGTAGAGTGACTTAAGTGAAATTTGGATTTTAAGGCCCAATTTTCAAATACACCCCCTTTTGCATCAAACACCTCTCAATTACATTGAGTATCAATGACAGGAAATGATCAGTTACTGGCAAGTAGTAAAAACCTAAGGTTACATTATCAAAGACTATTGTAGTCACCTCAATGATGCCTCTATGAGTTCCACAATGAAATCATTCTTGCCATTATTAGCAAGACCAACTAGACACTTGATAACCTCACCTGCTGGAAATTCTAAAAAGAAAAAAAATTTTGCCCAAAGCCACACCTGGTGATTATTTAAGTTTCATATAAATAACTCCTATTTTATCATATTTTTATTCGGAATCAAAGCCATTCCAAAGTTGAAATTCCTGGTCAAGCCAGGCAAGAAGAACGGCTGAGCAGTTTCAAATTAAAATCTAGCCATTCCAAATTGATTCAGATGCCGAACTTTTCATGTACTTAATTCTATGAGTCAGGTTTGGCTCATCAAAAGTATGGTGTCTGAATCTGGCCTTACTTGTACATATCCACACATGAATTCTTAAGACCAGAAGAAAAGTGTAGAAATGTAGCAATTGCTTCTCGCACTTCTCTAATGTTCCTTAATTTCCCATGTCATTATTTTTAAAAAATGTCCTGGAGATTTGAGAGAGCTTTCACAATAGAAGTCTTTTGATGACATTATTTTGTTGACAGCCTAACCCCTAACTTTTGCTCTTATCTTCAAAGCATTAATATTATTTTGTATTTTAAAGTTAGATTGAATTACATTCTTTTCACTGTGTTTTCATTATTTCCTTCAGAAAATTTCCAGAGATTTACAAATGCACATGACTAGTAACATAGTGTTCATGCATGACAAGACCAAAAGAAGCAAGTGAGTGGTACTGCTTTGTGCATTAAGATTTGATTTGATTCAACCAATCAAGGTGTGCACAACTCTTTGACATTTTTCTATTACACTGTACAAACCATTTTATCAAAATGTTTAATAACTGAGGCATTCAATAAACAATTAAGAATAGAAATCAGCGACAGCAATAGCTCCATGTAATCAAATTCATTTGAGACTGATTATGCCATGTTTCAAATAAAAGCAGGTCCTTGGGTCAAAACCCAAGAAAGCTGGCTTTCTGACCAGACACTGAGTTATTGAGTTCAAGACCTGTGTCTACTGAGCCCTTAAAAAATGTTCTGTGATCCCCAGACACTGAAAGTTATCTGGAACACTAGATTACACAACCAACATTTAACACACATTTTTATTATATAATTAACCTACATAATCATACTTGCACCTGTACATGTATATAAATTTGAAAATGATGACATGAAGTCATCAAAACATCATCCAACATTGCTGTTATTGATTTTTATTCTAATTATTAAATGTTTAATGTTTTATTTATTCTGCAAGCACTTTTAAATTAATAACTTTATGGAACTTTTTGGTCAAGTACATGTATTTAACGGCTGATTATTTTGCTTATGCCACAAACACATGTTCGACTTGATGTCATAATTTTTCAGTACCAGTTGTAAGTTGTTTCCAAACTGTCAGGTCTTATGCATTCTACATGAATTGTATGTTTTATGTAAGTTAAAAACAAAAGATAACAAACCTTGATTGCCAGGCTTGGTAAAAAGAATCACAGTGTCAGCATCTGGGGATGGCTTTGGAGCTTCCTCCTTCTCTTCTTCCTCTTCACTTGATTCAGCTTCTGTTTTCTGAAATAAATCAAAGCTGGTCACTTACCGATATCCCTCTGATTCCCAGCAGTTAGCAAGGAGAACTTTTTCCTTTTCAAGACTTCATTGCAAAAAATACATGCACTCAAATGATACAATTCCAAAAACGATCCCAAGAACAAGCATAAGCTTACAAATGACAAAACAAGTTCATGTAAAAGTTGTGGGACATAATGAAATTGCCTTTGTCTCCTAACCCTACCAGTAATTATCTATGAATAAATTGAGGTTCAGACAAGGTTGAAATTATTTTAACCTGAATACACTGTATCATTTTCACCTACAACACAAACAAATAAGGAATAGCACCAAATCAATACTAACAGAGTCTTTTGTAGCTGGACTGTCATCTTTGTCCTCTTCCTCGTCTTCTGAATCAACCTGTTAGAAAAAACAATTAAGCCATCATGCCGATCTATTGTTGGTCATCAATAATTATTAAAAAATAGACAAAGAATAAGACTGCAATATGCTGTACCAGTAGAACTCTAGAAAATTTTGGCATAAATTATTTGCAGTCGTTTTTTTAATCACAACAAAAAAGTGATCAAAACAATGAAAGCCATTAGTTTAAATACAGAACATGAACAACCAATGAAAAGTTGAACAATGAACAATAAATATCAGTTGATATCGATTTATTAATTGATTGACATTGATAACCAATGAACAATCAAATGTACGATTTTCATCGCATAAGAATGATGAGATTTGATCAATTAACTATCATCCAATTTCCACCAATTATCAATTTACTGTAATCCATTGCTGATGACTGGTTAATTAACTGCCATCAGTTTCCATTTGATTTGTTCCATTTTACGATGTTCTATTTTAAAGACACAAGCTTTCTTATTTATTAAAACAAATAGTACCAATCTACGAATCATATAAAATTGCTCTGGTGTATTACAGATGCTAACAGAGCAATGGAATCTTGCTTCAGTCAATGATAAATATTACAGAGCCTTTATCAACGTGAATACAGTGTAGATGTGGCCAACATGTCCGGCAAATATTGAAAACACACTCTTGACATTCAAACACATATATGGTTGAGTTAACTTGAAGGAGAGGTATAAGCTGCATTTTTTCCTAAAAAATAGCTTGAGAAAGTGTCATAGATAATCACCCTCTTAAAGAGAAAACTGAAAGTCAATCTACTTACAGTACATGTACATGTAAACTACTACATGTACTACTACTGTAAAATACAAGAGACTAAAAATTGGTCACTGCTTTTGCAAATCTGGTGGCTCCTGAAGGATCTGTTACTTTGCCCTTGATGACAGACCTTTAAAGCAATTATTCAGAGTTGCCTTTCTCAAAAAGCTGAAGGTTTGTGGCGCGTGAAGAGTCAGTAAAAGAGACACTTGGATACAATGCAACTCTTGTTGTTTTATTCTCGCGTTTGGAAAATACATTCATGAGAGTTGTAAGCTCATTTAGTTTAGCTTTAATAGAGCAGAGTTCGTTACTATGCGGCTTGGTTTGGCTGGCTGCTTTATGTTTGGAGTTGGCCCTGGAGACTGATCTGCTGGTGGCTGAGTGGATTCTCCTTTCTGCTTGCTCACGTTTGGTTTTGTCAGGAAATAGGGTAGCGAGCTGTGATTTGAGACAGAAAATGGTTTCTGTATCTGCGCTGGCGTTTTTCTCCTGCTGTTTTACCATGAGTTTAAGGAGGTCCTGTTCTACAGTTTGGCAGATTTTTTGTATGGCAGCGGTAAATTCCTGGTCTGGTCTGCAGTGAGGTCTGGGCCGGAACTGGAGACCAACTGGACAGGAGCGTTTGCTGACATGTTCTTTTAAGACTGAAATGGATTTCAGACATTTCGCGCATCTGGTTTCCAAGGAAGCAATTCTATTTCTCAGCTGGCTGAAGCCCTCTACGGTCCTGGGACGCTTGGGGGCTGGTGGTGGCTGGGAGGATGGTATGTCTTCCTTGCTTTCTGAGTCTGATCTTGTCCGCTTGGCTGGGGACTGGATGGGAGAGATTGGCGGTGGTGCCTGGCTGTCTCTCATTTCTGCTAGTATGGCTACAACAGTGTCGTCGTTTGCAATGGCCATAGTAGAGTTCTGATAAGAACTGTTTCAGGATATATTGCAAGACCGGTTTCGGAAATCTGAGTGGTTTCCTTCGTCAGTTGCTTTTAGTGCTCAGGTGAGTGCGAGCTGGTTGTGATCCGATGATAGCAGAATTGCGGTTTATATAGCTCACTTTGCGCGTCCTGTTAATGACAACAACTTTTGGAAAGTTTCTGTTGTCTTCAGTTCAGTTCAGTTCTTTATTTTTCTAATACTGTAAGTAGAGTTTACAAATCTGACATGCCCACACGTAGCTGATGCTAATCTAGGTGTGGGACATGTTTCAACTAAAGGAAATAGGTAGACAAGTTTACAGTAATCGGATAAATAAGATAAATGTACAAGTGTAAAAAGCTTAATAAGTTTGTGAACGTATTTGAAATGGCATCAAGAAAATAAGATATTTTAGAGTGATCTTCTGACGCATACAGCTGTATGCAACCTTCAAATCACTTCACTTACAGTACCGCTCAAAAGTAAGTTACCAGTCGCGATTCGCGAGACTCATTGAAGCGAAAATTTCTGGCATAAATTATAGATTATCACAACGCGAAATCAATTAATATAGCGTATCGATTTCACGTAGCGCTTACAATTGCAGCTGTTTGAGCTCTCCACACATGTACATGTTGTGCCCTTCGTTGAGGTCGTCGTGAGTCGGAATGGTGTAAAATTAAGCGGCAGACAAACAAATCCACCCACAGATAAGAGATTTGCATAACCGCCAAAATATTGGCGTTCATACAATATTCATAGACACGGCCGCACAAGAAGCTTAAACTTTTGAGCCTGTCGTTGGTAGAATGATCAAGTTTTATAAAATTCGTGCGAAGTAAAATCAAGCTTCAGACAAACAAATCCGCCCACAGATAAGAGATTTGCATAACTGCAAAAATATTGGCACATGTAATTCGAAACCTTTCGCGTCTGGCATTGATCAGTAGAATGATCAAGTTTTATAAACTTCGTGCGAAGTAAAATCCGTCCTCAGATTGAATGACCTTTGTTTGTTGGTCTTTGTTGTGAATGATCGTTTGTTGTGAGTCTGTCGTTGTCGGTAGAATGGTCTAGTTTTCTAAAATAAAAATTCGTGCAAAATAAAATCAAGCGCCAGACACACGGATAAGAGATTTGCATAACCGCAAAAACAATCAATCAAAACAAATCAAGCAAGCTTTGCATGAAAGAAAAGTCACTGAATAGATCTTGCTAATCTTTATTGAAAAACTGAATAATAGGATAAACATGCGTGTTTCCTGCGAGTAAGTGCTATCTTTTTTGATATTCATAACCAGTTGGAACATTCCATTTTTTTATCAGTGCAATTGCATTATTCTTTATGAGGATGAAGCTACGTTACTATAGGAAATAAACTAATTGTTACAGTTAACAATAGGCCAGTTAAGATCGCGCGAGAGCTTCAAACCATTTGACTTACAGTTTTTACAATGTCGCATGCGAGGGGAATCGCGTAACATGCGACGGTGGTAACTTACTTTTGAGCGGTACTGTACAAAAACTGAAGAAAAAAAACTGTGAAAAACATAGAATAAATTTCAAAGGTAAACTTTTTCTCGCATAGCTTAACATTACGTGGATGGTTTGCAATTGATAAGAACACCTTACTGCTCTTTGACTACCAGTATACTTGCTGGATAACATGAGCATTTTCTGTCTTGCACAGAATTTTGTTGCAAAAATGTTTTTCGCACATTTTAACTGTGAGTGTGGATTATACAACAGTGCTTACAGCTATACTGGTTCAACTTGAAAGACAAAATTTTCACTACGAAAGGAAACCCCAACAAAAGAATGATAATTCTCAGCCACTCAATTACCCTGGGTGCCTTAGGTTATTTTTTCGTTTAGAGAAGGAAAATTACATGGGAAAGCCGCATTCATGAGGCATGAAGAGCCAAGCAAAAAAATTACCTCTGGTTGCACAAATACTGAACCTCATTTCTGTGCTGTGCTGTCACCCAAGAAACCACACTTTTCCTAAGCCAATCAGAGTTGTTTCATGTCGGCTGAGAAACCACCCTTTTCAGAGTTGTTGTTTTATTTGAAGAACCAATCAATGAACTAGGTCTGTCACTCTTGCAACCAAAGGCCTGTCTCTTGCCTTCTATTTTAGTTTTCAGGGATATTTATTTTTTCTCAAGGGGACTCTGGAGCCAAGGTACTGCTCAATACATCATGACCTCTTGCTGCTATAATAAAGTTTTGAACCTGTTTAAATAGACAATAACTACTTCAATTAAAAGTATGTCAGAAAGGCACAAAAACAATCAAATATGAATCTTGCCTTTCCATCATCAACGTCTTCCTCTATGACATCTTCAACATATTCTTCATCTCCTGCAGCTTCTGCTTCAGTCGGTTGTGCAACTTCCTGCTCATTTTCGACCTCATCCTCTCGCGCCATAACACACATGTCTTTTGATACCCCAATGATTAAGCGCCACGTACACAAACCGTAAAAAAATATTTTATTAGTATAAAACAGGAAACAGAGTCCGTGAGCTTTCTCATACATAGCACTTTAATCAATCTAAAGATTTGATGTTCTTAAAATGCAGTCCTCAGACGAAACAAATGAAATCATTCACCCAACGAGAAGACAACAAGTTCTATTCATCAAGGAAAAGAGAGAATGAGACGACACTCGAGAAACCCTGCGCTATCGAAAATAAAACATTCTCGACAACGTAGCAATCTTCCGAATGGTTTCATTCAAGATGTTGATACCTCAGCATCGGGGAGATCATTCCAAATGCCTTAAACATCACAGGACAGAAGAGAAATCAGCATTCCGGATATACGGTCTCAATTTTACTGCCATACAACCAGCTCAAAATCACGCAATAGTTGGTGACTTACCATTTCCAATCAGGACCAGTGATGACGGTAAAATCAAAAGAAACATAAACATAAACTTCCCTATTGAATAAAACATGGTGGATTTTGTTAAAAACCGCTCCTTCTTAGTAGATGGAAACGGATTTTCTGACTGTGTTTTCACACAATCAGAAAAAATGGCTGCCAGAACAAAGAGAACCACGGAAGAGAGAGCCAGCGAATACAACTGATCAGCTGAAAACAGCTGATTAGTTACCAGCCCCTCACCTGCTGAATGTTGCTGTCCAACTCGTCGAACTCAGAGAAGTTGAATTCTTCTTGAAAAGTCAAACAGTTTCGGCATAAACCTAACTTACATTCGGAAATGCTCATCAAAGTGAAGGTAATTATACCTCAACGCAGGTTCTTACACATACAGTTCTCGTTTTAACACCTTTTTTTTTCTTTTGTCTTGTCGCCATGCGTCCTCAAAGACTTTGACAGGAAAAGAGGTAGGCCAATGTCAGTGTTCAGACTTACGTTTGCAATTTTCAGATTCTCTATTTTAGGAAAGCATTATTACTTGAATTGTGCTATTAGTAGATTCGCATACGTTAACGTAAAGATCCATGCGTAATTATAAATCTGCCGTGGGATCCGGATAATTTTTCCGCTTGTTTGCATTGTAGTCAGGATGTTTTGATCTGTTTCTTTATCAGTCTATCAATTTGGCGAGTTTAAATTATTTGGAAACAGTTCAAAAGCCATTGCTTTTGTATGACTAGTGGCGATGATGTATACCAAAATTGCCATTGCCAGTGGCTTTTATTGGTTTACATCTACAGATCTACATCGACATAGTTACATGCAATCAGTACTTGACAAAGTCCACTTGACTTATGGCTGTCCTTTTTATTTTAAACCTCGTACACCATTTCGAGACATCACTGCAAGCCAGCCACTTCACTGAGAAGAACAGGCCAGACCTACGTACCAGGAACTGACTTTGCCCCACTCTTTATAAACACTGCATGGGTACTTTACTGAGGGTCCCCTATACCACTTTGGAAAATTCATTCACGTAAAAATATTGAGAGTGTTCACGCGTCACAGATAATTCCCAAAATTCGTTCACGTTCACGATAAAGCAAATATCGGCAATCATGAATCACAAATGAACAAATAAACCTAAATCACATTTCACGAGAAAAAAATAGTCCCAATCACGTTTCACGAAAAAAGTATAGGGAACCCTCTTTACTGTTCCACAGATTATGGTTTGTTATTCTTATCCAAGAAGAAGTCAAACCATTTGCAGATGTCATTTTAGAGGCAGCACTTTCTTCTCAGTTATTTAAAGGCCTTGAGTATTTTTCCAGCCGTGGTTTGAATCAGGGACAGGATGGCAGAGTGGTTTAGGGTGCTGGATTTTAATGCAGTGACCCAGGTTCAAATTCAGCTCTGGCCACTAGCTGGTGTTGTTCTGGGTAGTCCTGGTTCAACTCCTCCATCAGCATTGTAAATAGCCAACTGGTTTGCCTCTGGCTAGTAGGGTTTGAAATTATTTTTAGCACTTGCTCACTTGTCAAATGCGAACATAAATATTTCTGGGTGAGTACAAATCCTACCTTAATTGAGTGCATATGGTTCAATGGACGATGTAAACTTCACATTTTGATTGATCTAGACAAGTTTTCAATAAAGTATAGATGTATAAATGATGTTATGAGTTGAAGAAAGTACAAAAACCAAAGTATAAAACAAATAAATTTGTGCGGTCAGAACGTACACACACTGTGAAAAGGAATATATTTGTTACCAGTAATTGCAAGTCCATCACAGAGAAAGCAAACTGTAAACCAACCTGACAGCAAGTTAGAAGTAAAGATCTTAAGATTCTTTCTGGAAGAAAGAGTAGTTTAAAAACTAAAGAAAATAGTATTGAACAAATAAAGTGAGCAATACCAGTATTTATTGCCATGTTTGCAATGATGTCAAGAGTGAGACTGTTAGACCTGACTGCAATTCAGGAAAAAATTATTCAATGTTTCAAATTGTGACAGTAGCCATAGAGAAGAACTGATATTCAGTGTCCAGGCTGTTCATTGAGACTAAAAGTTTAACAAGCTATGAAGAAGAAGAGGCTGAAAGTACAGTGTAGCAGCATTCCCTCTTGAATTAGCCCCAAATACCAAGAACATTTTATAACCATACCATTGAACAGAGAAGTGTCATGGCCAAACAAACCACATTAAGTCTCTGTCTTCAGAAGCTGGCCATCATAACATCTTCTGATTTGAAACACATGCAAGTCAAAAAACAAGCATACCCTATCCAAAGAAAATGAAACTACTGGTCAAAGACTACTGTCTAGTATAAGTTACAGGTATATATGCTCCAGCCCATCCTCACCTCTTCCCAAGTCAGAGGCCCATGCGACTGGCAACTCCAATCATTAACAATTAGGAGTGTTGCCTGCTCCTTTTATTGGCAGCTGCTTACTATGGGCAAGAAAGGGGTTATTGAAGGGTATAGGGCCATGAGCTTTCAAGTGCCATGTGAGATCAGTCATTCATTAGCTCAAAACAAATGCTTGTGAAGGAGTTTGGAATAAAGGTGGCATGCAGGCATTTATGAGGGCTGAGGGCACATTTTTAAGTTGTGTTTTGACCAAATTTGAGTCTCAAAGAAGAATCATTGAATACTAAAATGGTATAAAGTTTATGGCTGATTGATCTCTCTCTCTTTCTCTGTGGTAAAATGCCATTCAAAAGAAAAGGATTCTTCAAGGATTCTCCTCTGTGACTTTGAAATTTCTAAGAAATCTGTTCAAAAGTGCAAAATATTAGAAAGGGAATCTCAGCCACAGTTGATACCTTTGGGCCACCTTAACTTGAACAAAATAAATCAAGCCAATTTAAAAATTGTTGTCTCCAACATGGTTCCCACAGTTACAAGGTGATTGTAGTTCAAACTTTCAATGGCCTGTGAACATGTATTTGCCTTGTGTAGTGTATTCCTTTCATGTTTCTGGCCCAGGAGAAATTGATTTTTATTACAGGCAGTAATCTTTTTGGCTTTTATCAACTTTGTTATTGTAGTAACATTCCTTTTATTTCAATTTTCAGATTGAGATTGATATTGAACCTTCAGATAAGGTAGGAATGGTAATTGGTTGGTTTTGTGATGATGGATTTTCTAAATACAATTAAACCCCTTTAAAGCCACCCCTTATTGGCTAGCCAGTAATCAAAGTCCTGATGAGGTTTCTTCTATTGCTTTTTCCTGACTGGTATTATCTACATTGTAAGTTAAGGATCCAAAGTAAAAAAAAAAATTGGATTTTCGCCACAGAAGAGGGTATTCCAGGGTCTTTCCACTTGTGTTACAGATGAAATGTCTTGGCATGTGTTTCTCAATGTTATTATTATTATTCTGTGGAAACCACTTCGGATTCAAGGAGTACAACTGTATATTTAAGATGATTAATGATTAGTACTAGCTTTTTTTAACAAACTAGCCCAGTTTGATAGCTTGCTTTCTTAAGAATTTAAAAAAATACATGGCCCATAACCAACATTGATTCATCAACAGTTTCTGGGGATTTGTGGCACTTTCACTTCAGTTTTAAGATACTGTGTAATGTACGTGTAACAAGGACCTTTAATGTTTGAACCTCAGCTACGTTGACTGTAAAAAGTCAAATCAACAACACTCTATGAATAAAAACCTGGCTACTCTGAACCTTTGGCTGCCTCTAGAGTCACATTAGTTAGTAACAGCCCTAACAAATTATTAGAGCTTGAAACCAGTTATTTTTAAACATCTTTTCCAGGAGCATGATAATATTATTTCCTGAAAATATTTTGGGCCTGAAAAACTATTTTTATGCAATTGAGGTTCATCACCAAAAATTCAATTTTTATTCTCAATGGTGTCATTATTTTGACTCCACTCTACAACCAATAGAATTCTTCACAATTTAGTTTGTGCTTAATTTTAGTTTATACCACACTAGGATTGCAATATTTAGGAAAGGGGAATGAGCTCATCTAGTTGTAGCATCATGGCACCATCATGCAAATGGCCTATTGTCATGTGGTGGTGAATAGCTTCACCATCATCTGATTGGTTACATGTGTTCTACATAGCACTGACTTCATGTACAGTCGAACTCCATTATTTCAAACAAATGTTTTATTTCCCTTGGTTTTGCCCTGTTTTTTAGTCATTTTGCTACGCTTAATTTGAACTTGGTCGTTTTGAATATTTCACTGCTTATTAGAACTAATTTTGGACTTGATTCTACCCTTTTATTTCAAAGTTTTTATTTTAAAGTAAACTGAAAGTTTAAATAAGGTGGTTCACAAACGTCAGATGCCATTAGAACACAGTGTGGCAACTGTCTTTATTAATAATAATTATAATAACTGTCTAGCTAATCAGCCTCGCGAAGTACAGCAAGGACGCAGCTCAACAACGTCGAACCGAAAGCATATACAAGGTGCCTCTGGCAGCCGTTATATGGTCCATGTATG
Source organism: Galaxea fascicularis (assembly GCA_948470475.1). NCBI lineage: Eukaryota > Metazoa > Cnidaria > Anthozoa > Scleractinia > Euphylliidae > Galaxea > Galaxea fascicularis. The sequence continues at coordinate 23,955,610 of OX419339.1, forward strand.
ACCATGGTGCACAGCCTACAGCCAGCTTGAAGAAGCTGTATGCTGGTTTTTGCTGAGGGAGGAAAACTGGAGTACGCGGAGAAAAACCCTCAGAGCAGGGTCGAGAACCAACACAAACTCAGCCCACTTATGGCATCACCAGGAATCGAATCCAGGGCCACATTGATGGGAGGCGAGTGCTCTCACCACTATGCCATCCCTGCTCCCCCATTGTGCACAATTCAAATTGCACAAATTATCTTCCAGTCATGTAAATAAACCACAATTTATTATTGTGAGGTGTTCTCGAACAAAGATTTTAAGTGAGAAAGACTAGATATAGAGAGAGCTCCTCTTTACACTTGTGTGTTTTATAAAGTTACATCTTTGTTCTAATTTCAGAAAAAAATAATGACCATATTGTGGAATTTTCAGTTAATAAAGGCTTACAAACATATAATTTTATTTGGTGTATATTATGCTGAACTGGTTATTTCAAACCCTCGCCAATTTGAACCATTTTTTCTTTCCCTTGCAACTTCAAATTAATGGGGTTTAATTGTACTTACATGTGGGAAACGTCACATGTAACAATTTTCCTGTCTCACCATCCAACATCCAAATTAGGTTGAGAGAATCAAAGAGCGAGTAGAAGAGAAGGAAGGAATTCCCCCACCACAGCAGAGGCAAGTGTCAGACTGTAATTACAGTTTAAAATGTTTTGTGATATATTACATTTTTATGTTGAAAAAATTGCACTATTCTCGTTCCCAATACAACAGAGCATCCGTATGTGTATGAGTGAAGTATTCAATTTTTTTTCTCCACAAATTACTTTTCTGACCTAGAGCAAAGGTACAGAAAGCCATCTGCCCATGACTGCGCTGATCATTTCAAAACTCTATTTTCTTCCGTAACTGCCACGAAACATAAATGCGAGTCAAGCTGCCATGTTTGCTCTTACCAGGCCACAATTGTACCACATTACTCGTAACAGCCCACCGAAATAATGTTTACCTGGCCCCGTTTGTTCAAACGTTGGATAGCACTATCCACCGGATAAATCACTATCCAGCGGATAAGTATTGGGGAAAGCTAATTGCACTATCCACTGGATCGATATTTATCCGGTGGATAGCGCTATCCAGCCTTTGAACAACCGGGGCCTGGTGTATAAAGAAAGGGGAAGGAGCTACTGCTTTGCACCTTTTTATTGTAGAGGATAACACTTAAGAGCATGTGGCTTTGTGCACCTGCAATACGTATTTAAGTGTGTTATGTATGAGAAATTTAGTGTGGTACAGCTGTGCATACATGTAGTTCTGTACAGATATATAGGTACACTATAATTCCCCATACTCAACGTACTTACTGTACGTCAGTGGAAACCGCAGAAGTTGGAAACGTTCAACTCGTACTGATCGTAGCGGATCGTACTGTTGTGGAGGTAGATTAACCGGAAAACGTGTTTCACTTTTAATTCAAAAACATCAACAGCACAAAAAGTAAGACACCTGCTAGCAAATAGCTTTGAGGTCTATTCTTATAAATCACTTTCTCTGAGCGTTGAAAGTCCACACTAACAACCAGCTTTATAAGTCGCCAGCTGGCGACCAGCTATGAAATTCCGGTTGCCAGCACTCAGTTTTTAGTCGCATTGGCGACCAGGAAGGCGCAATTTCGGACCCTGCATTTAATGTTAGGTTGAATGAATCAGAATTGTTTGTAAGTCCCTGTATTGTGATTGGCCAAAGTTACCACTTTGGCCGTTGTTTTATGGCACTTCAAAACTGATCAGACTAAACGTGATGTCACCTAATGTAATACTGCTATGGCATAAGAAGTTGTAGTTATTCCTGTTCTTAATTCTTAAGGCTGGTTTACACAGTGACATAAGCATAAGTATAACTTTCGATATGGAAACTGTTGTAAAAGGCCGTCATCCTCAGCTAAACTCGGAATGTTTCGCCTTTTATTGCCATTACAACTCCACTTACAATGATCTCCCGTAAATCCATCACCTTAGGTCTGTAAAAGTGAGATGAAGTCTGCAACAACTGTACTATAAACTTCACGAACCGAGGATAAATCACTCCTTAATTTTGCCGAGGTTCGACCTACAATCTTGGACAAATACTGTTGAGCCAGAGGTTTTCGTGAACGATTTTTGGACGCGAAGAGGCCAGGTTTCTCAAGTAGTTTTGTCCAAAATTGTTTAACACTGAAGTTGTGAAAAACGTGTGACACATGCAGTCCAGTAAGCTGCTTTTGCCATTGACTATTGGAACATGTGGTCCTTAAAAACTTCAGTTGATTAGACGAGAAGTTATGTCTTATTAAGAGAAATTATGCGTATTTTTTAGACTCCGAGAAAGCATTTGCTTTGATGGTTCTCTGCTTTTAAGTAACAATGGAGAGTAGCATCATTAATACGGGCTAAATTGACGCACAAAGGCAGTTGAACATTGCATTTTCAGCACTCGGTAAGGGAATGGAAGCTGTGAAGGTTGTGGAAGCGTGTACTTAACAGTGGCTTTGATTCACACTATTGGCGTAGAAACTGATCTTGAGCATACCCAACAGAAAAAATATACAACTTTCTTGGCTTGCGAAAGGTTTCGAGGCGATCGATGACGCTATGTTCGTCACCATTTCCCCAAAGTAAAAGCTACAAACTGTTTCAGTAGTTAGGTGTACAATGCACATTTGTTAGTGCCAAACAGGTTACGGCAAGGCGATGTTTTTCGGACGAACACCGAACTGGACGTTAAAGTCACGTAATTACATAATTTTCTTGTCACAATGTATTCCGTGCGTGACACATGTCTCGCAAGTGTGAATCGTGTGTGGCAGTGGACTAAATGCTGCTACCGCCTCACAGGAAAACCAAAAATGTCTTTTTTGGATCCACAAAATGATTAAAAGGGTTAGATGCTTGGATTTGGGACAATTAACAGCATGAAGTATTGGCATTTGAACGATTGACAACGGTTAACAGTGGTTTTACACTAAAGAGAAGTGATGGTTTATTCTCTTGCTTAGCATCTGTTGTTAACCGTTAAAATTGTCTGTTAATCGTTGTTTTATCGATTCATGTCGTGTCTTTTGCTAAGTTAACCGTCATAGACCGAATGGGATGCTTAGTTATCTGCTAATATAGCCGCTCGCGAAACATGTGTTGCCGGGATTTAGAGCGACCGCTCCTGCGGGATGTGACCATTGGAGAGAAAAATTTGCCATCGCACACTCATTAGTTACGTTTCACATTTATCAGCCTTGACTGACTTAACAACATCTTCACCCATCCGTTAACCCTTTCACTCCCGATAGTGCCAAATGGCACTTATAGATTTTACTCTGTCTAACGCCAGACGATTTTACTCGTCAATGGAGAACCCCTTGGGACTGAAAGGGTTAAGACAAATGACCTAACGCTTTACCCAGCATGAGGACCACACGCCAAAAGTGACAGAAATCTCGCTTTGCAAGATAGCCGTTTTTCTCGTATATCACGCGCACTTTGCTGAAATTTCATAAACTTGGGGATCTACTTTTAGGATCACTATATTTGCACGAAATAAAAATATTAAACCAACACAGCTCTATTTTATAACAGGCCCAGATGGGTGGCTGAAATCAGCTCCTTAGTCCTTTGAACTCGAGCGCTACAAAGAAAATTCCGAAAAGCTCTCGTACACAATCTTGGACAAAACTGTTGAGAAAAGCCCTTTTTGTAAGAACACTAACAACCGAGTTTCACCACCCCCTCCCCCTCCCCCAATTCAATGTTGTTTGTGGCTCCTAAACGTTTCCTTAAGAATTGCGGCTTCCTAAATTCAACATTGAATAGGGGGAGGGGGAAGTTACTGTAGTAATACTGTTGAGCGAGAGGTTTTCGTGAACGATTTTTGGACGCGAAGAGGCTAGTTTTCTCAAGTAGTTTTGTCCAAGATTGTAGTTCCGAACAGGGCTCTTTTTAACTCATTTTCAGCTCCAATGAAGTTGGTACCTTGGTCGCTGCGAATGTCTCTTACAGGTCCTCTGCGACTGATGTAGCGCCTCAGTGCTTGCAAGAATGAATCTGTTTCGATGGAGTGTGATACTTCGATGTGGATCGCACGACTGGTCATGCACGTAAATAAGACTCCGTGCCTCTTAACCTCCCCTCTGCCCTGTTTAACAGACCAATCAACTCCACAGTATGAAAACGGTGGTCCTGGCTAGAGGCGTGAGTTTGGGAGACTGGCCATTTTCTGTTCCCCAACTGTACCGCGCAGGTAACGACATCTAACACATCTTGAGAAGAAGGATCTCACTGCCGTATTTCGGTTAATAAACCAGTAGCCAGCTGACCGTAACTGATTCAAAGTGAGACCTCTTCCACCGTGTTGAGTTTTCTCGTGGGCATGACTGATGATCAATTTTGTGACGTGACCATACTTTGGCAAAATGACAGGATTTTTGAGGCCATCTAACAGGTTGGCTTTCCTTAACCGTCCTCCGACCCTAAGTACACCACTCGAATCCAGGAAAGGATCAAGCGCGTTGAGGCTGCTGTTTTTCTTTAAAGCAGTTTTCTTCTCCTTAACAGACTGGCGACGTGTATATCTACCCTCAATTTGGGATTGGAGATCCTTCAAAACCTTGACATCATTCTCAATCATTCTCATCATTCTTCGCCGCGATTCACCACCTTAATCGTCCCCGACTTTCTCTGTCCGACCTCGTAGCTTAGTCGGCAGAGCAACGGTAGATCTAATCCGGAGGTCGTGGGTTCGATTCCCACCGAGGTCATAAGAATTTTTTCTTTGCCTCGTGTGGTTCCCTGATACCCTTTACTAGGGCTAACGCCCAGTGGGTTTCTCATGGGTTTCTCGTAGCACTTTAATTTACACTTCAGAGTTAATTCTCTGTTCCACCACTTAATCATTCTCAAAGGCATCGGCTTGTACGAGCTTGATTATTTCTGTTTCTGCTTCTTCTCTAGGTCCGTTACCACGATGGACGCTGTGTTAACACCTTCATCAACTTGCCTTCACCCATTCACCTGAAGGATTTCACTTTCTGTAGGGTTCTTCACAGCCATGTTGATGGTTAACTTAAGCCGTCGTTTGTATTTCAAACAGAGAGCTATTGCAATCTTCAAGCGTTGCCAGCTGAAGAATCTTTCAAATCTGCTCAACATGCCTTGTCTTCCTTCGACCACTATGGCATTGGAGGTAACCTTTCCGACATCTGGGGAACTGGCATCGATTTCGTCTTCGTACAATGCTTTTTGAGGCCAATGATCTTCTGTTTGCCACAAGCAATTCTGGGCCTTTAATCCACTGTGACTTCCGCACAAAGTCCTTCGCATTCAGTCCCCTTGAACCTTCGTCTGCTGGGTTGGATCTAGACTCTACATGTCGCCATTGAGCAGGCGAGGTGTGATCATGGATAAACTGCACTCTATTTGCAACGTTAACTTGGAATCCTCAAGACTCGTCACTGATGAATCCCAGGACAACCTTGCTATCTGTCCAATAGAAATCTTGAAGCTCCTCATAATCTCGCTCTTCCTTTAGCATGCTTGCAACTCTTATTGAAACAGTAGCTGCGGCAAGTTCTAGCCTTGGGATGCTTACTGTCCTTTGTAGTGCCACGCGGGCCTTACCCATTACAAGAGAGCAATGTATTCTGTTGCTTTCATCAACAAGCCTGAGGTATGGGCATTGACCGGATCCAATTTGTGACGCGTCGGACATACTGTGTAGCTGCGCTGCAACAATTCTTTCAAATTTGGGAGGTTTGAAACTTGGAATGTCAAGTTGCTCTAGAATTTGTAGCTGACTTCTCCATCTATCCCATAAGAACTTCTCCTTCTACTGTCTCATCCCACCCTTTACCATGACAGATATCTTGAAGTATTTGCTTCCCGACAAGCACAACGGGTGCAATGAGTCCACGTGGATCGAAGATTGAACCGATGGTTGCCAGTATTCCTCTACGGGTGCAGGGCTTATCCTTCAACTCTATTCTGAACTTCAAGGCGTCCGACTCAATACACCAGTACACCCCTAAGGCTCTCTCTATTGGTAACTTGTCTTGACCTAAGTCCAGGCCCTTGACTTCCTTTGCTCTATCCTCAGGTGGTACTGACATCATCACCCTTCGACTGTTACTAACAAATGTGGTCAGGTTGAATCCTCCATTTGCACACATCTTCTTAACATCTTGTATCAGTTCTATGGCTTCATCTTCGGTGGACACCGATTTCAATACGTCATCAACATAGAAATTCGTCCTGAGGGTTTCTGCAGCTCTCACACCACACTGTTCTTCACCGTCTTCAGCTGTGCGTTTCAAAGCAGTTTGAACAACCCGAAGATGAGCCTGCTCCAAATAGATGGACTGTCATACAATATTCTTGAGGTTCCTGACTTAGGTCTACATTCAGCCACCACAAAAACCGAACCGCGAAATCCTGGTCTCTCTCCGAGACATTGACTTGATATATCTGCCATGAACGCTATCTTCTCTCTTCTGAATCTCGTCAGTACCCCAACTAGCTTGTGAGGTCGACTTGCCCTGGTAAGATCCCGAACAGTCAAACACCACGCGTATGCTACTTGGTACACCCCGTGATGAGGTAAATACCACACTGTGACGTGAATCTTTCCCTTGCACGACAAGATTAAACAAAAGACTGTACAAAACCCTTCCCGCAAACCCGCAACACACCAAAAGACTAAGTAATGCTACAAATTTAATGAATTTAAAATACATAGAAGATTAAATACAAAATTATGAACGTAAAATTACTTCTTCTAAAGGTACTTATTTATTTAAGACTAGATTATTAAACACAGAACTAATAACTCCTAACTTATAATTTAGATATAAAACTAACCTAACTTAAAAGATAACACTAAATTAATTAATTACTTAACTCTTATATTTACAATCGGACAGTTCAGTTCAGTTTCTTTCTCCACCAACGTGCTCCACCAACCTTCAGTTTCTTTCTGTTCTCTACCAACGTGCTCTCTCTCTTTTCACCTTCTCAACCGCTTTCACTTTCCAACGCTCCAGACAACGCGACTCTCCGCTTCTCTCCGTCAAACTTCTGTACTCCTTTTCCTCTTCCTCTTTCTCTTCCTCGATCACCGCCAATGACAAATGGATTTTGCCTTTGAAATCTTTGGTCGGCGTCTGCTAATGTATTTTAGCAAGGTAAGCTCCTCTTCTCAATTCTTCAGCCTTTCAACTTTTCAACAATCGCTTCTTCAACCTCCTCCAACTGACAACTGACTAGTATTTAAATATTCCTACCAAATTATAATTACAAAGAAGATTCTAGAAAACGCTAACTACAAAATGTACAATAGATACTAATTACACAACAAGATATGAAAGACAGTGATGGGAATCATAATAGTTCATTAGGCTACATTGAAATTTACAATACTACACACAAATTCCCAGGACAGTAACTACTAACATACTAGTGACATTTTTTTTTTGATAAAGATACGACGAAAAGACTAGAAATAAATAACAATACTCCTAACGAATTTAAGATGATGAAAAAGAAACGATTAAACAACTACATGCAAAAAAGACAAAAACAATGACGAAAAATGTGAATAATAGAAATTCCGTGACACACACCTTTCCGTCTTCCGTCGCCAGCTCTTTGGTTTTTACCTTTCGCGCATACCCCATGTCAATTATTTCAGACATGAAGTTGGTGTCATCCGTACGATACTTCACATCGGCTTGGAGTCTCTTCTTCAGACTGTGAAGGCGTTGTACTGCTTGAGACCGGTCATTTGGAAGTTGCATGTTCTCTTCCCTAAACGGCATAGGCATCTGGTAATGCATGTCAGCTCCATGAGAAATCCCACCTTCCACCATCTTCAGAAACAGGCGATCTTCCTGCGATAATACGATCCCATTTTCTCTTTCTGAAAAGTCTATCTCGAACATTCGTGCGACTGTTTGAGGCGTAAACTGTTCCTTGGCCTTTCTCTCAGCAACCATGAGACCATTAGCATTCCTTTCCGTACTGTCCTTAATGATCTGAATTCTGTGACAACGCACTGTTCCGTTGTCCTTGTGGCTTACAGGACCGTTTATGTGCCACCTCAGTAGCGATCGCACAGCATAAGGATCATTTTCCTTGCCACAAATAACATCTCTCGATCGCACTGCACTGGGGCAATTGAGTCCGATGAGGATCCCTATCTCAACATCTTCCATATAAGGTGGCAACGTCTCACTTATTCTCTGTAAGTGGGGCCATCCTTGTAACCTTTCAGGTCGCGGAGTTTCATCACGATCGGCTGGAATATGCTGTCTAACGTAAGTCGTGGGCAAGAATATACATGTGTCAGGCTCTTGGAAGGTGGAAGCCACTAAACCATCAACTGCCTTGGTATCAATTTCCTGCGTGCCATGCATCGTCGTGAGATGACGTTTGGTGTCAGTTCCATTAATGCCAAGCCTTCGTAATGAATCTTCCTTAACAAATGTTCCACCACTAGCGTTGTCAAGGAGAGCGTAGACACGCACTTTCTTATCTATACAGTCCTTGTAGTGTAGCCAAATTGGCACTATGCCCATGTTTATCGGAATATCACCAGCTTCGGTAACACTGCAAATGGCGGAGCGCACATTAACGGCTTGTCTTCCCTTCACCATTCTCCAACTTGTTTTGTTCCCCACTCTGGGTTTTCTCCTCCTCCTTTTACCAATCGTAATTGTGTAGTGATGTTGGGTGCTTCTTGTTACAGATCTGACATGATGTCTTACACTTGCA
>OX419339.1:23969388-23979388 GCA_948470475.1 Galaxea fascicularis
GCATCGCTCTCATCTTCACTGCCTGTCTCAAACTTCGTCTTCAATTTCCTGTGCCTCTTCAGTGTAAATAAGTACGGTATGTTATGCCTCGTTTACACACTTGTTTAATATGCATAAGCATAAGAAACTGAAAAAGATTCCTTTTTCTTGTACTTTCGCTTATGTTTATGTTACTCTTGGTTTACACTGCGAAGGCTCATGCTTATGCTAAGGCTTATGCTTATGTTGCTGTGTAAACCACTCAGTACTGGGCCAGAACAATACAGCTAATTTCAAACTGTTCTGTAGAAGCACCTATAAGGTATCCAACCCATGACAGTGGTACATGAGCTCCGCCAAATAAAGCAGTTTGGGGCGTTTTGAGGGTGAAATTGGACAGAAAGACTACATGTACCTTAAGTTATTCTGTGGAATTACTTTTTGGTGTGATTTATTAGCCTGTATAATATATTACAAATTGCATAACCTCGTACAATTTGTTTTGTTGAGCAATATAATTAAAAGAATTGCATGTACTTATTGTACAATTCATGATAACAAGTATTTATGATTTTTAAGGTTCTCAAATTGCACTTGCCGAAAGGCAATCCGTTAAAATTGAAACCCTTACTGTGTAGCCTACGTAACTTGGCAGTTTTGTTGGGTAAAACGCGCGTAAACACAAGCGGCGGCCTAGGAAGGAAAAGTGCTTCGTCGCTTGTGTTTACACGCGTTTTACCCCAACAAAACCGCCAAGCTACGCAGGCTACTTACTGTGTGACAAGAGGCTTTTATATTCGGGGTAATTCGTAGGAATACATATTTATTGAAATGTATGCAATTGAGTGTTGTTATGTTCTGTCTTTAATATGATTTTTTTTTTTACCTGATTTCAGGTTGATATTTAGTGGGAAGCAAATGTAAGTATACTTTTGGCGTTGCCTATTAAAGAAATTCAAGGAATGTCTTGTCATAGATGCAAGTAATGCGCCAGTCAATTCCAGCAGTGCCTTTCCCCTGTGCAGTAGCCGGGCATTTGACATTTTGCTGCTGCTCGTGGGGCCGGGCATTTGTGTACCCCCATGATACCCCTGGGCATTTGACAACCGCATGGTTTCGGCCTCGTACGTGGCAGAGAACGTAAACATGGCCTGCATTGAAGATTTCGCTTCCAAAGATGACAACTTTGTAGTCAAATAACTGACCAAACAAGGACTACAGAAATTAATAGATGTTTTTAAAGGCATGTGTTTCTGATACATTCGAGCAATATGTAACATATTTTAATTTTATGAGCCATGAGCCCACCAATTATTATGTTCCAGCTAGCACAAATCAGAAAGATTTCACATTGAAAGTACGGAAACTATGTGACCTAAATTAAACCCAACACACTGATTAACTTTATGCTGTGGCTATATGCCCGGCAGTCGGGAAGGGTCTCAAAAAAAAAACGAAATGCCCGGCAGACAGTTTTATAGATTTAAAGGAAATGCTTTGACCTAGCCTTTCGAAAGTGTCCTATCTTTGTTCGGATTTGCGATTGAGTGGCTTCGCAGCTAACTAGTTTGGCTTGCCTGGGCTTAGAATAAAATCATTTCTCAGCGACACTTGAAAAAAATTTCGTAACGTGGTCTGTCCTACTCGTGGGCACCGTTTTTGCTAGTACAAAATGCCCGGCAGTCTCAAAATGCAAATCAAAACCACGAAAGGTATTCTAAATGTCTTTGCAATTGAAAAGAGGATCGTTAGCGCGCAACTGACTTGAATAAAGTTTGCCGAACAACAATTTTGCTGTTTGCGACTCACGGCACGATTCCCGCCGAGGTTAAATGCCCGGCAGTCTGAAAATTCACCCGGACTTCCACGAAATTTAGTCTTTAAAATCCTTAACAGTATTTAAACCCCGAAAATGTCCATTAGAACTTTGGGCACCCGAGACCAGCAAGTTTTGAATAATTTATCAATGATTCACTGGCGCAGATACACGGTAAACAGACGTGCGTGACAATTTTCCAACGTCTCGGTGGGAATCGTGCCCGTGAGTCGCAAACAGCACTAAATTGTCGCGAAAAATTGTTGCTCGGCAAACTTCATTCAAGTCAGTTGCGAACTAACGATCCTCTTTTCAATCGCCAAGACGTTTAGAATACCTTAAGTGGTTTTGTTTTGAATTTTCAGACCGCCGGGCATTTAGCCTGAGCGAGAACCGTGCCCCTGAGTGGGAAAAATCACATAACGAAAATTTTTTGTGTCGGAATGAGGCGATTTTATTCTTAGCTCAGGCAAGCCAAACTAGTTAGCTGCGAAGCCAATCTCCTTTTCCCCATCGCAAGGCAAATCCGAACAAAGATAGGACACTTTCGAAAGGCTAGGTCAAAGCATTTCCTTTAAATCTATAGAAATGTCTAACTGCCGGGCATTGACATGCAGTTTTTTTGAGACCCTTCCCGGCTGCCTGGCATATAGCAACAGCGTTAACTTTATGCAAGAAATGTTTATATATGGAATTCGCTGATGCATAAACCATTTTATGTTTTTGTTTGTTGTTATCTCACAGGAATGATGACAAAACTGCTCAAGACTACAAGATTCAAGGCGGATCCGTTCTTCATCTTGTACTAGCTCTGAGAGGTGGCTTGTTGCCACAGTAGAAGTGCAGGTCATTTGCAACTTTGTAGTTCCTGTTATAATTTTCTCTAGTAGTTTTGTTGCTTTTCTGTACACAATGTTCTGTTGTGTTAGAATGTTAAATGAAAACGAGATCTATAGCCACTTTCTACACAAAACACAAATGATGTAACAGAAGGAATGTGTACGCTCTGAAATTTTTAATATTATTAAAATTGATACTGCACAATTTGAAGTAAAATCACGTGTGTGAATCGTTAAGTCAGAAACATTAACTTGAATTATTACTAAATTTACTTTTTCTCTGGCGTAAAGACTACCATTGTTTTGTGAAGTTCCTGTTGCCATTGGTAGTCTTCACACTGAAGAAACGGTAAACGTAATAATATTTCAAGTCAAGTAAATTTTTGATACTTCAAGTAAATGTTTCTGACTTATAACGCTTCACACACATGCATTGCCGGGCATATAGGCAGACTTTTTCGTTCAGAAACAAAACCATGAAGTTAAACTAAACGTTCGGAAATAAATACCTCTTACTGACCGAGTTCGAGGTCCATACTGTAAGTTACGGACTGAGTCTTTTCCCGTTCACTTATGGCCCAAGCGTGAAGCGCGCGGGCCATAAATCAACGAGACAAAACGAGGATCCGTAACTTACAGTACGGATCGAGAAAACGAGGTTAGTAAGGTATTTATTATATCTTTGAGGTTAATCGGGCGCGAGGGAAAGGAAACTTTCAAATTTAGCGGGCCGTATAGTAGACCAAACACAAGGCGCGTACTGAGAGATCTAATAAAACGATAAAATTGCCCTTGGTACAGTACATCTACCTGGTAAAAAGTTTACAGAAAATGATTGTATGTTTTTGTTTCACTTGTCGATTGCATGCAGTTCAACAAAAAAGTGAAATGTTGTAATTCCAATAAATGCAACTTCCTGAAAATCGCAAAAATTAATACCCAGCAAGAAAAACCAGAGTTGCGTAGGGAACTGGGGCGAGTTTCAAATTTGAAGTAATGAATGCTTTTCAACGTAACAACGTGTAGTTGAAAAGCTGTTTCATTACGGTTCGTAGCATTCTTTTCACATTTGTGTCAACCTTTTGTTCTTAATTACTCAGTTTTTCAATAGAGGTTACGTAATTACCTTTGATTATGCGCTGTGAATATTGGTATAAATATCGACGTAAGAGCGATAGTTTTGTTCTTTTGCTTCGATGGATGATGATTCGGCTCAGTCAGAGACCATTCTTTCCCATGGGCAAGCAACCTCAGCTCCTTCATTTTCTGCTGGTCCTGCTGCATCTGGTTCGCCTGCGGCTTCCGCACCGATGTTGGCAGAGCCTCTGCCTTTAAGCGGCTTAAAAGCTTTTTGTCTCGCAAACTTTGCTTCTGTAAGGAAGAGTTGAAAAGGCAGAGCGATGATTCCATCAACTCTGCCTTTAAGAAAATTAGTTTAAAAAACTTGGCTCGCCATTCTTTTAAACCTAAGGGCAGCGAGGAGCAGTACAACCACCAGGAAATGTCGCTACTCACTTCGACAGCGCGATTGAATTCCTCCATTCCGGCAAACTCCTTGAAGTCAGGAATGTTTTAGAGAAAGGTAAGAACCTTGTTGCTACTCGCATGAAGCATATAGTTCTCGCCGACTTACACGGTTGAGATTTTGTTGCCGAGTATAAACAGATTCCTTTAGCTGAGGACGAGTCCGACGAGAAGAGGATTCGCTAGGTCCTAAAGGAAGTGGAAAGTCAAAGGAGAAGAGAAAGATGGAAAAGGCTAAAAAAAGACAATAAACTTAAGGTCGATTCTGGACGTCTCCCCTCTGCCCGGTCGTATTCTTTCCTGTTTTTCCTTCCATGAGCGGCTGCTCCCTTGCGGAAAGCCAGGGCACTTCTGGAAGAGCTGCTATCGTTCAGGAAACTCGCCCGCTTCAGGCAGCAACGCATGCTACTCGTGGCAACGCCAGTTGATGCAGTTGCCGTCGCAGCCAACTTAAGCATCAACGACGGCGACGGCGATGAAAACCTCGTTTCAAAATGTTACTTCTTGTTTCTGTAGCTTTTTCGCGATTATTCCAATTTGTTTTACTTGGAAAATGCTGGCGAACTATCCAGGGACTAAGTTGCAATGAACAAATCAAAATAAGAAAAAAAACAACAACAACAAATTTGCCGTCACAGGTTGACGTTCTCTAGTAAACATGAAATTTGGTCATTTCACTTTGCTGTTTGCAGAGCACGGGAAAGAGATGTAACAAACGTGCAGAGCGATTGTTTTTGCTCACTAAGCCTATTGTTTTGTGGCGTTTTCGTTGCCGTTGCCGTCGTCGATGCTTAAGTTCCCTAATTACGCCCACCAATCAGGGTTCCAAGTAATTTCGAGTTCAATGTCAAAAATTTACTTCAGTACGACGATTCAGGTGAAACTGAATTTATTCGATTTCAACAAGGCAGATGTAATCCAGGATTCATCTCATGTGCAGTCAGTTCAATGCCGTGTTGCTGCTCGCAAGGCTTGGTGGTTCAATAATTAACAATTATTGGACGAGGTTGAGCAAAATATCGTGATTTGTCAGTGGCAAGGAGATCAATTATTTGCCGAGGCCCGAAGGCTGAGGCAAATCAGAATTGATCTGCGAGACACTGGCAAATCACGATATTTTGCGATAACCGAGTTCAATAATTGTTTCATCATTCAATCACCAAGTTTGCTTTGATACTTTTTTTTGGGGGGGGAAGCGGTAAGCGTGCGCTGCTGTCAGAAATCAATTGGTTTCCTTCTCAGTTAAATAATTTATTCTAGCGTGGTTACAATTGCGCATGAGTAGAATATTATTTGCAGCAAAAACGCATTTAGACGATATTACGCATGAGCAGATCATTATTTGTAGGCAGTTATTTGCAGGTCACGTGGTGGGCTCTCAGCCTATGAAAAGGGGGGAAAATATCCATCGAATGATAATTTACAGTTATCTGCCCTCGTGTTTGGAGTTTCACTGAATTGTTACATAATCCTGTTCATTTCTCTACCTCCACCTTGTTACCTTACGAACAATAAAAGAGCGCTTAATAATCCAGAGTTTGTTGTCAAGGCTATTAAAGAGCTTTTACTGAAAAGATGTGTGATCGTAGTATTTTGGAGACGTTATCGTTGTAATCCGCTTTCTGTTTTTGCAGGTCGTAAGTTGCGTTTAGTTTTAGATCTTAGTACAAGGGCGTAGCTAGAGGGGGGGTCCTGGGATGCTCGTGACCCCCCTTCCTTTGAAAGCCGTGTTTTAAGCACACAACCTACAATATTCAGGTGATAATCTGGTGAGTACTCTGTGTTTGACACAGTGTGACCTCTCCCCCCCCCCCTCTTTGAAAAATCCTGGCTACGCCCATGTTAGTAGATCCGTTAATCCTGTCGTTAAGAATTTTAAGTTTAAATCCGAAGGTCTTCCTACTTTGACGGTTATGTTTCGTGACAATTTTTGGTTTTTCACGTTCGATATTGAGTCGGGGTATCGTCATCTGGATATTAACTATATTTTTTGGAAATTTCTATTGTTTATCACGGTCTTTCGATGGCGTTGTTAGGTATTTTGTTTTCAGAGTTTTGCCCTTCGGTCTGTCTTCTGCTTGTTATTTATTTAGGAAGATGTTCAAACCCTTCGTCGCTTGCTAGAGATCTTTTGGTATTTTTGCTCTTGTATATATTGATGATGGAATCTTTGCCTGTAAATCGTAATTAGATGCTCAGTCTGCTAGTAAATTAGTCAGGTCTGATCTCCAGCTTTCTGGTTAAAGTCTAATGAGAAGAGGTCCAATTGGGAGCCCGTCAGTTAAGGGAGTGGTTAGGGATACAATTCGAATGCTTTTTGTCATCCCAGAGAAAAATGTTGTGAAGTTAAAGTCAGTTTTGACTGGTCTTATTGACGAAATTCCTAACCTTTGGGCTAGGAACGAAGCCCGTGTATCTGGATTTGTGATTTCCCTTACTGTTGCGTTAGGGCCTACTGCCACATTATTTACTAGGCAGATGTATTTTTTCATTCAATTCAGTGGCATTCGTGGGATGATGTACATATCGTACCTGAAGGAGTTTTACACGAATTAAAATTTTGGGTATTGCATGTAGATGCCTTTAACGGCTATCCGTTACATAGACGTTTGTCGTCCATCTTGGTTCTAACTTGGGATGCCAGCGTGTCTGGCTACGGTGCTCACATCTTTTGGTGGTGATAGGAGGTTTTGTTCCGGACTGTGGAGTTCTGTTGAGCGTGCTAGGAGCTCTTTGTTTGGCGAGCTACTGGCTGTTTACTTAGCTTTCAAAAGTTTATTATTGGTGAGAAGGTTAAGATCTTTTCAGATAATCAGAACGTGATTCGTATTGTACACGCTGGGAGCAGTGTCACACACTTGCAGAACATTGAGGTCGATATTTTTAGTTTTTGTCTGTCTAACGGCGTGTCTTTTCAGGCCCAATGGTTCCCAGAGCTGACAACGAGCTGGCCGACTGTTTGAGTCGCGTCGTCGATCCTGATGACTGGATGTTACATCCTGATTTGTTCAAGTTGATTACATTTAAGTGGGGTCCTTTGGATGTTGACAGGATGGCGCGCAGTTACAATACTCATCTGCCTCGTTTTAAGTTTTGAAGTCCTGGTACTGAGGCAGTGGACTGCTTTACGCATGATTGGGGAAAAGAATGTAACAATTTTGTTTGTCCGCCTCCTCACCTAATTAGCGCAGTTTTATGTCACATGGAATCTTGCAAGGTGAAAGGCATTCTTGTTGTGCCAGAGTGGAAATCCGGGCCTTTTTGGCCATTGCTGTGTTCTTTTGATCGCCCGCTTTTATTCCAATAATTTGTTAAGGATTTTTCTTCTTTACCTAAATCGCGCGATATGTTTATTCCCGGTAGGGGTTCATCTTTTGTTTATTCTAACAAAAGGTCTGTTTTTTCGTGCATACCCAGGTTTAATGTTCTCGCTCTTCGTCTGGATTTCGCGTGTGTTTACATTTCATGATTACACGTGTGTTCTATTCTTTTATTTGTTTTTTCATAAAAAGACGTTTTTCAAGCTGGATTTTCATCCTATGTCTAACAAGTTCAAAGGCCTGGCCGATTCTCTCCCTGCTTTTGTACTTTGCTCAAAAGCTACGTCTTCCAATGTTAAGTATAAAAATGCGTGGCTGAATTGGAAAAAAAGGATAATGTAGGCTATAATCAGTTCCCCGTTTCTCCTTTTTTGTTTTGTTTGTATTTCAGAGAGAAAGTTGACTTATGTAATTTCCCTGCATCTATTGAAGCTGCTGTTTGTGCAGTTAGGTGGGCCCATCAGATTGTCGGAGCTAATTCTCCAACCGAATGCAGTCTTGTTAGGCAAGTTTTGGTAGCGTCTGAACGTTTTTTGGGTACACCTGTTCAGGGAAACAGTCTGTTACGTTAACTTAGTCATTAAAGTAGTCGAAAAGTTTAACACTCCTCAGGCTTCTCTTTCTAACCTTAGAACCTGTTTTATATTTATTATTGCTTTTGCTGGTCTCATCAGTGCGTTGTGACGAAGTTATTCGCATCAACAGAAGTCATATTTCTATTTTTTCTGATCATATGTCAATTTTTTGTCCTAAGCGTAAGAACGATCAACGTTCTCGTGAGCACTTCTTTTATTTTGCAAGGTCAGGCATGATTACATGTCCTCAGTCCAGGATCGTTATCAACTTTGATAACCCATACCAAAACAAACCAACATCTAATCGCAGCTCAGATTCAAGTTCACGCGACATGTTACTATCGCAACAATTTTTCAGTATTCATGGCGTCAGAGGGCCAAACCAGACTTTACAAGGTTACAACTTAGTGTTACCAAAAACAAATACATGCTAAATTGTTAAAATGGAAAGGATGAAATTCGGACGACTATTGAATTTGGAATACGAAATCATTTTTTAGTGGTTTATTTCGTCAGAGTTTCCTGTTCTTCTGTACGCTGGATGCCGGTCGGCTTTTGACAAGTTCCCAGTGAATGTGACATGCAATGAAAAGCAGAATGGGACATTCTACAGCAAAGCGTTTTTGTATTTAATCGTTCTTTGCTCTCTTGGCGGACGGAGAAGCTCCCAGGTTTTCAGCCTGACTTGCCTTAACCACGGGTCCAACAATCTGTGTAAAAGAAAAAATCATTAACAAAATTTACGTAATGCGATACGTACTTCTACCTTTAAATCGTGCACATAAAAACGGGTTCTGGCCCCTGAGGGGTAACGAGGATGAAATGGTAGCACATCGCGTGAATAGTGGCTTGCATTTGAAGACAAGGCAATGTTCTTGCAACATGTAAGACGCTGGAAAATCCAGAATACTGTGCACTTAACGTTCCTCTGCGGCAGTGGCCCTTATTACGTCCGCTCCTTCCTTCCTATTTCTGATACAACAAGCGACAGTCTCCTCTCCACTTCAACAATACATTCCTCACTTCACTGGTTCCAGGTGTAAGTTCCGCCGCCATGCCGGACATATATATATTTTTTTCATTCACCGGCGTCTTCTTTGTTATTGTTGGCGTTCCCGTTTTTATGCTGACAAAAATACAAAGAAAGTAAAATATCATGTAAAGGTACCTTTACGCTTAACTTAAATATGGAAATATGTTCATCATATAAACTCTCAGAACATTTCAATCCAAGTTACTGCGAATGATGTATGTGAAATAAAGTAAATCCAACTGCTTTGGTTATAGTGGCTTTTCCGGAACTTAAGTGCTCCAGTTTCAGTGTTTATAACATATATCCTTCAATTCTACTGATTTTGTGGCAATGCAGCAAATGTTCTACATGATATAAACTCTCAGAAAAATTCGATTCAAGTCGCTGCGAATGATGTACGTGAAAGAAATCATATGTGAACTGCGTTGGTAAGGCATTTCCGGACCTTCAGTGCTCCAGTTTCAGTGTGTACAACATTGTCATACCCTTCGATTGTACTTATTTTGCCCCAGTCCAGCAGGTGTTTGATTTCGCCATCAAAGAAATACTGCAGGCGACCAATCTGCCTTCCAAAACCTCTTTTAACGCGTGCCACTTCTGACTTCCAGGAGTGTGAAAGGCATATCTGCTACATCTCAGTGGAAGAACGCATCGTTTCGCAAATGGATCTTCGTTCCCACTTTCAGGATAAACATACACCGGAGTGCCCTCTAGTCCCTTGATTTTAAATTCGTGGTAACAATGTAAGATAAAAGACGAGAACAGCTGAGCCGAAAGATTCATAAACCAGTACCAGCCTGTGAAATGTGAAACAGAAGTGAGCTATAATAATTAAAAGGAAGTATTTGTAAAGCGGCCACATGTAAAGCGCTCGCCTCAAAAAAACAATAATAGCGCAATCTCGTTTGACAACG
>OX419339.1:23984388-24011888 GCA_948470475.1 Galaxea fascicularis
AGGGTGTGACCTACATGGGCCACGTTGTATCTTCAGAGGGTCTAGGCGCTGATCCAAATAATCTGAGGGCCATTAATAACATGCCAGCCCCCAAAGACAAGCAAGGTGTCCAGAGAATACTTGGCATAGTGAATTATCTGCAGAAATTTGCCCCTGACCTCACCGACTTGGTCAAGCTGTTGAGAGATCTAATCAAGAAGGAAAGTAAATTTTTTTAGGAGCAGGAAGTCCATGGAAAGTGCCTTGAGGGAGTAAAGAAGGTTTTAACCAAATGCACCAGTGCTGAGTTTTTGGATTCGCAGAAGAAGACTGTGCTTCAGTGTGATGTATCCCTAGGTGGTCTTGGAGCATGCCTACTTCAAGATGGCCATCCAGTGGTCTATGCCTCTAGAACCTTCACTGTCAGTGAGATTAATTACGCCCATATAGAGAAGGAACTGTTATCAATTGTTTTCGGTGTTGAAAGGTTTGCGAACTATGTCTATGGAAGAAAGGTCTTTATCCAGACTGACCACAAACCCCTTGAATACATTATGAAGAGGCGCCTGCTGAGTGCACCGAAAAGGCTGCAACGAATGCTGTTACGGTTACAGAAGTTTAACTTAGAGGTAGCGTACAGGAAGGGCGCCGATATACATATTGCGGATCCACTTAGCAGAGCTTACCTCCCTTCAACTGGTCAGGATGAAGAAGTCTAAGAAGATGTGTGGGGCTACTGAAAGTGACCCAGAACTTGGGTTGCTAGCCACCATCATCAAGCAGAGTTGGCCGGAGACTTGAGCAGCTGTACCCCCCTCTGTGCATGATTATTTTAACTTCAGGGAGGAACTGCCAGTCCAGGATGGTGTGGTGTATAAGGTGAACGAATTGTGGTACCACGTTGATAAAATACATGCAAGCCACCTTGGAATCCAAGGTTGTCTACGGAGGACTAGAGAAGCTTTCTACTGGTCAGGGATGTCCAAGCAGATTCCAGAGTTCATCTCGAGATATAGCACCTGTAATAGTTACAAGCAAGCACCACAGAAAGAGCCGCTGGTATGCCATGAAATACCAACAACACCCTGGCAGAGCATCTCAGCAGACCTCTTTGAACTTAACGGCACTGACTACCTGGTCACCACTGATAGCTATTCTAATTTTTTTAGCTGAATGTGTTGGGCTCCAAGACCTCCAAAGAGATTATTAATAAACTGAAGCCTCATTTCGCAAGATATGGCCCGCCGGATAGGCTCACTACGGACAATGGGCCGCAGTTTGATTGTGCTGAACTTCAAAGCTTCGCAAAAGATTTCGAGTTTGAGCACATTAAAACGTCACCTTGATATCCACAATCCAATGGGAAAGCAGAGAACAGTGTTAAGACAGCAAAGGCTATCTGAAAGAAAGCTGCAGATGCGGGCCATGACTCACACCTGTCTCCACTGGATTTTAGAAATACATCATCAGAAGGAATGGATAGTTCTCCGGCACAGAGTCGTCCTACTCGAAGGACTCGCTCTCTACTTCCCATGGCTGATCAGCTGCTTCAACCAAAAGTTGTGCCCGATGTGGTGAAGAAAGTGCAAAGTAGGAAACACACGTAAGCTGTTTACTATGACCGAGGAGCTAAGGTTTTACACCCACTAACAGAAGGAGATGTGGTTCGGTCCTACCTTTGCCAGGTCAGTCTAAAAGGCTCAAGTGGAGGATCATGTGGCAGTACGATCCTACAAGGTCTGCACAGAGGATGAAAGGGTCTATCGCCGCAACTGCTCCCACCTTTACAAGGTTCCTGAAGATTATCAACCCATCTCAGATGATGAGACGGTACAAACAAAAGGAACAGATCTGAATCTCGAAACTTCGTTAGACCTTACAGAGGACACAGCAGTGGTACCTACTGCATCTCCGGCAATGCAGAAGCCTGATGTGTCAGTGACAGCAGAGTTTTCACGACTGGACGCCCAGCCGGCCTCTTTGAATAGACCTGTTCCTCTTACTACGAGGAGTGGCAGAACAGTTAGGAGACCAGCCTACCTGAACGATTTCAGTGTCTAAGGAACTTAATGGTAGCTGAACAGTGAACTTTTCTTATAGCTAAGTCTTGTGGTTCTCGGTTATCATATTATGTCAGTTATTACAATGAGACTTGTTGGGTTTCGTCTTTCCTTTTCTGTTAGCGTGCTGTCATTTGTTTTTTTGTTTATTCGTTATTTTTGTCAAAAACAAGGGAGATGTGCGGTTCAAGCAGGGACAGGCTCCCGCGTTTAATTCTGTAAACTCATGTAGTCAACGACGTTTACTGCATTAAATGAATTTTGTTCTTCAGTTTCGTATGAGTTTATCACTTTACAACAACTTTTTACTTTTTGCCTGCAGTTTGTACTCGGACAAACAATTAGCTCCATATCTTTTTCGACTGAGGCAAAATTAGTTTAATAAGCTAAACTTAAAGGCAAAATTGACAAACATACCTCATTTGAACGTGGTATTTCAATCACCCTACCACTTCTCGGGCAAAAATTTATCATCCATCAGTCCATGACGACCGCCATCTTTAGCACACTTGAAGAACAAGGCTTTTTCATCAATTCCCAATAGAATTATGGGTACATAAGGCGAGCAATACCGAATATAAGACGAACAACACGAGCGGGGTACGAAAAACTTCGATTCAGGAAATGCCCGCCTTGTTGTGCCGTAAGATGGGTATCAAATTTGATAACGATCCCGGACTGGCCTTGTATCCTTAACTGGAAAAATGTTATCTAAACTCGACTTGATAATCCTGTTCAGCCTTTAGTTCGTAGATTTCGCCTTTCAGCATTCCATCTCTTATTCTAGAGTTAGGGAAATTTTCTGCGTGACTATAAGAATTTTTGTCAATGATGTTGACAGCTATGGCACCCATAACCTCAAATAGGGCGGTGCGACCGCTTCAAACGCTGCTGGTATTTCTGGAGAGTTTCTGGACAGGCATGCTGGCTGGAAGTCAGCCAAATCTAAGGACAGTTACATAAATGTTAGTACCAAGGATAAGTTAATGGTATCGAGAGCAATCCGCCAATTTGTAACTTTTTTAGTTTTTTGTAGTAGACTTCTTTTTGTCCGTACGTTCGTTTCTCGTCTTTGTTTTTTTCTCTCGCGCTGGTCCATAGCGTAGGCACCCAGCATGAGTCACACTCCATATATGTCGTTGGGTTTTCATTTGCGCTTTGCGCCCTGTGCGGAGGGTAGAAATGAATCGATAAGTTTTTGAGATTGGTTGTTTGACTAGCCAATGAGAATCTTACATCGGAACAATGGATTTTCACAAAATTACTTATGAATGACAAATTTACCCAATATCGAAGCACAACAAAATTCAAATTGCGACTATTCTGTTGTTTCATCACTCGAACACTATTGGCCAATTTGTAAAAAAAAGTTCTTGGTTCGCCTTGGTTGGAGTAATTGCACTATAAAAATTGGCAAACATATTGATTTTCACCTCAGTTTTTTCCAAATAGTAGGTGGATGGCGTGATTTTACAGTTGCCAGAAAAGAGTTTATATGGTTTTGGGTACCCTTTCTCCAGAAGTCCGTTCTCAAAAAGCTCCCGAGACGGACCTCTGGTCACACGAGCAATCAACCTCTTTTCCATGTGACAAATTAGTTCAGAATTTGAGCTACTTCATTGATTGGTTCTTCAAAGGAAACGACAAATTGTGATTGGCTTAGGAAAAGCGTGGTTTCCCAGGTGACAGCAGACTGAAATGAGGTTCATTATTCGTGCAACCAGAGGTTATTTTTTTCCTCTCGGCGCTCCGCGCCTGATGGCCGCGTAATTTTTCTCAACCAAACGAGAAAACTAACCTCTGGCACCCAGGGTAGCCGGGTTTGGGGGGACGCAGCCGCAAAATTAGAGCGTTTGGATGAATTTTGACCGATGTTTCAAGGTCTATAACTTGGTCTCTGGTCAACCTAAAAGAATCGAACTTGGTCAAACGACCGATGTCGATATTATTTGTCATGTCAATTTATCGATTACTTCAAATTTGAAACTCGCCCCAGTTCGCTGCGCAACTCCGAAACGGCCTTTTTTACACAAAAAAAGTGTCCGAAAATAAAACCGTCCCAAATTTTTACAGTGCAGTACGAAACTTTTAAGTACTTTCTTGGGCGACGCCATCACATGTATTCAACCCAATATACATGATACAGAAAAAAAATGTACAAATAAATTTCTTTTTGCATAAATAGTTAGATTCTTGAGCCAGTTGTGCTAGTCGCCTCTAGTCATGTCTGCTTCATCATCAATCATGATCACAATTTATTGACAGATCCTCTTCATTATCACTAGCAAGTGATTCCTCTGCATCTGTAGCTGATTTGTCAAGAAACTCGTAGCTCTTTTCAATAAGTTCTTTCAGACGGTGAACAGGTGAAGAAGAGACCGCCTGCTGTCGTCAGTTTTAAAGGTGGCTCGGGAGTTTTATTTTTGGACACTTTATTTGTATCTGTAAAATCTTGAGGCTGCGGTAAAATCATCATTTTCACAGATGTTGTTTCAGTCTACATTCATGTTTTATAGGCGTAAATCTACTTACAGTATGTTGCCCAGTATCCGGACACTTCAGTTTAGAAATGTTGTAACTTTCCTTCCTTAGGCCATGTCCACACTGATGCGTTTTTGTTTGAATGCGTTTTCGATAGGTGTAAAAACGCATCGATTGATCTGCGTCCACACTGATACGGATGCCGTAGCGTTTTCAATACGATTCACTTTCAACAGCGTTTTCGAAAGGATCCGTTTTCGATGAAAACGCTCGGCGTTTTCGAGCGTATCAGTGTGGACAGGAGGCCAAAACGCATACATATCAATGCGTTTTCAAACAAAAACGCATCAGTGTGGACATGGCCTTAGTCGCAAGAGTTCTGAAATTTGGCCCAGAGACAATCTATTTAGTCAGTAATATGACGAAAAAAGATTTAAGTTTTTTACCTTCGTATCCGTCGTGAAATTAATATTTTTGCAGAGCTCAAATGTTGCCCAGCATCCGGACAGCGTGCCCAGTGTCCGGACACTACAAGAACAACGTAATTAAACATAAATTTGGACAGAAAAGCGACTTTTAAGCCCACCTTGCTCTTTCAAAGTAGTCTGGCATCCGATTCCAAAAATATGAATCGGCTTGGGAACCTAGCATCTACGCGAGCGGCTGATCAACCATTATGAGGGGAGAGGAACGGTTTAGGGAGGAGGGAGAAACGGCCAAAAACAAAATAGGGAGGAGGGAGAGAGGGCGCAAAAAAATAGGGAGACGGGAGAAGAAGGGCGCCGGAAAAATTGAGTTTTCGTTTTAAGAGTCCGGATACTGGTACTGTCCGGATACTGGGCAACATACTGTACGCCGTGTTTCAGCAAAGTGCTCGAAATTTTTGTCCCAAATGAAATAAAAAGTGCCCGAAAATTAAACGTCCGAAAAGTTTGGCAAGTAATGTATTACTTACAGCCTTTGATGGTGTTTGATGATTCGCGCTTCGCTTTCTATTCAAACTCCGAGGGGAACTGGGGACAAAGACATGTGAAAGTCTCGTGACTTGTATTACCTTGTTGGGAATTATTGACCTTTGTTCCGGTGCCATTGTGACGCAGGCGCACACGATGTAAACATTACATCACCTCATTGCATCAAAACATATCCACTGTGTCGGTGAATTTTAAGGGCGTATTTTGATATCGAAAGGGGGAGTATGTCGGAGGAAGGCACAGAAGGTTCCATACAGGTTGAAGACACTTCCGAAAAGGAGAATATCGAGCCACCTTTGAAGAAGGCAAAGCTAAGGGATGATAAGAAAAGCGATCGTCTCGGGAAACTCGAGGCTCGTTTGAATGACATTTTGAGTTGCACTGTTTGCTTAGATCTGCCTACAAAATCAGTTTTTCAGGTAAGGACACATGGACGTAACACAACTTCAAGCTGTTTGCCTTAATAGAGAACTGCGGTTTTTTATTGTATTCTTGGCTTGCTTAATTCTTTGTTCCGAAGTACAGTTCTTTCAACGACCATACGTAAGCTCAACCTAAGTTCTAGTGCGTTTTTGTCGACATTCCTTGCTTACATAAGCTCATGCTTCAACAACATGCACCATAACTGCTGTTATTGTACAAGTGAACTTGCTTTTTGTCGTTGTATTCCTAGGTTACATGTAAATTCCATTTCGTATGGTAGATACCCCTTGTACAGGATAAAAGGCGACAAGCGCGCTGAGGTCAAAACTAATAGCGATCCACTGTTTGTTATTTTCTTGTATGTGTTCGTATCACGCAAGTGTGATAAGCCAATGAAACTTTTAAATGACTTTGTGTAAATACCAAATAGTGGGGATAAGGTCGATACGCTTTTTATTCCTATTATATTGACAACCACGGTTAACATAACATTCTGCGGTCTTCCGTATGGAAATCATAGCATTGTTGAATAAGTTATAACTTTGAGAGGACCCTAAAAGGTTTCAGGACACTTCAGCACGATAAATTGCGAGCTCACTGGCTAAAAAAAGTGGACTTTAACTTTCTCTTTAAACACGTGGCCAATGCCTGACTTCAAAGCACAATAACAAATTCCCATGCTTATGTTATCGAGTTAACCTCCAACAACATTTTGATTTTATGTGGATTCTGTCGGCATCATTGATTCACTAATATTGTAAAACATAGACTGGAAAGCCAATCACAACACATGAAAGAGAAAACAGTTTAATTCCTGAGCAGGTGACTAGTGAGGTGATTGGTTTTAAAACTATCACTAAAAAATTATATATTAACTAATTAATAAAATAAATCCTTTTTGATTCAATATTAGGGCTCTTGATATGAAATGTTTCTAGCTCATTTGTGTAAGGGGAAACGGGTTGTTTCGCTTACAAGTCGTTTCGCCTACATGTTGATTCGCCTACACTGAAGTCAATTTCCCCACACAAGTAAAGTCGATTTGCTTACATGTTTCTTTTGCAAATTTATGAATTAAAGCTTATAGAACATTCATGTTCACGATTTGCCTACATGCTTGTTTTGCAAACTCACTAATTAAAGCTCACAAGTAACACAGAACATGCAAGTTCAAGTTCAAGTTTATTAAAATTGATCAACATGATACACAACAGCGCTAACCTGCAAATAGCTAAAGCTAATCTAGGTGGGTAGCGAGGACTGTTTTAAGAGTAAATATAATTATGAGTATGGGATAAGTAAAGAGATATAATAAATACGATATGCACTTTGAATAAATAAATAGATCAATAGATGAAATAGAAATTGCAGTTAGATAAAGCTAGTTTGAGTACTTATTTTAAGAAAAGGAAAGTAGAAAAGGGAAAGAAAAGATAGAGCTATGTAAACGATACAGAGATGAACTGAAGTTATACCAAATGAATAAAGGGGGTAGTTTCTAAAGAAACTGGTGCTGCGTCGGTGGGGAAGTAGTACACAAAAATTTGGTATTATCAACAGAGTTGATAAATGTAAATTGACCACCGTAGATATGAATCCCTGTACGGTGGTCAATTTACATTTATCAACTCTGTTGATAATACCAAATTTTTGTGAAGTTATACCAATACAGCTTACAAAATTACAAACCTATTTTACATTCCATGTCATGTTACTTAATTTAATTAAACGAGCTGATGTAAAGAGGCCTTAAATTTATGTTTAGGGAGTACTTGGGTACTTTGAGGGATACTGTTCCAAATCCTTGCACCGAATCTAGAAAATGAATGTTTTAGCTGATTTGTTCTACCATTCTCTGAAAATCTAGTATTATACTTATGCACTTGTGTTGGATGAAGAAACAGGTTAGAAATTGTTGCTGGCAAAATATTGATAGAAACGTCATGCATAATAGTGCAAACTGACTTGCAATATTGAAAATTCAGTGGGAGGATATTATGTTGGATGAATAGCGGGATCATGTTCAACTCCCAGTGGACAGTGATAATTTTCCTTGAGGGTCTCAAATAGCACAGCTATCAAAATCTTAAGTGGCTACACTTTACTTAACCAAACATTATGATTGCAATTACTGATTACTGAGATAAAAACAGTAAGCACTAATTATGGCCAGGTGTGTGGCACTTAGAAAAGAAGATGAGGTTTTTTTCAATTTTAATAGGACATACTTTCAAGACTCCATGGTCGCTTCTGCGGCACTTACCAAAGGAGGGGAGATTTGTTCACCTTCAACAGAAGGTGTACTTAGTTGTATTGTATTATTTATTATAATTTACTATATTTAGACTTTTTTTTAATAATTTTTATTTTATTGTCAAGTAGTTTTGCCGTTTTCTTTTTTCTTCTTGATGTGTGGTTATGCATTAGACATTTCTTTTTTATTTTATTTTCTTTTAGCTTGGAGAGCAGTTTTTAAATGGGAATTCAGTTTCCCCCTATTGCTTTCCTTTACCTTCTGTACCTATTTATAGTTTTTTTTTCCTTTTATTATTTATTAGTTTATTATCTTTGTACGGTGGTAAAAAGCATTATTAAAATTAAACTTAAACATTGTTTCAAGGCTCTAATGATATATATCCTCAACAAAGAACAGTTCACACCAATGATGTCTTCCAGTCACATAGCTGTGATTTTGATCTGTCGTGATTGGGCATTGTGGTATAAAAGGGCTGTGATTTGTGTTCAAGTCATTCCACTAACCTTCTCAGAATACTCCCGGTCGCAACAACTCTTATTAGATATGGAAAGCTATTATTGTTTATTTTGCGCCGAAGAAGTGACGTCAAGACAAGAAGCACTCCTATGTGATGGTAGTGACAGGTGGCAACATCGGCGATGCCAGACTGGGATTATGAGGGAACAGTACAGAGTGGCAGTGAGATCAGGGCTAGAGGTTATTTGGCAATGAATGTTCAGCCTCAGCTCTAAAATTAGATGTCCTTATAAAAAACAGTGTTAGAGTCTATCATGTTACTCATTATTTTTATTTTGGTACTTATGTTGAATATGCACTTGTGGAAGAATCAATTCCACTTCCCCGCATTCACGACCAAACTACAGAGGACCCCATGAAGTTTGTGCATATCAGCTGGTAGAAGGTGGAACGAAGCACGCCAAGACCAATGGACCAATGGACTCCACCATCGTGGCATTCTGGTCGGTCTCCTTCATGAAGAGGCCCACCTGGCAGCATTACAAATCCAATTAGTGTCGTATAAAAAGCTTAAAAGGATCCAGCAAGCAAAGTATAGATCTCTCCAACTAGAATATTCGACATTACGTGGGATGATTTCGTGAATCAGAGAAAAAATGCAGAGCAGCTTCTCAGGCAATGTGCTTATCTGCATGGGCCATCCAAAGCATTCACACAGCGCTTGTGTTAAGACTTTGAAATTTTAATTGAATTAATAATAGTTGTAACGTATCTAGTACATTGTAAATATAGGATTCAAACGTACGAGTAAGCAATGGTATCTGATTTATTTGTTGGTGTGGCTTGGGTATTTTAGGATTTATATTTTAAGAATAATTTTTAGGGTAAGATTAGGTTTCACATCTGCGTTTTAATGATAAATTGTAAATATAGAATTCTAAATATTGTATTGTATTTTATTGTATTCTATCGAGCCAAGATTAATCAAAACTGTTGTTAAAAATAGGTTAATTACTATAATACATTGTTAGTAAATAGGTTAACTACCATATACGTACCAAAATGTAATAGATGCTAATAAGTATGAAACCCAAGTCATAAAATGGCTTGTGAATTGTCTCCTCCCCATTCTCCTCTTGGCTCTGCCACCAACATTTAGCCTTACAGGCAAACAATCAGGCAAACATTTTTAGGTTTTGCCACATTGAATGATTGACTTTACTTGTGTAGGGGAATTAACTTAAAGTGTGTAGGGGAATTGACTTGTAAGTAAAACGACTTGCAAGGGAAACGACCGACATTCATGTAAGGTGTCTTATGACTCAACTGCACATATCCTTGAAGGGGGTAGGGGGTAATCAAGTTCTATGTGGGAGGCTCCACCCCATGGTCGAACTCCTTATCATTTACATACCATTTTTGACATTAAAGGGGCCCTTTTCATATGCCTTATCAAAAACACTTTGTCCCTTTTCCAAACCCTTGAAATGAAATGATGGACGATATTACAGGAGAACATTAAGCATTACTAGACGAGATGCTACCCCAAATAACTTTCCCTACCCTCTCATGTGCTTGGAGCCTCCCCGTTTAGAGTCCCTCCCCTAAGCAGTCACAATTGTGAGCAGGTACTGGACATATTTTCACTTAGGTGTGCCTCTTTTTTGGGCAGTCAAATCTGCACGTGAATAATGTCCCTTGTGGTGATCAAATAGGTCAAAATTAAATTTTCTTCAAAAGTACTGTCAATACCCAATTCTGAATGGAATACTGAACTTGTAGAGAGGGTAAATTGTGAGGCAAAGGGAATTTAAATACACTCATCTCCCTAATTCCTTCTCTTTTTGGACACTGGAGTTTTCCCTGATGAGTGCATGGAAGTATTCCTAAGTTATTCCTTTATACAAGCAGGGTGAAAGAGCTGACATGAATAATTATCATCCAATCTCTGTCATCTCTGTTGTGGCTGAAGTTTTTGAAAGGGTTATCTATGATCAACTGTACGCTTACCTAACTTAAAATGACATAATCTCTGCACATCAATCTGGCTTTTGATCTCTTCACCCAATGGCTACAGCTTTACTTGAGGCCACGAATAACTGGGTTTATAATATTGATCAAGGAAATACCCCTGGTATTAATGCCGTTGTGTTTCTGGATCTTAAAAAGGTGTTTGATACAGTCAATCATGCTACTCTGTTATCTAAATTAAGGTACTTTGGCATTCATGGAAATCACTGATTTGGTTTAAGTCATATATCTGGATAACTGCCAACAAAAATGCATTATCAGTGGTTCCTTATCTAATAATTTACCTCTTGGTTGCGGTGTACCTCAGGGGACTATTTTGGGTCCATTGTTGTTCTTGATCTACATCAATAACCTATTTAACTGTCTGCTGAGTTCGCAGCCAAGGATGTACACTGATGATATGCATCTGACATTAGCATGTAACGATATAACCACTATCAATGAAGCTTTGAACGGGGATCTTGAATTACGTCAACAACTGGCTTGGCTCAAATAAACTTATGCTGAATACAACAAAAAAAAACAGAATTAATGCTAATTGGCTCAAGGCAAAGATTAAATACTTTTCCAAGACCCCTTATCTGACCCTCGGTGGTGTTCCACTAGTAAATCTGGGTGTGTATATTAATGAAAATCTCTCTTGGAGCCCTCACATTGAGTTCCTAATGAAGAAAATTGCTTCAGGTATCGGAGCTCTCACACGAATCCGCCCTTTCGTCCCTCCGAAACTCTGCAGTTTATTTTTAACGCCTTGGTGTGGCCACACTTTGACTATTGCAGCATCGTACAAGAAAACTGCAATATGACTCTTTCTAATAAACTGCAGAAGCTACAAAACCGTGCTGCTTGTATTTTAACCTCTTCCAGTTACAACACTAATGTTGAAGGTGTACTTGGGTGGAGAAAACTAACTACTCAGCGACAAATGCAAAAAGCTATAACAGTCTATAAATCTTTAAATGGCATAACACCTGAGTATCTGAGCGAACTATTTGTCAACCGTTCTGACATAACTGAATATGTGCCGAGGGACTCCGTGAACAGGCTAGCTGTCCCAATGCCCTGCAATAACTTTTTGAAGAATAGCTTTAGCTTTAATGGTGCAGTACTTTGGAACAGCTTACCCTCTGATTTACAGCAAGCAGAATCACTAACTGTTTTCTGTCATCAGCTCAACATAAACTATCCTTTCTAGTGACCCACATATTTTTAGACACACGGCATTCATGAAAAGCAGTGTTTTTTAGTTTCAGATTATTTTCAAATTTGCTTATTTTTAAGGTGTTAGTTATAATAGATTAGATTGGATTATATTAGATTAATTTCTGTTCTTGTACTGATGAATTTACCATGTCAAAATAAAGTTAAATAAACAAATACATTGTTAAGTTAATTTTTTTACAGTGGCTGTTCCTTTTCTTTTAGTGCCGAAATGGACACCTCATGTGTGCCTCATGCTTTACTCATCTCCTGGCTGACAGTCGGCTTAAAAATGAGCAGGCAACTTGCCCCAACTGCCGAACTGAGATAAATCGTAACATTTGTTCTCGTAACTTGGCAGTTGAGAAAGCGATATCAGAGCTTCCAACTGAATGCATGTATTGCAATCAGGAATTACCACGGAGCTGTTTAAAAAATCATGAGGATAAGGACTGCCTGAACAGGTAAGTGAGCTTTTATGTTATGTGAGAACACTCAAATGCATTCTTTTCTGTTGAAATGTTTGAATCCTTCACTATTGTTTTTTCTCAGTCTTTTGCAGCCATTTGATATTTTTTGTGATGTGATATTGTTGAAATAAAACAGTGAAACGATTTTTCTGTTTGCATTGAT
The DNA here is from genome assembly GCA_948470475.1 of Galaxea fascicularis. Lineage (NCBI taxonomy): Eukaryota > Metazoa > Cnidaria > Anthozoa > Scleractinia > Euphylliidae > Galaxea > Galaxea fascicularis. The sequence goes on from OX419339.1 coordinate 23,996,883, forward strand.
CTTTGCCTGCAAACTGCCTTGCACCGCAGAAAGGGTATTGCATTTTTACCACCAGGGTTTTCTGCACTTGATAAACCCCTATACTATATCTTCAATCCTCTCATGAGCAAAGTCCTGCGCATTCTCATTCTCCTCAAGTCACCTCTGTCACAAAATGAAAATATTCCCAGCAGTTGGGGGAAGGTTTTTCCTTTTATATAAAATGTTGTACTTGACTGGAATTTATTTCGTTTTAGTTATATTATACTACTATACAATTGTAAGACTCTCATGAAATGATTTGTATAAGGAAATAGTTAGCATTCCCATAGCTTTACAAGTGACTGCTTGTCAATCTGAGTAGTAGTTAATAAAGAAAGGAAAGTAGAATAAAATATTCAATCATGGGATTTCCAACTTGTATAATATATAATCTGTATGTACAATGTAATTAATTTTAGATGAAGTAGAATCTGAGAGTACTATTAATCCTATTGCTGGTTTGAGACATTGAAATAAAGTCATTTGAAAATGCTGAATATGTGTTTCAGTTTACTGCATCTACCTTGTCCGCAGCACATTATAATCCAAGCATTTGTTCTGTGAAAGGAAAAGGGAGGGGTGGCTTGGGTTACACTTTACTCTTTTATGCAGTTAGAGGCACACAGGGATTTGCGTTGTCATTGTATTTGGGTATGGAAACCTGAACTGCAGTCCAGAACCACCCTAGGCCAGGATCACTCCTACTTTAAGCCCAAATTATACCAAAACCAGTTCAAGTGACTACGTACTGGTCAGAATGTGAACAGGCCTTATGATTCCCAGACTACTACTTTCCAAATTCGTTTGTTCCTTTCATTTGATCTTGGATGACTAGTGTGCGTTTCACAGTATTGTCTTGAGATGTGATGTCTTAATTTGCAATGAAGACTACCCAGTTTTCTCTTTGAATCTCTCTTTTTTTTATTAAGAAATTAAATAATATTATCTTGATTTTTCAAACCTTCAAAAATATTTAAGATCCATCACTTGGACTTGATAGTTGGCTTATGAGTGAGGAAATCAAAATGTTTTCGTTTTTGCTATTAGAAATATTTTTATTTTAAAATGGAAGTCAGAAAAAGGACCTCCATCTTTTTCCTTTCAGTCACCACTTTATCATCAACATGCATATCAGCTTACCCATTTCAAAATTATTTATACACGAAAAATTGGTTGAACAGAAAATCCTAGTACAGAAAATTTGGCATACATATAAAAATCCCATAATTTAGTGGATCACGTAAGCTGCAGTTTACCCCTTCCCATTTTACTCATGGAGTGCTCCTGCAGGGGGGCTCTTCAACTGTGGTCCATGGTTAGTGTATTCTCCCACTTAAACATCTGGCAGAGGAGTACATGGGTACCAATCATCAATCACTTGCAGATCCAGACTTGCTGAAAAGGACAATGGTAGATGAAAATGTTTGTAAGGGATAAGAAGAAAAAAAATAACGTTGGAAAAAAACTCCTGTCATAATTAAATGAATGTCTTTGGAGGAGGCTGGATTTCTAAGTGGTGTAGGGCACTGGATTTCAGTACGGTTATCACGGGTTCAAATCCCACTCTGGGCACTAGCTGGTGGTGTCCTGGGTTCTTGCCCAGTTCAACTTCTTGGTCATCCTTGCAAATAGCCAACTTGTCTGCCTCCTGCCAGTTGGGATTCTTAACATTGTTTTCATTAATTTTGTATTATTTGTTTGATTGACCCTGAAAAGCTCCTCTTGGGGAGTTGTGAGTTAAGTATTTATTTATTTAATTAGCTTTCTTCATACACCTTTGATTATTTTAAAATAACTTCTGGCACCAAAGCAGTTGTCCTTTGCATTTTAAGAAACTGTCAACAGATCCTTTAAATTGGTTTCCAGCACACTTATTTTGTTGGATCATTACTAACAATCTTTACACATCGTCACCTTAAAAGTGTCATCAACCCAATGCCCAGTCATTGGTAAACAAGTTGTAAAACCGTTTATGACATAGTAGGTTACCATAGCAACACTGTGACCTATTAGAAACCCCTAATTTTAGGTTTGAGTGACTATTAAAAAACTAGTTCAGTGTTGGGAAATGATTAGCATAATAAAATACAACTTTTTGCAAAGATAAAAAAAAGGTAAAGAAGTGACTTAGACCATCATTTGACAATAAAAAATTGCGACAGAACATTTCTTAAAAACATTCTAAGATCTAAAAAGCTAAAAAGTTGAATATAAATCGACGACGTTTCGACGTTAACGTAACGTCATTATCAAGTCAAAAATGTATAAAACTGAGATCTATAAATACTAAGACAAACAATGAGACATAAGAATAATTTATAAGTTAAACAAAAAGGTTTCCACGTGTGGAGTCCATTTGGACAACCAGATGAGGTTTAATTTCCTGATATAAAGCATTTCAAAGTCTAAACAATCAAATTTGCCTTGACACTCTCTCAGAATCTTGAAATGGTTCTCATTCAACAAATCTCTCCTCCCATGCGCTTCATGAAAATGCTTGCCGATTGCCAAATTCTTGTGTTCATCGACATGATGAAAAAGGTGTTGAGTTGTGTAGCCGACATAATCTGAATCGCACAGCTCACATATACAAAATGGTACACAACGCATTGCTGATTGATAATTGACGGCTTAATGGCTTCTTTAGGTTTGAGAACCTGTTCTAATTTCGTGCTTACAAAAACTGGCTGCAAAGTGGGGCCAATCTTATTACTAAGATCACACAACTGCCTCTGAACAGCATTAGCTGAAACTTGATCTTTAAAGGGTAGACTAATTCTGACTATGTTACTGTCATCAGTATTTCTCTCTGCTACACTTACAGTGTACTGAAGGGTTCGAGAATGAAGACTGGAAATAAAATTGGAAATAACAGAATCTATAAGACTCAACGGGTAATCAAGACGGCTAAAAGTGGAGCGCAATTTTCATAGTCACACTGACAAACACTATAAAGATTCTTTACTAAAGACAATGCTACATTGTGCTTATGCGCTATGTTCCACAACAGGGGCTTTTGGCGAAGAAATGCGCCAAATTGCGCTCCATTTTCAGCCATCTTGATTACCTGTTGAGTCGCAAAATTTTTTATTGTCAATGTTGGTAAAAAAAAAAGGTAGAAGTGGATTCAGAGCCACCTTAAATTCTAAGGTGGCTCAGAGTCCTCTCCAACCTTTTTTTAAAATTTTGCAAGATATTGGACCTTGACATGCTTATTTCTTTTCAACATTACAAAATGGGAGTCACTGGGCTCATTATTTTGTTGAGTTGTTGCTTTAAGCTAAAATTAGGATTCTTTCAGGTTGGAGTGTTGCTGTGGTAACCTATTGAGTGGAAAAAATTCACATTAAACTTGTTCAGCAGTGAGTGGGCATTTGTTTGCTGCCACTGTAAAGGAGACTGCATATAAATATCGGTAGGGATGATCCATCAAAGTATAATCACTGGAAACTGGAATAAACATATACACCTTTAAAACAAACTTGTAGCTTATTCTTAACAAAGTCAACATGAGGCAACAAACTATTAAACACACTGCATGGATCTTTCTTTTACTCCATGCAACTATTCGATGCCATTGTGACTAAGTTTTTTGTTATTTTCTTTTCTTCCAAAAACTGTTGCAACATAAGTTTAAAGGTATTATGCAAAAACTGTGAATGACTTTTCAACATTCAAAAACAGAGTATCCATTTTGCATTAATTGCTTGTTCTTTTCAGTTGCACTTTGGAATTTTTGTAAAAAACATGTTGTTGTGGATCACTCAAGTCAAAGTAGGTAGAAATGAAAACAGTTCTTCTCGTTATCAACATTCAGTTTGCTATGTAGGTTGAAAAAGAGTGGAAAAAGTCTGTAGCAATAATTGCTAAGTGATGATAAGTTTAATTTGCAAATGTCAGTGATTTCTAACCATTCCAAATGACCACAGCAATTTAATGTACGTTAGGGTGAATTGCTGGCTTTATAAATATTTGTGTTGCAACCACATGCTTCCTTTTTGCAAAGCTGTCCCTGCCTAATGACTTGATTTTGTTGGAAATGGAGGCTCAGACAAGTAAAAAATATGTCCGTTTTCCCCAAGAGTAAATAAAGCAGCTTTCAACTTAACCTTACTGCCTCCTCACAACCGACTCAATGTATATGCGTAGTTAAATAAGAGTGTCAGACAAATGTTTCAGTAATATGATAAGTAATTTAAAAGCTGTGTAAATTGTGCTTGTGGGTAAGTTATAGCATGTCGTACACTAACCTTTGTTCATGTGGAACCACACATTGCCAATGATGCTTATAAAGCATAAAAATAATATCTATAATATCTATCTGTTACAGTACAGAATGTAATTCTGTGTAGAATAGTGTGATTCAGGAGGCACAAAATGGCAGAAGTGGAGCTCTGGTTTGGAAACATGTTTGCACAGACTCGCCACTAATGCATTGACCATATTTTGGATTTTGTTGCCACAAATCTGGTGGACGTAGCGACAGTATACTGTGCTAGAACACCTCATACCAGATGCAAATTGGATACCATGAACCACTTGGTTTTGTCATGTTCAGCAGACTAGCATTGACACTTTTGAAACCTGCAAACTTGAATTTCAAAACTGACTGAAATTTTACACTCACACGAGACATTCAATGTGAATAGTTTATTGAGAATGCGTCAGTCAGCCAGAAGATTCAATGTATCCTAATGTCTATTATTTATTCTTATGTTAATTCACCTAATGAATTTAACTATTGGTTCCAAGAATTAGAACCTGTGCTACGCCAAATACAAAAAACCACTAAATAACCATCCTTTAGATGTGGCCAAAAAATAATTATGTGGAAACATATTCGCCATCTAATGCAGCAGCACAACACCCTGAGGAAAGGGCACTCTACAATAAATCACAATGAAACATAATCCTAAAAAAAAATAAAGTGGGCGAACAGTCCAACTGACCGACCTAAAATGACTTAAATCTCCCGCCAAAAACCTAAATAGTGCCCAAGTATCCTGTGATGCACAGCGAGTCTCTCCACCGGCATGCCGTCAGAATAATAATTTCTGACTAATTCGTCCCTCAGTCGTCAGAAATTACATTATTCATTGTAGAAGACACCTCAGAAAACAAAGATGTTTTGCTGATTGGATGATACATAACCTTCTAGGGTCTTTTTTGTTTTGTTTTGTTCACTGCTCATCTAACTGATGGCAGTGAAAGGTGCAATAATTGCTAATTGAGTGGTTACATGTTGTTGAAAGGCACAGAAGGACATATGGCACATAAAGTAATAAATGACACCCCAAGCATATAATCCAGCCCTGGGACTATTTGTGCTCATTCAAACATCAGTTTATGACATGCTAATCTTGTAGTGAGGGTGGTTTATGCCTCCTGATAGACATCCAAGTAACAGTTCAAAACTGGAACCTGTTACATTACATTTGGGCTTATGTTTGTGAAGCGTTATTATAAATAGAAAGGTTGTATCTTTTGGAGGTTTGTGTTCTTCCTTTTTATTGGAAGTGGGACTGTTTTCAAAGTTTTACAACTAAAAATAGAATTTTATGCACAGTGGACAGTAAGACCCCATTTGCTTCAATCTGATGACAGTTACAGAATCAAACTTGGTTAGCTGCTTCCAACTAAGGATGTTTAAAAGCTATAGAGCCATGCAGTTAGGAATATAGGGGATCTATCTGTGGTCCTTTTACTGGGTTTCGGTGTACATGTATTTCTATCACCTGGAGTATTTGGATCGAGTCAATTGCTTTGATATCTGAGGGCAAGCAATTGAGTTTGGGAAAATGTTTAAAAGAGGACATTTTTATCTACAGTGTGTATGCCTTGGCATTCTAAATGGATGCAAATATGTCCCTAAATATCCTGCTCAGGGAGCACTTTAAGAATATAATTTAGCTGAGTATGCATGCCTTTAGAAGAAGCTGCAGTATGAAAATATATTTGCACTTGTTAATACCTTGATTTTCTTTTGCTTTCTTTTGACAGGTGGAAAATCCTTCATCAGTGACATCCACTAATCTTAAAAACGTTCTTTTCTTTCTTTCAGCCGATTTCTTCTGTTTTTAGTAGAGGTTTTAAAACTAACCTGTTTACTTTAGTGTAAACAATGTTTCATGTTCCCCATTATGGTTTTGATTTGTGTCTTATGTTTTTGCAGGCCTGCCTTTTGCAAGTTCAAAAGAATAGGTTGCCTGTGGCAGGGTCCATTTCACAAGTTAAGGGATCATGAGGAAAAGTGCTCACATCCTGGTATGACAGGGCTTCAACTCATGGATTCATTACAGGCCATTGAAAAAATACACCAGGACGAAAAGGAACTCTTCCAAAACATCCTGACCTTGCTGTCATATGAAAAGATAGCTATAAATGGTTAATATTCTCATTCCTTTGTTATTCTTCACTGTAATGTCATGTCAATTTATCGTGTTAAAAATTAAATGGGAACATTCATACACTGTATTTACTTATAAATAATTATGTTTCAGGTGGTTTGCTATCAGCTTTTTGGTCATCGCTCTATGTTAAGTCATTTTTTTCCAATAATATTTTAGTGCTAAGGTTTAAAGATTTTTCAGTTGCCTGTCACATGTCTGTCATTTGGTGGCTTCAATAATTGTTTTCCCACTCAAACCTCTTTACTGATACTGATTAACAAGTGTTTTGACTGTTAACAATTTTTCAGGCTTGGTTAGTACCAACTCATGGTGAGGCTGTGAGATCTCTTCACAATATTGTTTCTAATGCTCCTTCAAGTTTTGTTAATTTGTATTTCAAATAGTTATTTGTTTAGTTATGAACTCACATTCAGTGATTAGTTTCAGCTTAGGATGGAAGGTTTACCCAGTGTCCCTTGCATACCAGTTTCTTCTCCACTCCACTCCACTCACTTTCATCTGGCCTCAAAATCCATATAAATGCACTTTATCGTACTGTTTTCTCTATTTTGTCCTTAATTAATGTTTTACTTTGTCACTTATGTGATCAAACTTGACAACATTTGGAAAGGAGACTAATGACCACAGAAAACTGAATTTTATACCAATTCATTACAGTTAGTTATGTACGCTTCCCTTTATATGTGTCACACTGCTTAATTGGAGAAGGTAAAGTCAGCTGATTCAGTGTCAGTGTCTCATTTCTTTCAAGCCCAGCAGCAGGTCAGTGAGGTTTGTTAAACTGTGAGCAGTCTCATTCCTTTTCTGGTAATTCTTGCAAAGCATACTGTATTCACAATGTGAGAAACAAATCCTGCAAAAATATTACAAATCCTCCTTGTTATGGCTGTCAATATTCAAATTCACAATTTGCAATCTATGATGACACAAGGAAAGAGATTGACTGCTTACAGTACAAAGCTCTGTGGACTAAACCTGTTCACAAGATCCTTAATTTTATTCTACTTATGAGATGGAGGGAGAATAATCTTATCCTAAACTGCAAGTTACGATGGTGTTGTACAATGTAGAGCACTCATTCTGAATAACACCAAGGCATACATTCTTACTAACCAATTCACATTCACCATCTTCCTAACATCTGTAGACTTGCAGCTCAAGCCGTACCGCTCAGATGACTATATTCCACAACTCTGCTATGAAAGCAGTAGATTCAGTGCTCTGGGTCAACAGTGGGTAGTAAAGGCAAGTGTTGTTGGCAATGAGAAAAGTTTGAAACGGATCTTGACCTACCAGCTGGTACAAAAAGGGAAAGTCAACCTTAATGTCAAGTTCTTGATGCTTCAAAGCCCATTCAGTGATTTGGCTATCAAGCCAGAAGTTCATCAACAGCAGTTCAGTGGTGAAACACAAGAGAGCAGTTATCATGATCTTGTTCTATCGGATCCCATGGAGTGCAATAAAATGCTAGAGGCAAATGTAATTAAGCTAAGGATGATAATATTTCAGATTCCTGGATCTGACTGAAGGGATTTACCAACAAGTGGAAGAATAATAACAATACAGTAAAAACCTGCATAAAAGAACTCATGTTTTGGGGGTTCAGGCTGATCTTGTTCTTATTTATCTGGTGTTTTCTGCAAAATCAGCCTGAAAGCGTTCTTAAGGTACTCTTAAAATTGTTTCTGAAAATTAAACACTGAACAAGACTATCAAAACTCAACAGATGAAACAATGTTCAAGTACACAATTTTTATTAATTAGTAGATGGAACTAACTTCAACATCATGACAATAATACCACGTTGGGGGAGGGGTAGCAGTTCTGGTTATACACAACTAGAATCTCAGCAGAAGTCAAGCAAATTCAAAATGCAAATTCAATTCATGCCATCCAGCTTTTTATATAGGAACAATTTTCATTTTTCAGGCTGAATGTGTTCTTATGTCTATGGTACTTTTTTAACCAAATTTCAACCCGAGTGTTCTTAATCCACTCGTTCTTTTAGGCAGGTTTTTACGGTATCATGCATATAGACTGTCATTTACTCATTTATGTTCCTTCTCATCATGAGCTAAGTACAAAATTGTTCACTTTGTTTTTAAAAGTTGAAGCTATTTATGAAAATATCTGAGTAGTACATCCTTTCATTGTACCAAGCTTTTATTGATTTACTTTTTTAATTCTTTTTACTGGCACCAATTTTCCCATAATTATGTAGAGGGAGTTCTTATGATACTGTCGCAAGTGTTATGCCAATAACTGTAGTTTGAGAATGAGATGATATAAACAGCAGGTGTGCTTTGGAGTTCAAATCAATATTGATAGAAACAATATGCATTGTTATCTTTAAATGTAAAATGATAATGTTAGCAGCAAAGATACTCTGGAAGCAGCTTTTTTATTTCTTTCCAACTCTCTTTTTCAATATTATTTATGAAAACTTAACCTGAAAATTAACACTGGCAACATTGCTTCACAGATGTCTTTCTAAATGCTACATACCTATGGACAGAATTTTAATTTAATACTATTCTGCATTGTTGTAAATAGTTTATTTGTGTGAAGAGTATGGTGTAGAATTTGGGGAATTTAATTTCTCTCCTGTCATATATCCAACATGTAATTTGATGGTTTGAATCTCAATCATGTTTAACTTTTCTGTAAAAACAAATAATAACTACATTGCAATAAACCAACTTAAACTGAGCATTATCATTTTGGATCAAACCCCAATTGAAGTTCCGAGCAATATGTTGCATTGTTGTTTGGTCTGTTCATTTCCAAAAATTCAAGTGAAATTGTCCCATGAAATGTCCATTCTAGTAACTGGAAACAGCATTGCTAGTTGCACACCTTTGCTATTCCTTGTCACAAGTACTTTTTAAAAAACTTGTGTAAATAATATTATTTACTTTGGTTTTGCTTTCCAACCAAGAAAATGATCTGCTTACTCCCAACTGCCTGCACATACACATACCACTTGCAATTAATGCAGTGAGGAAGCCTAATTTAAGGGAATATGAATACCTATTTAGAGGTGGTCTCCCTGGAGACAACTGTAAAAGAGCAGACCACAACTGTAGACTATGATTGTCCCCTACTGTTTACTAACAGAGTGTGGGTTCTTAAAGGTTCGTACACATGAGGGGAATATTCACAGGGAATAGTCATGTGAACTGGAAATATCTCTTTGCAGGGACCAAAATTTGTTCCTGGCATACAGTACAGTGTATCATCCCACATATTCAAACTTGTTTACAGTATTTATTTGAATAACCTCCCTGGGCACATATTTAATGAGGGTGTGCGCTTATTCAAGGTGAGCACTCGTTATTTTTCCAACATTTTCAGTAGGTGAGGACATTTTTAGAGAACAGCAAAAACAAAGAATAGCAAGTTCAGTTCACTTTAACAAGACAAAACAAAGTGCAAAAGCTAACATGAACAAGTCGTAAATAATATAAATTCATTGGAACAGAACTGATGCTCCTCTATGTGCCGGGCTAATTCAGAAACTGTTTTTTTTTTGTTGTTGTTGGGAGGGGGTGGGCACTTATTACATTTTTGGGCTTTCAGGGTGGGCACTTCTTTGAGGTGGCCAGTTATTAAAATTAAATACTGAGTAAATTCATGGGAACATTTCCACAGAACTTTCACCCAAAAATGTTTGTTCTCTGTGGTGAACTGTAGGTGGGAATATTCCCTCTGATCATTCCCTTCATAAAGACACTTGGCAACCCACAGAGTTTTTAAACCAGTGTTGTGAGACCTGACCACATCTTAGAAGGGATAATAATTTGCAGATGTCATTACAAACAGCACTTTTGCCTTAGTCATTTAATGTCCCTTTAGTTAGTGTTGGTCCAACCAGGGTTTCTTGAATAAGAACATGTGATGCTTTGAACAAAAATCCATATCATTTTGGAGTTGGGCAGGGAGCTGGGGCAAGTTTCAAATTTTAAGTATTAAATTGACACGATCACATGAAAGAGAACATTGAGATTGGTCATTTGACCAAGTTTGATTCTTCTGGGTTGAACAGAAACCAAGTTGTGGACAGTGAAACATCCATACAAACATTTTGAGGCTGGAGACACATGATTTGATTGGCTAGATTTTTTCCTCCGGTGTTTGTGTATTAACAAATTGGTGTTAGTTTTTTATGTGTCTGTCATCTTATTGACAATACATTGTGCCATAACATTGTCAAAGTGCTGTAGAAATCACTTGCCTGTGGCTCGTGATTTCCACAGCAAACTTTGACTTCAACATTGGAATCAGATACTCCCTTGCCACAACAAACCATTAAGGATTGCATGTTCATGCCATTAAGTTTCATTATTTGATTCTGCATAAATACATTTAAAGGTAAAACCAAAATAACAAGCAAATCACTGACCTCACCCAAAAAGTCAAACACATTTTTTAACGGTCGCAAAAGTTGAAATATCATGATTAATTACTTGCCGAAACTTGTTGACAAAACTACTAACATTTCCCTAATTAGCAGAAATTTTTCTGATTGCATTTATTTCCTCTGGGCAAAGAATTATCTCCAAGCTGAGTGTGTATTAAGCCTTTGACAAGACTTCTTCCAACTTGGCCCTAGCCACCACTACTGTCTGTCCCATTTATTTACGACATTTCAATGCTACATGCACATACAACTGGAAGAAAAAATGTAACCAATCAAATCATGTGTCTCCAGAGCTTCCTCAGGTCCTTGTGCAAAATTGCCCCCACCAGTTAAGAGGGACAGGAGACTCTGGAGACGGCAATGTTTTGAACTATGTTTCAAGGTCCATAACTTGGTCTCTGTCCAACCTAAAAAAATCAAACTTGGTCAAACAACCAATCTCAATGTTACAGTGTATCTTTCATGTGAAGGTGTCAATTTATCGATTACTTAAAATTTAAAACTTGCCCCAGTTCCCTGTGGAATTTTGAAACCCTCAACTGGGAATGTAAGACCCTCTTGCTATTCCATCCCTCCTGTGGATTTGCTCTTAAGTCTTGCACCAATTATTATTGCTGGTATCTACTCCCAAGTCCATCAGTATGTACATGTAATACAATGTTTTTGCAGGTTTTCTTGTGATGTCACCAACATTGTGAATCATACACAAGCACTAACACAGGACTTAATTCCCTTCCATGAAAGAAATCTTGCTGGTAAATTTCAATCTCATGTGTTGCTTTGTTACACAAGGACAAGATTCCAAAATTTGATGATGTTCACAACTACAGGTCTTAAGTACTAGAATTGTCAAAATGTTATAAAACCAATATTTTTTACTTTATTTTTAAATTTTGAAGTATGATGTTTATGTAAAAGCATCTTTTTACCAATTTTGTAGAGAAATAAGGAATTCTTCAATTGCGTGATCTGGTTTGCCTATTAACATATTCTGGCAGCCATATTGGTGTCTCAGAGGAGCACACCAATATGGAGTCTTATAACTTTTAGAAAATTTTTCAAAATTTAACTTTTTTTGAACAGCGCTCTAGAGCTGGCTGGTTCTAAGTTGTTTCTCATCCCTAAACCTTAAATCCTTTCTTTCTGAATCTTTTGTATGCTTGCAAACTCATTTAATGATGTCAATCCCTCTGCAATTTTATTACAGGGCTGTCATTAGGAGCCGGGGGCCGGGGATTTTCTCCTCCTATTTTGAGGTGTATCCCCGGCTACTTTGATATAAAAACAGCATTTTGACTTCACTACAGCAACTCAAATCCCCGGCTATTTTTTTGTGTATCCCCACCTACTTCAACAATTAGTGACAGTCCTGTTATTACCATTTCAATACAGTCACACCATTTGTGTGAAACTGTGTAAACAAACTATAACTTGGATCTATCTGCTATACAAAACAATTCCGCACCAAGTGAATTATTGTATTGACATCTGTCATGGTGTTGATACATGTAGTTCCATTGGGGTAACAAATACCAGTAAATTGTAGCATACTCGTTTTCTATCTGATCAAACCATACATAAGGAGAACATTTGCTCCCGCCAAGAGGTAATGAAACCAGTCAACGCCAGGAAAACCAAGAAAATCAAAGGACTTCACTGCACTTGCTATCCCATAAGTGAGAGCTCCAACAGTAGCACAAACATTTGAACTCATGAATGTGACAAACAGTATACCAAATACTGCTAAGGTACTCACTATCAAAGTCAGCTTCTCTTTCAAAGGTGTGTGAACTACAGAGAGAAGGGATGAAGCCACTGAACTCACTAGATAGAAATTGGCATATGCAGGTCTGTGATGGTAAAAACAAAAGCCTGTGGCAATAAGAGGAATCCCTGCAAATTAAAGGAGAGCTAAATTTAATAATGATAATCACAATCAAAGTGGCTATATATGAGCCACTAAACTTGCCAGGACAATAAATTCTACTGAAAGCAACAAAAGAGAAGCATAACACTTGCATTACGTGTTGCATTATGATAAAGTCAAATAATAATTATTCTACCTGTCCCTGTAGCCTAATTTCCTTTCTGGCCTGTTTATCCCAGACAAAATAAATTATCAAAAGCAAATATAACTTACAGGTACTATGTTTCATTTTGGGGGATTGGTCTGATGAAATTTTAACAACATGCATTACACAATGTTCTTTATGATCTTCTTTGAGATCTTAGAACTTTGATTCATTTATTTCTCCAATATACAGTACCACTCAAAACTAAGTTACCTCTGTCACAGTGCAAAATGATTTGTGTCACATGATGTGACACAAATAAAGAGAACAAATCAAGAGATGTACTGCACAGCGTCTAACTGTAGGTATCATAAAAAGGGCATTTAAAGTCAGGAGACATACCTCCAACATTTCAGCAATGCTGCCTTCATCAGGGGAAATGCATGAAAAACAGGTATTGCAAAAGATCCAAATTCAAAAGTCAAAATTGCACGCACGTGAAAAGGAAGTGAGGGTGTGCACATGCGTACAAGTCACAAGAAAGCAGAATCTAAGTTGAGTCCACTCCGCACCAAAGTGGCAAAGTTATGGAAGTAGCGCATCTCTTCATGTTGTCTTTGGTCCTGTTCAGGAAGTCCCGCTAAGATTACTGCAAAAGTTGCAGAAAGACAGAGCAAATAAGGGATGATAAGTAATGGGACTGGATAAATAATGGAGATCTAAAGAAGGAAACTGAGGGACTGATCATGGAAGCTCAAGATCAAGCACTAAGAACAAATGCGGTGAAGGCAAAAACTGAGAAGCAAGATGTGTCAGCACTTATATGCAGAATATGTGGAAAAAAGGACGAGACAGTAAATCACCTAATCTGTGAGTGTATTAAGATGGACAGACAGAATACTACCATAAACGCAATAACTTTGCAAGAATAATTCATCGGGAACTTACAAAGAATCATGGAATCGATGCAGTAGAAAAGTGGTACAAACATAAACCAGAAAATGTCACTGAGATGTCACGCTACTCTGGGACTTTACTAGACAGACAAATAAAGGGATACAGGCAAGGAGACCAGACATCGTGCTGATGGATAGCGAGAACAACCAGTGTTTCATCATCGATGTTGCCAATTACCAGGGGTTGCTAGAGTTATAGAGAAAGAAATGGAGAAAGTTATAAAATATCAGGACCTGAGATGGGAGCTAGGAGGCTGTGGAATATCAAGGTAGGTGACGTCCCTGTGGTGATTGGCATACTGGGGATGGCAATTTGCATATTTTAAAAACTTGAATATCTCTTGAACAAAAATATATATTTCAATATAGTAAACAGCATTCTTCTTCTCGTATAGACTACTTGTTTGTATTTTAAAATGGCTCAGAAAGGAAAGATGCAAATTTCGTCATAGTAGCACTTTAAGTTTCCATGGCAACAGTGCATGAGAACAGCCAAACGTTGCAAATTTGAACGGTTTGGTGGGTGAAACTGGATGAAAAGGCACATAAACCAAAGATACCATTCTCTGGAATGATTTGTTGGACTATTTTATTAAAATACGCAATAATTTACAAGTTGCGCAACTTCATACAATTCGTAGTTTTGCTGAGAGAACTATATATAAAAAATGGCACAACTTTCTCGTACAATTCATGATTAATAGATACTCGTGATTTTGAAAGTTCTCAAATTGCACTAAAGGCTCGTGCAATTTTGAGAACTTTCAAAATCACTCGTACCTATTAATAACGAATTGTACTCAAGGTCATGCGATTTCCTATACGAATTGTACGATACAAGGTCCAATTACTAATTAATAGTATCAATAACAAATTTTGAGATTAAGAAGTTTTTGAGTGAAAAAGTCAGTGGCATGTTCCAACAGTCTAACAAAGAACAGGAAAACATTATGAAGGAAGCCAGTAAAGTACACGTAATTGAAATGTGAATGGCGTAGGTGTCCAATTATTACAGGTATCAGTTACAAAAAATTGAAATTGGATACCTGTAATTGGACACCCTACTTATAGCAAGTTTTCCTTTTTTTATCTCAACAAATTATGTATAGTAATTTAAAAGGGCATATACATGTAATTAGTTACTATATCATGCCCTTCTCCACTCCTTTCCCTTATTGTAACACACC
>OX419339.1:24014388-24041888 GCA_948470475.1 Galaxea fascicularis
AAAGAATTCCTATGAATGTTCAACTCCAAATCTAATGACAAGCAGTGCAAGCTGTCGATAACAAGAAAGAGTATTCTGAAACATACACACACATCCTGTAAGCATAAGGTGGAATGTGACCTATAACCAGTCACTGCTTCATATATAAGATGCTACAGGGAATAAAATATTGTAGTTTCTTATGAAGTTAACAGCATTGTAAAATGCACCAGTAGGCCACAGTATGGTGGCCCAGAAGGGGCTTAAACTATGGAAGAGCTAAGGAACTGTCGCAGATTTACAAGGAACAATTGTAGAATTCTAAGGAAAGATGTTTAAGTCTAAAAATAACAGTTATAGTTTTACAGAACGACACTACATTTTTAAGTAGAAGCATTGTCCCTTCTGGGCCACTGTACCATAGGGTAGGCCATGGCCTACCTCATGTTTTGTCTGTACCCTCTCTTGAACACAAATTTATTTAATTTTAAGTAGGTAGATTTTAAAAATCAGCAGTACCTTACAAAATACAAGGAAAGAGGGACAATTGCATTGAGATTCACACGATGATCGATAATTAGGAAAAGTCAACATGTTTTTGGAACGGGGGTGGGGGGGGGACCATTCCATTGTTTGGTATTATACCTTCTTTTTCATGTGTCTCTTTAAGAAACTTTGTCCATCCTTGCACGCAAGCAAATCATATCCTTGTATGTCACATTACTAAGCTGAAACTGTACATTGTTTCTGGTAATGTTTTCAGTTGGCATGTTCGAAACAAAGACAATGTTGAACGTGTGCGCCGTGATGAAGAAAATGCAAGGAAAGACGAGAAAGAAAGGGAAAAAAGGGCAGCACTGGCGGTGAGCTAGTGAAACACTTGATAAAACAGTCTTTGATTCTGCTTAGTTGAGAAGAATAAAAAGCACAAGTTCATTGCTAAAAGACCTTGAAATCTAATGTTTTCGTGATTGGTCAACCACTAAATCAGAAGTTTATTGCACACGTTTGACAAATCCTCTGCATGTTCCTTCCTCTTCAAACCACTTTTCAACTAAAACACAACTGTCTTGAAATATCTCTGTAGAAATACTAAACAAAGTTAGCAATGGGAAATATGTTGGAGACTCCATAATGCAACTTCAAATATTTGTCATGTTTTCACCTGCTCATTTCACTAATAGTTAGGATTTTTCCCAAAAATTGTACTTCCAGTATACTTTCCCAAATGTTAGGCAATTCACAGGACATGTGTTGATTTTCATTCAACTGACAGCTATACAACTAAGGTTAGAATTGCATAGAAATTTACCAACTTATTACATCAAATTCTAAAATTTTATAGGAGCAAGAGGCCAGAACAGCTTTATTACGAGGCCGTGCTGCCAAGAAGCTAATCGAAGATGACAAAACGCAAGAAACAGCCCTCGTATTAGCAGATGATAAAGCAAAGCATATTAACTTTTTTGCTGAGATTGAGGAAGGTGTAAGTTACATGTATCCTCCTGTTAGGCATGTTTGTCTTTTTTTTGGATTGTTCAGAATTAGGCTTTTAGCCAGACATGGGAAACCGTTGTCCAGGAGGCATGTTTTTGCATACTGGTATGAGACTACATGAATTTTTCCTTGAATCAGTTTATTCTAAAAGTGGCCATCCACAGGACCGCTGGATTAGTCTTGAAAGTGGAAAATGTCATCTCTTTCTTGTTATGAAGGCTTATTGATAAACATCAATCATTTCACAATACAGGGTTGAAAACTTACACATGTAATTTTGGGAGCACTCACCATCTGGGTGAGTGACATTCAAATTGCACTCCTCTGAATACCACTCCACCCCACACACAAGTCAAACTAAATTAAACAAAGTACAGTAAACAAAATATGTGCTGTTGTTACGTTGTTATTTTCTCATGGTGTTTATTGTAAGCACCATTCTGTCAATGCTAGACTAATGATATTACAGATGATTTAGTTTGTCTTAAAATATACATTTCTTCTGTCATCTCGGCATCTGACTCACAGTCACATACCACTTCCTCATCATCATCATCTTTGACATTGTCACCCTTTTCACATTGAAGACTTCCTCTTTGACCTCCTCCTCATGTTCAGCAGACAAAGACTTTTACTTTCAACCCCTAGGTCAAAATAATTGATAAACATAGTTTACAATTCTTACTTTGTGAGTAAAATTCTTCATGATTGTGACTCACATTGGCGAGTAGGCGAGCACTGAATAAAAACCCTGCAATGTACAAATAGTAATTTTCTTGTATATTTGCTTGGTACGTTATATCTAGAGGAATGTTAGTTTCTGGGAGTGAAATAATTATTTATTGATATTGTTGATTATAGCTTGTTTTTTTCTGATGTTATTTTTGTTTTTCTTAGCTAAGGCATGGCAGCAACCCAGAATATGAAGCTGAGAAAAGAGCAGAGCAAGAGAAGAGAGAGAGGGCCATTGGCCTGTTAACCTACCTTGGACAGAGTGCAAGAGATACACAAAGTGGTATTCATCTGCAAATTGTCTTTTACTTCAGTAATTGATATATTGTTGGGTTTTAACCTAATAAATAGTAATCAATATAGTAATATTAATGTTAATGTATTAATATAGATATTGTCTGGACTGAGGAGAGTGATCATGAGTGTAACACCCAGTCCAACTGTTACCACAAACCTAGTGAAACAGGTCTTGTTACTTTTTAGACTAAAATAGTCCAGGGCAAAAATTCTTTGACATTCAAGTGTTTGGCATTTATTCAACCCTTTTACTCCCAGGAGTACTTAACATGTAACGTCTCATTGCAATTTCAATACATTGTACAGATGACGAGAGTAGACAAATTGATCAGTTGGAGGGTGTCATCTTAATATAACACCAAATTCTCTTAAGTAACTTGCAAGAAAAGGTATGGCAGCTTTAGGGAGAATTGCTAATCAGATCTTGGGAGTTAGAAGATTAAAAATTTCATTTGGAAAGTCACCTCTTTGGATTTACTTTCTTCACTTACAAGCTGTTGTTAAACTCCAGACCTAGTGCTGGTGAAATGTGTGATGGAGAATGAGCTTGAAATGAGCATGGACTAGTTGAGGTTTCTGTAATAGAATTACTTTTTTTCTCTGAAAATAAGAGTTCGTCATTCCATTGTTATTAGTTTTTACTGAGCAGGGTGAATCATTTTACTAGCTACATGTATATATTTTACTTGCCCACCAATATAAATAGCAACTCTTTATTTCCCTCAGGTGTGAAACCTTGGTATGTTAAATCACATGAACAAAGAAAAGATCCCACGGCAGCAAGTGAAAGGTATACTTGTACAAAGTTTTGTTTTCTGTTAAGAGTATGTTGCTGATCATAACTTAATTAATGCTTGCAAACTTCTGGCATAAAATACAAATACTGTTACACATATGCTCATGACAAGCTTAGACTCGTTCATTCTCTCTTGGCGAATTAATTTTTTTCTGAAATGGTTTGGAAATGAAGAATGATCCTCGCAGTATTGTTCCTTCGATCAGAGGACTACCGTGCAGGAGGTTGCGGGATAAAGCCCTGGCCGGTGTCACAGCGGATTTGGACACCCCCCCCCCCCCCCCCTCTCCCTGCAACATTTTTTTTATTCGATTTAAGGTGGTAAAACGTTTGCAATTTTTTTTAAGGGTTGTGAAATAGCAAAATACTAATGCAGCTCTACCTTTACAACTAATCTTCAATACTAAATTTCAAAGAACATCGCGACGCCAGTTTACAGTGTTAAATACTAAATTGTTTCTTACAAGAAGGAAAAATCCTTCGTTCAATCCCACAACAGTCAAAAAATCAACGACGCGGTTGAAGTCGCTGCTACACGAGCGATTTTTGCTTGCGATGGTGATGCGATTTTTTCTGATCGAAAATTGTCGCGTCGCCGACGAGCGGTGGTAGCTACACGAGTGACAAAGCCGTTGATTTCGACTTCATTTCAACTCATTCAATTTCTCGCGATTTTTTTTCTGCGAACTTTTAGCTGTCGCCATCGCGGCACTTGCGCGAGGGTGACTATACGTGTGACTTTCACCGCGCGCAGGCGACGCGACAAATTTAGAAAAAATCGCTCGTGTTGCCGCGGCTTAAGTTACAAACTTGAAGGAAATTTGCATACGATCACTTAAACTGAGTCTAAAACGGAATCGCGTACAATTCGCAATCACAACACAGCTGAGTTTTAGATGAAACCTCTTTGACGTAATGCCGAATAGGTAAAATAAATGAGCTTAAGTTTCCCACTAAAGTGATCGACTTGGGTTGTCAACTACGTAAAATTAGGGGTCCAAACCCGGATCCGCTAGTGGATTTAGATCAGGGAGTCCAAATCGGAGGAGGGAGAGAGACACAGGACCAAAACTCAGGGTCTTTAAATAACTGAGGAGAAGGTGCTGCCTTTGTAATGACATCTGCCGATGGTTAGGCTTTCTAATCTTCTCGGATAAGGACAATAATGACATCTGCCGAGTTAACACTTATCCGTAAACTCTATGTGACACAAAGAACCCACACACTGATAGCAAAGAGTAGGGAACGTTTGTTCCCGGCGTTGTGGTCTGCCCTGTGAGGTCTACTAATGAAGGGGGTAGGGGGGTAGGTGATTGGAGACACTTCACATGGGTCCCATGAGTTCCGTTCGTGCTCATCCCCACTGGACAGCTCTGTGTCCAAACCAAACCAATTGGTACTACTCTCACTCAATGAGAAATGAAACAGGAGTTCGTATATGTACCTGGGCAAAATCCAAGGGAGATGGAGAAGATGATATAAAGACCAAACAGTCTCGAGTGGAGACATTCCACCTGTTACTTCAGTCATTTTATTCCAAGATTCTCAAATAAAACTTGACTGACCTGATTGTAAACCTTTTTTGCTGATCGCTTGTTATTGTTTTATTGGTCAGCTCAAGAGAAAAAGGCAAAAAGAGTTCACTGGATCCTTTAAACGACATGAAAAAGTACCTTGAAACAAAGAAGTCACTTAAAGACAAAGATCGGACGCACAAAGAGAGAAAACACAAAGAAAAAGAAAAGGACTCTAAAATTAAGCCAAAGAAAACTATTGAAGAAATGAGGAAAGAAAGGATAAGACGCGAGCGGGAGGAACATGAAAGAGAAAGGAAGTTACTAGCGTTGGTCAGAGGAGACAAGAAAGTTGCTGCGGAAACTGCTAATTACGACACACCTTACAGGTAGACTATCTAAATGCTGAAGTAAAACTGATGATTAGAACTTAGTTCATAGAGGGCACAAATGACGCCAAAGCGTGCAAAGGGTACAAAGCAGTTGCAAGGGAAGACATGTCTCTACATTTACGCTGGACAGCGAATACGAATTGTCAACTTGAACTTGCGTATTGAAAGGAGCACTGTCATGCTATTTCGGTCCACTGTAAGATGCTAAAAAATGTTTTAAAATCAGAAAAAAACAAATTTAACGAAGCAGTTTATTCACTCAGGACTGTTCTTACTTCGCTGGGACTAAATACTTAGGATACTTAAGGAGTTTAAGAAACGAAGACGGCAACGGCAACGAGAACGTCATTTTAAAAAAATATAACTTCTCGTTTTTGTAACTCTTTCGCAATCATTCCCATTTGTTTAACTTGTAAAATACTGGAGAGCTCTCCAGGAGATTGCCGTCGCCGTCCTCGTTTCTTAAACTCCCAGTTTCGGATGACAAGGACGGAAATGGTTGCATTTTGAAAAATTTAGTCTAAGTTTTTCAAAGTCTCCGCACGTCATCTTGAAGCCAGGGGCAAAAACGTACTAGGAATGACTCTTCCCGCTGCTAAAATAATCGATTCGTATATCATTTTCCTGCATTTCTAGGAATGTTTTGGCGTGAGTTTAGGTCATTAAGTAGTATTTCCGTGTAGTTATGGCCGGAAAACAGCAAAACCCCCTGGACAGTGCCCCTTTAATGTTGTCCGACTAAATACATTAATAGGTAAATATGACACTGGTCGCAAGGAAGTGAAGCCATGTAACTGTGTCTAACAAGGAAAAACCTTCAAGTGGCGTATAAATGGTGACTGATTTTTGGATAGTGAATGGCGGATTTCTCTGATTTTTTACGACGTGTTGAAAGAGTTGGTTTTCAGCTTATTTCCTCTGATGCGGTCCCGCATTATAAGACGGAGCTTTAGCAACGAGGACGGCAATGGCAACGAGAACGTCTCAAAGGTCCGTGCAAACGGACACAACATTGCTGTGCACCAACTTCCTAACATTGTTGGGTGTTACATGTTGCGTCCGTTTACACACCCTGTTGCATGTTGTTGTGTGTTGTTGGGAGTTGTTGCGCTAAGTTTGAAACTGGTCAAACTTTTGAGCCAACAACTCCCATCATTTCTTTTGTTCCGTGATCACTGAAACGAAGCGCAACAATGTTGCACCCGTTTTAAGCACCAGTTTGCACATGTTGGGGCCACGCACGCGCATTACATATGGTCTCCATGGAGATGGCAGCCGAATTGTAAGTTTACAAAGTCTTAGCGGTCGTATCCTTCCCATTATACGTTGCGTGTCTTCACACTGTTGCAAGTTGTTGTACCCATTAGCACACCACTGCCAACAATATCCAACGTGTGCCGGACCAACAACTCCCAACAATGTTGGAAATTGTTGCGTCCGTTTGAACGTAGCTTAAGACAATAGGTTTATTGGGTAAATACAATCGGTCTCCACGTGCGTTTTACATTTTGATACATTTCTTAGCCGTCCTCTGCAAAACAGCAACGTGAAATGACCAAATTTTAGGATTTCTCGAGAACGTGAGCGTACGACAGAAAATTTTTCTCTTTTTTGCTTACTTTAACATCGTTCCAGTAATTTAGACCCTGAAGAGTTTCCTAGCATTTTAGTTGTTAAACGAGTTAGAATAATGGTGAAAGAGTTACAAAAACGAGAAGATCTATTTGAAGAGACGTACTCGTTGCGATCGCCTTCGCCGTGACTCAACCTCCCTAATTGTCGTTTTAGCTCCAAGCTCAGCACTGTCTATCTAATGAAAAACAGAATATTACAAACGTGGCTGGACTTTGAGCCCTGGCCCTAGTTTGGGTTGTCCGGAATATCGTGTACAAGGTTTTACCATCAGTTTAAAAAAACCTATTGTGCTGTGCTTAGTAAACAATTTTGCCACAATTGCAAGCAGTCCAGTCTGTCTTTTTTATCATTACTCCGACAAATTACAACAGGCTTTGAAGGCTCGTTCTCATCACATGGGCAGTACGTTGGCTTACAACCACTGGTATAAAACATTTTCTTCTTGACCTTTTGTTAACAGGTGTTATACTGATTTAAAAATTGCTTCTATGTGATTAGGTATTTACCTATTTCTAAAATCTCCTGTCGTATTTTGCAGGTACAATTCTCAATACAATCCAGAGTTTGCCAGGAAGCCAAAGAATGACAGTCGCCATAGACCATATTAGATTCTGGTCATCATACCATGTCGATATGACAAACTGGCTGCCCGAGGAAGCCTTGCTGGTAGAAGGGAGCCGGATTAGGACTGTTCCCTCTCGTTCGACAATCATCTTACATTCACACCTCTGAAGCTACTAAGGGAATACGCCAAAGGATGCAAGGGTGTTGACTGAATAGAGACTCTGTATTCTTCCCACTGTTTATCTCTTATGATCCTGCTAGTGTCTCTGAAGAATCGTACCAAGATGAGACACTAAAAAACAGTCAGAGATGTCAAACGAATGCTGGTCCGTAGCAGCGAGTGTCACGAACCCAGTCAGAGTTCATTTTATACTCTAGTGAATCAGCATCCTCTTTTGAACTGAACTCAACATGTTCATCATGGTTTTTAGCTTTTATGTGTAAATTCTTTGATTTTCACTCGCAGCTCCTTTCAGTATCACGTTTTAGTATAGTACATTCACCTTGGTAACCAACGACATGAGAAAGCCAAGATAAGTCACGTCAAACAGCTTCAAAACAGCTTTTAGCCGTGGTATGTCACTTTTACCGTTTACATACAGCGAGACTGTAAATAAACCACACATGTAATGGAGCTTCAAGGACAGATATATTTTTCAGTCAATGGAATTTGCTTTTCCAGCAAGATTGTAAAGAGGTTGTTTGTTCTCATCCTTGACGATCTTTTAGGTAAGAGGGCAGTCACTAAGGGCCGGAGGCCGGACTTTTCCCCCTCGTATTTTGAGGTATATCCCCAGCTACTTTGATGTAAAACCACCATGAAATTGGTCAAGCTTTAGATAAAGGCCTTCAATCTGATCTTATCTACTTAGACTTTCAAAAAGCTTTTGACTCTGTATGTCACACGAGGGTGCTGACGAAACTAGAGTGCTACGGTATTTATGACCCCTTGCTAAAGTGGTTTAAAAGTTATTTTCATGATCGTTTTCAGCGTGTGGTTATCAATGGACTATGCTCGTCCTGGAAAGATGTCAAATCTGGAGTTTCTCAGGGGTCCTCGCTTGGACCGATCCTATATCTCATATATGTTAATAATATGCTAAATGTTACAACCGCAACTACCCTGGCAATGTTTGCTGATGATTCAAGTGTTATAAATGTATTGAATCAATCGGAGACTTTGATATCATTCAAGGTGATTTAGATAACCTCCTACACTGGTCCCTGGCTAATGAGATAAATTTTCTAAATGTGAAAACCTTAGGGTTTCAAGAAAACGCATCAGCCCAGTGTGCTCCTATTCTCTTGACAGCACCAGCCGTAAAGTAGTCTCATCCGTGAAAGATCTGGGTGTCATGGTTACTAAGGACTTAACATGGTCTGACCATGTTAGATATGTGACTTAAAAAGCTAACCGTATGCTCGGTTTTATTAAAAGAAACTGTTCCGGAAAAATCATAAACTGCGGGCAGTCCCTCTTTCTTTCAATCGAAGTCAGCGAGTGCGAAGTGTGAGCGAGCCAAAAGAAAGAGGGACTGTATCCTTTTGTCTTTGCGACGCGTTCAGATAAAAATCCGCGCGCAAACTCGTAGAAATGAAATTTGAGAAAAGAAGCAGACAAATCAAAACGATGGAACGAATCTTGCCCTTCGTAACACAATGCCACCCAGCAGTTCCAACCCTAAAAGTAATTCTAGCTAAAAAGTGGCATCAAATACAGCAACAACCACCGCTAAATGACATACTCAAAGGTATACTCGTGAGAGCTAAACGAAAGGCAAGAAAACCAGACCACGTAGTCGGAGTCTAACCCAATTAAAAACCCATTGTCACTTCCCGTCATGCTCTGCGCATTGTCTATTTTGTTTGCAGACAACACAAATAACGGCCGGCAATCTTCAAGTTATAATCACTTTCTTGTGACAAAATACAACCTGATACGCTAAATAAATGCAAAGAACTTCCACTAAGAACACTACTGACTTGCCACTTGTTCTGGCGATAAGCAGAAACTTTGACCGCGTCACTTCTTCGAACTTGTAGTCATCACAGCCGACCATTGAAGATAGCCTAGTACGATCGTTCGATGCAGCAGAAATTCTGCAAATTCGCTGTTGGTGTTTTCTTAAAGTCAGTATAGCCTTTCTTCTCCTTGCACAAGCTGTAAACTGAATCTTGTAGCCAAACTTTCACTAAATCCTCCCTCCTTCTATGCTGACCTCGAGCCTTCAGCGGCATCGCTCAGGGGGCACCCAATGAGCATATTTAGCAAAAAGACCTTTGAGGGATATTTCTGGGCTCCTTATGATGTTTACACATAAGTTGTTTTAATCAGCTCCTGTCAGCTAGAAAAATTCGATCTGTTCGGATTTCTTAGCTCAAAATTGAAGTGCCCGAAAATTATGGGGAATGAAATCTTCATTTCAGAAATTGCTAGCTGTACGTTACCTTCGAAGAACTTCTCTGCGAACTGTTTGCTTACCCGAAAATGCCAGGCGACCTTTTTAAGAGCCAAAAATTGCAAAAATATCCCTTCCGAAAATCCAAGGGACTATTTTACCCTGGACTTCCCTGGTTGCGAATCTTTTAGGTGACGTTTTAGTCAAGAAATCAGTAGTTTTTGGCAATGCATTATCCGGAAGTTTTTAACACTTTCAATTCTGAAGAATCGTCTTTAAACAGGTCGGTGAATTTACCGGACAAAGCTTGTTCTGCAGATGCATAACTCGGTTGGTATTTATTGTCAGCTACGTCTTTCAATACACTGTTACTGAAAGGAACAGCCTGTTGACCTGTTCGCCGATTCTACTTTTCAACGGTACTATACGCGCCTACTTCCTTCGAATCTTTCACCGTAATAAGACTCCGAACTCCGATATATCATGCTTTTCCCAACTCCCTTTGGAATCTGTGGAACGAACCACAGGCGCCCCAAGCTCATGGTCTTGGAGTCCCGTGTCACACAATATAAACAAGATGGCTGCAAATTATAAGGATTTGTATAAGAATCTCGGCAATCGGTTCTAGTTGATAGATATATGAAAAACTTCGCAATAAAAAAGCCTTACCTTACATCCAAAGTGTGTTGCTTGCACCCGCGAGCGACGCCAGCCGGAAGTTTGTCTCCCAAAAGAAACGGTAAAACGATGGCCAATTTGCGTCGGTACAAGTTTACCCCAACCACACGTCGGCCATCGTTCTACCGCTCCTTTTGGGAAACAAACTGCCGGCTGGCATCGCTCGCGGGGCTTCTATTGGGCTTTTAGAGAGTTGAAATGAAAGGCAAACCTTTTTTCCTTGGATTCTGCGTCGGAATTGTGGCCGTGGGATATTTTACCGTGGAATTATGGGCTTCGCTTGGAAGGGCTGTCCGGAATGGAGTGTATCACCTTGTCTTTCTTTTAAGGGTAAAAACACAGGAAACACATAAATCGATCAAATCTCAATAGATCGGCAAAATAACCACACGGGTAGCAAGTAACATACCCTGGATGTAAGGTAAAGCTTTTTTATTGCGAAGTTTTTCATATATCTATCAACTAGTACCCATTGCCGGGATTCCCATACAAATTCTTATAATTTGCAGCCATCTTGTTTGTATTGCGTGTCATGGGACTCTCACAGCATGAGTTTGGGCCGCCTGTGAACGAACGCGATATACGAGCGGGGAATCTTCGTGGGCGCCTGTTACTCGTCACTTGTAACAGGTACCCACGACAGCTACCGGCTCGCGGATTCCCCGCTCGTAAAATCGCGTTCGTTCCACAGATTTTAGAGCAAAAGAGAGACTGCAGTCTACGTTGCCGGAAGAACGGCCATCACATTCTTTCCGTTCAGTTAAGATCCGATTCCATCGCTGTCTTCTGCTCTTCCTTCAAAACAATTCGTTTCAGCGATTCATCTGTAGGCAAACAACCACTCGTAGTTGCCGCCACTTTGAAATCTAAGCTGTTTATCTTTTGTCAACAGGTTGTCAACGATTTATGCTGATCACATTCTTCGGACAGCGTTCATTGTCTAATTAGCCAATGGGAATTTTCCGCTGTCTGTGCCACTGGAAATTCTGAACGCGTCGCAAAGAGAAAAGGATGCAGTCCCTGTTTGTTTTGGCTCGCTCACGTTTCGCACTCGCTGACTTCCACTCGCCCCAATTTCCGCCCCCTCGCGCTTCGCGCTCGCTCATCTTCGGGACTGCTCGCTGTCTGGAAAAATCAAGACGCACTTAGCTGCTGTTCATCTCCCTGATACGTTCACACCTTTGTCATTGTTCTCAAGTATGGGCTCCTCAAACACCAATGCTGATGGTGGAGGTTGAGAAAGTCCAAAGACGTGCTTCACGCTTCATTTGCAAGAAACATGAATGATCTTATACAGACTTACTAGCCTTAACTTAATACCTATTAATTATTGGCTTGAATATCTGGACCTTCTGTTCTTTATTAAATGTAAGCAAGGGTATAAAAATGTTTGCATCGACAATTACGTTTCCTTTTGAACAGGGAGCTCGCCCGGAGGTAGCCTCCCACGCAGTCGTTTTTAGGGTAGTCGTAGGGGTGGAGGTGAAATACGACTCCCCTAAAAACGACTGCGTGGGAGGCTAGCCCGGAGGCGCCTCTGGGATTTTTCTTAATGATGTTAATGCTAAAACATCTCTCTTCAGAGATTCATTTTTTGTAAGAATATCAAATTTATGGAATGCTTTACCTTCTGATCTGAAATCTTATTTTATGTTTATGTATTTTTTCTTAGGAAATTACCAGCGGGTAGAGATTGGTATAGTAAATTTTTATATTTATGGTGTTGTCACCTGCCTTTGTTGGCAAATTGATTAAATAAATAAAATAAAATAATGTCGACTTCACAACAGCAACCCTGGCAATTTTTTTAATATCCCCACCTTCTTTAATTAGTGTTAGCCCTGTTAGGTAGAAGAGAGTGTGTATGCTTTTGGGCCAAGGAGACGTGTTGAAAAAGACGTCTCCCTACACCGTATGCGAGGTGCGCCCTAACCAACCATCAGATCTCACTGTAGGTGTGAAAATGACCGTGGAAGATCTGGATACGAGAATAGTTCATTCCACTTATTGCTACTCTGAACAAGACCAGTTGAGGTCGGCTTTATTACAAACAAAATTACAAATTATTTAAAGGTTTCTGATTGAAAATTATAATTAGTTGAGACTCGGCTACACAAGCCTCGACCTAAACATATACCGTCGATTTCGTCGAAACCACATGAAAACAACGACACAAAAAATAGAAGACAGCACTAAACATGAAAACAGATATGGTGAGCTTTGCGTCCTCTGGAGAGTTCGTGCCAAAACTGAAAAAAAAGACAGAATCAGAGGAAAGCGATGTTAGAAACAGCAAATGGTCCAAATGAATTTTCCCTTGCATTAATATATTCATCCATACTTTTGCTCAACTTCCCAACACGAACTGGTCAAAGCGCTTCAGGGTTTTTGACCTTTCACAGCTGTCATGTGTCAACTTTGAGAAATGATACCATCGTTGGAAAACACTAGAGTGGAAGTTCTGGTCTTGAGTCCCGTCTCCAGTAATATGATAAGCACGAAGTGAACAAGGTATCAACACCTTTCAAAGAATAGGACACAACAACCAAATGACGTAAGGAAGATAACCCTTGATGATGACAATAAAAAGGAGACACTATGGATTGATTTGGACAGAAGTTGTTACAAAGACATTTCTGTTTCCTTAGTGCTTGTTCTCAGAAAACGAATAACCCACTAATGCTATCCAACAGAAACGGAAACTTCAATAACGCTGCAAGTTCACTGGATCATTTACGACGGATGTTCTTGAATTCGCTTGAGATCCTTATTGACGGACTGTTCGTGAATCACGGAACACAAATGAGTCTGCAGCATACCTGACTTGTTAGGATCCACAACTGATGAGCCAATCCCACTGATACTTCTTACTCTGTGGTTATACTGAAGTAAGCATTATGTTAACAATACCATTTTGACATTTATATAGTGTTTTTGTTTGTTTGTTTTTTTTTTTCAATAAAACATCTGAAAATAATCTGGTTACGAATGCGGACTTACACTCCAAGAAAGCTTTGGCTATTGGCCGTTCCGAAATTCAAAAGGGAACTGGGGCGAGTTTCAAATTTTAAAGTAATCGATAAATTGACACCATCACATGAAAGATAACATTGAAATTGGTCGTTTGACCAAGTTTGACTCTTTTAGGTTGAACAGAGACCAAGTTATGGACCTTAAAACATAGCTCAAAATCCATACAAATGTCTCTAATGTTGTGACAGCGTCCCCCAAAACCCTGGAGTGAAACTAGAAACGCAATTATGAGCTTGTGCAGTAGAGTCTGTCTTCGTAGCATATTGCATATCGATGTCAATAAACGTGCACTGTTACAGTGAAATCAATTTGTGACTGGTTCAGTTGCAACAAAAGGAATGCTCACCTGATCTGTCACATAAATAATCTTCGTCCTTGGATCTAACGTCAGCCCGGTTGGGTGAAAAAACCTGGCTTGTTTGCCGACCCCGTCAAGGTAACCTTCAGTTCCACCGGCCAGCGTACTCACTCTACCTATTGAATATGTTGATGTTCTCTTTCAATCGACAGCAATTCTCTTTGCAATGGAATGAAAAATGAAAAGGCGTGGACAGAAATACATACCTTGAGGACTAATAACCCTTACTGAATTGCTGTCCTAAAAAAAAAATTAAAATAAATCATAATCATGATAATCATCTTAGCTGTGTAAGCTTGTAATGCCGGCTTAGGGAGGAGTGGACTCGCAACTGTAAAAATGAACCAGAGTAGTAAAGTAGAATAACAATACCAAGTTTGGTCGGTGTCTTATCAGTTGTTTCCTTCTCCGAAAAATTCAGGTGACCGCAGTGCACCCATTACGTTAGCAGATTGGTTCGTCACGATAGGAGAATATCATTGACTACTGGGACCGGCATAGAAGTAGGACTAAGCCAATAGCATTGGCCATTTGTTCACACCGCTTCTCCTTTCAATGAACACCCAGCTGGATTTTAACGTCAATGTACAGTTTAAGCAGAACACAGATCCTAGTCCACCTAGTTCGGTAACTGATCCAAGTTTTGTTTTGTCATCTAGCCTTAGCAACTGCCATTTCAGATCTCCAGAGTGGCAGACTGAAAAGTAAACTGTCAGTGTACATTTATTTGTACTGAAGAACGGTCACCTTGATAGGGATGGTATAAATTTTCTAGCACTGAAATATTATCGGTTCAGTGCGTTGGACAACTGAAGTCACGACAAATTAATAGTGATTGTAGATTCTATGCTTGGAATAAACTCACAAATTCCACAACATAAAGCAAGTTATGATCTGTGTCAAAGGCAATTCCCTCAGGATAATTAAATCTTGCTTGTGACCCCAGACCGTCCTTGAATCCCTGCCTTCCATTGCCCGCTAGGGTCCTCACTCGACCTGAAAAAGATAAAAAGAATTAAGAATCGAAAGTTAACGTTTCCCGTCCACTCATAAGGTTTGATTTCCAGCTTTTTCCCGAAACACGCCGAAGAAATAAATCCTTGAAAACTCTAGACCATGAAAAACGTGAGAAGAACGGCTAGACTGGGGATCATTGAAAAAAAAAACAAAAAGGGTTTGTAAGCAAGTAAAGAAGAGCAAATTTTGCCTTAGTACAGGCCAAAGAACATTACACTCATAGAGAAGTTTTCAGTTGAGTGTCGAAAGTAATTCTCGTTTGTTTTAGTTTTTCTTTCTTCGCTCTGTGATGGGTTGGTCAGTGAAACTCACGTCACTTTCTCAACCAATGAGAACCAAACCCAAAACAAATCGTGACTTGCGCTCAGGTGTTTTCCCGCCTTTGGCGCCGACTGCATGTAATTAATTCCTTCGAATCACTGCGCTATCGGTGAAAGTACTGGTCTTGGTTTAACGACTCAATTGAAAATTAGTGCTCTAAGAGAAATAGCTAAGTACGAATAAAAGAAAGTATGACTACAGAAGATATTTACTATCATTTAAAAAAAACTATCAATAAAAACAAACATACTATTACTTGTGTCGACGGTCCTTATTGCATGGTTATACTGGGGAGAAGACAGCAAATATCAAATATCAACAAATGTTTTCCGAGAAATTTACAATCACTATATAGCAAAACTTAATTAGACACAGAATCTGAAAATGTTACTATAGTGATACCAAAGTTGATTGCTCACGTGATCTGCCACGTATAATATCCCAGACTGCACGTCAAGCGAGATTCCGGTTGGATGGTAAAATTTAGCCTCTTTTCCGTCACCATCAGCAAGCCCCTGACTACCACCAACCAGTGTTGTTACTTCTCCTGTAAAACAAGTAGAACCAATCCCTCGTTTGGAGAAGGTACCACGCGTCGAAGCCGCGGCCACGAGGCGCGAAGTACCGAGAGGAAAAGAAAAACCTCACAAATACTGAACCTCATTTCCGTGCTGTGCAGTCGCCTGGGAAACCACACTTTTCCTAAGCCAATCACACTTGTTCTTTTATTTGAAGAACCAATCAACGAACTAGGACACATTATGTCCTAATTTGACGAAATGGAAAAGAATTTCTCGGCTCCTACGACCAGAGGCCCGCCTTCTGTTTTGGCTTTCAGGGATATTTATTTCCTGACGGGCCTCTGGAGCCAGGGTAGTAGAACCATAAACGTATGTACCATGTAAGAACAGAGCAGTGTATTAAGCCATAGACAGAAAGAAGATAGGCGTGCTTTCCTTTACTTTTAATTTTATTTTATTGTATTTTGCACTATTAACCAATCAACGAACACGAATACAGCGAAAGGTCTCAGTCAAGGACAGACCCACTCGGGATTGCCAAGTTCAATGGCAAACAGAGAGATTTCCTTCTATAAAAGAAACCGCCGCTTGAGGCTTCTATGCCTGGAAGCCAAGTTAATGGTTGAAATCACAAAAACGTCAAACGCCGAACCAGCGGCCACATTCAAATGGTGCAAGACGGACAACCATCTAAGCCTCCATCCATCATTACAACATAACAATAACATGTAACTAATTGCCTTGCTCGCCCTTTTTTCAGGAATGGCAAAGTAACCAATTCTAACTGTTTGTGGTTAATGTAACACATCCGTCGAGTCTGTACGCTCAACTGCAGTCAAGGCTTTGGCTCGTTTCTTTCCAAAGGGGAAATTTTCAGGATTCCGCACTAAGAACAAAAGCTTAAACAAGTCGTTATTTACCTTTAGGTAGAGAGATGATCCTTATGGCATGGTTATCCTGAGTAACAACACGTTTTTAACATGACAAAACAAAACAATTATTTCCGGACGAATCTCATGGTCACCCAGCTTCTACACACAACCCACGTTATAATACAAACAACCTGCTATAACACCCTACCACATACCGCGAACAATCTACCATACATTACACGTTTTGATTGGCCTAGACGAGTCAGACGCACAAAGGACGCCATGAGTAATGCTAAGAAAGAAAATAAGCAATCTGTAAAACAAATGGATTCCATTTGTCAATGCGTGTGTACTCTGAAAACGCACGGAGGACGTCAAAACGTACTTCATTGTTCTTACCACGTTTTAATGTCATCCGTGCGTTATCAGACTACACACACACTGCCCAATGGAACATATTTGTTAATCACTATTTTGCTAACCCAACCATATATGACCGACACTCCTGTAAATATTGCGGTGAACCTGCAATTACATACACCCCGCCCGATAGCAGGCTACTGGTTGCTGCACAAGATATTTAACCAAGCGTAAACGTGGAGCTCCACAATAACTATAACTGCATATTGTTGAGTAGCCTATACGAACAATAACATAACATTCCATAAGGAATAAAATATCTGCAAGGTTAGAGTGTGCGATTAGTAGTGGTTATCATGTGGTGCTTAGGTACGGACATATGGACGTACGGTCACGTGGCAACAAAAATTTCCGATCAAGATGACATTTACTAATTTTCTTACCCAAAAGTATCAGCTATCACTAACAGATATCAACTGACCGTGTCACTAACAAAGAGCCTCCGTTCCATGGTGTCCATTTCAAGCTGTTGGGGATTGGCCATCATGGCGTTACTGCCTACGTCATCAAGGAACCCAGACTCTCCGTTGCCAACAAGCGAAGTTACTTCAGCTAAAAGAACAAGTAACCGATGAGTACATGCTTACCAGGAGAACCACAGAGCAGTAACGATCGTAAAAAAAAAAATGAATGTATTTATCTTCAGAACAGACAAGGGCTTGTTAAACCTTTACGCAAAGATGATAGTTAGCTACCAAGAAAATATTCAAAGTGACTACGAACCATTGAAGTCGGAAATTGAATTATAAACCACTCGCGGGTAAATGCCTTTGATTCCTTCGTTACTGTAAATGTTACATTTGCATTATATGTAAAACGTGATAAAGTCTTTGTGAGGGTCAAATTGAACTTGCTCAACCAAATCTCTGTTCTGTTTACACCGGGGACCGCGGAGCATATTTTGTATTGGCGCGGCTAGCTCGCGTGAAGCGCGAACCAACGAGCGCCGACGGCGCGAGTTTCTCTAGAGGGCTCCGGGAGCATGCTTCCCCGGAAATTTTTGAAATTTAGTCTCTGAAATCGCTGGAAATGCCTCTAATTTTAATAACCAAAGTAGCGGCAACTGAAATAAGTTCCCACAGATTCCTCTTTTTAGAAACTTTT
This sequence comes from Galaxea fascicularis, assembly GCA_948470475.1. Lineage (NCBI taxonomy): Eukaryota > Metazoa > Cnidaria > Anthozoa > Scleractinia > Euphylliidae > Galaxea > Galaxea fascicularis. The sequence goes on from OX419339.1 coordinate 24,032,518, forward strand.
TTTTTTCAAACAATACAATATTTTTAAAAAAATTATTGGAGCGGCTAGAGCCCTCCAGCTACCCCTAGTTGTTGCGATAAATGCGCGCGGGTAAGTTTTTAACACAAAATTCTTTCTTTGCTCCGGTCGGATATCTTTTTTGGTGCCCTTGTCGAATTATTTTCAGAATTTTTTACTTACAACTAATATCTAATCTAGGTTTGATGGCCATTTCTTTGCAAGAAACATCGAAACAAGCGTGGAGACAAAAGTGAAGCGAGGAAAGCCACCGCGAAAAATGTCAACAGACTGCTGCCGGATACCAATCTATAGGATTATCATACCTCTCACTATTTATTAACTTTGCTCGAAAACAGTTTTTTCCCGTTTATCGCGTCCTCTTGCACATTTTGTAAATTTTCTTTCGCCAATTGCTAGTTTAATTATTCGTTTAACCAATGAGTGAAAAACTCAAATTTTGAAAAATATGACCCCTAAAGGTTGACAGTAACCTTAAAGAGAGGTGCTGAACTGACCTGTTCTGAGATCAACCTTCCTTATTCGGTGGTTGCCCTGTGAAGAGCAGTCAACAAAAGAAACGTATTAAGCCCGAACCTGATAATTTCTCAAACAGACAACTTTTCATTTTTTCTCTTGCAGTTTTTTATGAGTTTGACCTACCAGAACGCTCGTAGTATCTCAGTTATATTATAATAATTATAACGCAATTCACAACAGATCCCTGGCAAAGGAACCAGCTTCGAAACATGGAATGACAGAGAGAAGGGGTTACGATGGGGGTTCGTACACAAATCTTACATGTGTACTCGTGGTTGAAAAGAATTTCAAGCCGGAAGATACAGAGGGACAAGCCAAGTCGAGGAATTGAATAAACACATCCCAGCAGATGTAATAAGTAAGAAGAATAGGAAAGAGCGGCGTTGGTAAGGGAAGCAGTATTGGACAGCGAAGGCAGGCGAATGTCAGAGTGGGTAGCGCTATTCAGGTCTTGTTATTGATAGCCTAAGTATGGGGCTTTTCTTTGAAGGAGGAACGAGGTTGAAGGAGAGGAGAAAGGGGGTGACCTTCCCTTCATTGCCATAGCCTCCTCCCCCTCAGGATGGCACTATCCGGACGATGCCTATACAAGGAAAGACGAGTCATTTGGATAACAATCCAATAATTACATTCACTACAACATCAATTACAACTCACACTGTCTGCCACATATAACACTCTTTCCAGTGGATCGATGGCCATTCCTGTGGAAAAAAATCAGTTCGAAAAAAAAAGGTTATTCAAGCTGGATCAACTTTTGGTGGCATCGGTCCATCGCTTCTAGCTTTTGTGAATTCAAAGTTCCGCTTTCTCTGATATCATAAAAAGCAAACGCATACACCGTCAAAAACCGAATCACGCCCATCAACCGATGATAAATCTAGTGCCTAAAAAAGTGAATCTCTCTTACTAACCCACTGACTCCTGAAACGCGCCCATGTAGAGCCATTTCCTTAGTACCACTTATGACGTCATTATTTTCAAACAACAAACAACTTGTACGGGAGGACGTGTTCTTTCAAACCAAACCCAAATGAGCGCCATTCAGTGGAACAGGCCAGAGAAAAACGCAAAAAACCATGTAACGTTTACCAGAAATTCCATTGAAAACCTTGTCCCACTACCCACTCGCACTTCTTTCAAAATAATTTCACGATTCTCCGATCAGTAATCTTTCCTTTATTTCAAAATTGGTTGAAAGAGTGGCAGCCGATCAGATACAGTCCTACTTAAATGAGCATGATCTTTTTCCTTCATTGCAATCAGCCTATCGACAGCACCACAGTACAGAAACCGCCTTACTTAAAGTCAAGAATGACATTTTGATGAACATGGAAGATCAGTGTGTCACGCTGCTTGTGCTTCTTGATTTAAGCGCCGCCTTCGATACTGTTGACCATCGAATTCTCTTAGATCGCCTCCAATTTGATTTTGGAATTTCAGGTTCTGCACTTAACTGGTTTGAATCCTACCTCTCCAACAGAACCCAGCGTATCTCTAAAGCCGGAGTTCTATCGAATATCCCACAAGGCAGCTGTCTCGGGCCATTATTATTTTCTCTCTATGCCAGCAAGCTTTTTAAGATCGTCGAAACACATCTTCCTAATACCCATTGTTACGCAGATGACACACAACTGTACATCGCATTTAGACCAGGAAATGATATGGAGGAAATCGCTGCCTTAACTGCCATGGAGTCATGTATTGCTGATATTAGTCAGTGGATGCATACAGATAACTTAAAACTGAACTCGGATAAGACAGAATGTCTTCTGATTGGAACGCGACAACAACTTCAGAAAGTCAGTAACATCAGTATCTTATCGGTTGGTAACTCCCAAATTGCTCCATCATGTGAAGTTCGAAACTTAGGAACCTGGTTTGATTCGAAAATGAGTATGCTAAGTCATATTAACAGAACTTGCTCATCTGCTTTCTATTATCTTTACAACATACGTAGAATTAGAAAATATTTAAGTCGTCCAGTCACCGAATCATTAGTTCACGCTTTTATGACCAGTAGAATAGATTATTGTAACAGTCTACTATATGGCCTCCCGAATTCACATATCATGAAACTCCAACGGATACAGAATGCCGCAGCTCGATTGGTCACTGGAACAGCAAGATTCTGTCATGTTACACCACTGCTCCTCCACCTTCATTGGCTCCCGATTAGTTACCGTATAAAGTTTAAGATTCTACTTTTGACATTTAAGTGTTTATATGGGCTAGCTCCCAATTATTTGATTGGTTTAATCAGCTTAAAAAAGCAATCCAGGTACTCTCTTAGGTCAAACGAGTCTTTGTTACTCGAGTTACCTAGCACCAAGACCCGTCCAACCCTTGGGGATCGTGCATTTCAATCAGCTGCTCCTTATCTTTGGAATGCATTACCATCGACAATTCGTAACATAAAGACATTGGACACTTTCAAGACTGCTGTCAAAACTCATTTTTTTAATTTAGCTTTCAAATAGATTTGTATTCATGTCTTATTTTTTTAACTAGTTTTAACTAGGCAATTATTGCCTTTGAGTGCATAAGTTCGTAGTTTTAATAGTTTCCTATATTTTTAGTTATTTTTAACATAATTTTACCTTAACAATATTGTGAAGCGCGACTGAATATATCCACATAGAGGTCTGCGCTATATAAATTTAAATTATTATTATTATTATCACTTCTCGCAAAAACTTTTCCCCCCGAAATGAAGCCCAGTCAATGTCCAAAAATATGGGCAAAGAAAAGCAAAAGAAGCGCGGATGAGAGAAAAGGGAAAGGTAAACGTCGAGGGAGCAGTGTGCCTTTTGTGCATGCACGAACTTCAAAGCTGTAATTTGACGAAAGCTGGGCTTGTGCACGACTTGAGTGGATTCTTTTTTACTTTACAATGATCAGAAACTGAAATGGCTTGCCTAGCTTCAACCGGCGTTTTAATCTGTAAAATTTCCAGGTGTTAAGGCGGTAAGCAAAGAAGCCAGCTTTTCTAGAAAAATTTATTTTTGGCCATAAAACAACCAAATATATCCATAAAATGCCAAATCGGATGGAAAAAGCGGCAAAAAACGATTTTCAGCATTTTTTATTACATATGTTCACATGTTTCTTCTGTTTTCACAACAGGCACCGTCGATCTATTTCAAGGCAGTCAGTTTGTTGTCGTCATTTTATGTTTCTTATTTGTAATTTTTTTGTACCAGAACTGAACTGAGAAAAGTATTGCAAGGAGACCGTTATTTCATGATGTATAATTTTTTGGCATTTTTACCAGCCACGTGATGAAACTGAGCCTTTTCTCCTATTCCGTCCTTATAGCCTTGCGAGCCTCCAGCTACAGTTGTAACGCGGCCTGCAAAACGAAAAATACGTCCGCAGATAAGGTGGAACAAGTGATCAGTTAAAGCCAGTAAGTGTCAATAATATTTGCATGGTAAAAATCTTGTCAGTGGTTGTTTTGATAGACTGGTTTTTTTTTCAGTTGCGATCATTTGAGACCCCGTAGCTTTGCAGCCGCGGTTTGCGATTAGAGAACGAAACCACAGCTGACACAAAACAAACAATACCCCTAACTCTGATGACAAAAAAAACTACAGGTCATAGGGACCAATTAAAATATAGGTCTGGAAGAGCTTCAGGATTACTCGATCATTTAGCTGCCTACTAAACGAACTGAGTTTAAACGCGTCTTTGTTCAGTTGCGGCCCTTGGAGAGCTAGCAACGGCAACGAGAACTTCACAAACGACGGTTTATTTTTTGTGTTTAATTAGCAAAAACAATCGCTCTGCACGTGCGTTTTACATTTTGGTACATTTCTCCAGAACGTGAGCGCATGACGGTAAATTTTTCTTTCTTAACTTCGACACCGTTCATGATTATGTAACTTAGTTCCCGGAGAAATCGCCAGCATTATCCAAGTAAAACAAATGGAAATAACGGCGAAAGAGTTACAAATACGAGAAGTTACCTTTTGAAATGACGTTCTTGCTGCCATCGCTGTCGTTCGGTTGCTTAAAAGTGTTTGATCAACTCGGCCGCAACTGATGATGACCAATCTAGTAACACTGATGGTATGTACTCACGTGTGCTGATGTTGATTTTTCTTATGCGGTCATTGCTATGTACTGTGTCGGGGCAACCCTGAGAAAGTAAGAGTGGAAGATATCTAAAATTCGATAATACTCCGGAACCATTAACAAACTGAATGCCGATCAAGTATTTGGGGAGAGAGCACTCACCTTCCACCAATGTGACCCGGGTTCGATTCCCGGCCTTGGCGTCATATGTGGGTTGAGTTTGTTGTTGGTTCACTTCTCTGCTCCGAGAGGTTTTTCTCCGGGTACTCCGGTTTCCCCTCTCCTCAAAAACCAACACTGCTAAATTCCAATTCGATCCGGAATGCTCGAAAGTTTAATACAACCCCTCCTCACGTTATCGAGCTTAAATAAATTACATTTACATTTTCATTTACATCAAGGCATGCCAAAGATTTTCCTTAACAAGTGTTATCCGAACCCTTTTCTCTGCTTTCAAGTCGTGCATGGCCATTTCTCGTAGTCCCCCAGGAGTCTGTTAAAACCCTACTGGATCAGGTGTTCTGTCTGTGTGACATGCGGGCCCGCAGCACAACTGATCCTACCAAAGTTTTCTAAATTAACTACCTGAAATTTGGCTCGGCCTATACCTTCGTAGCAGTAATTAATAGTCTTTAACCACAAATTACTACGAAATAAATCCATTCGTTTCCCCTTAAACAGAATCTTAGGTTCCAAACTAGGCCTGCTTGTTGGCTCAGTAGGTAGAACACTGCACCGATTTCACGGAGGTCATGGATTCATCTCCATAACCGCGATGATCACTCATACATCTACATTCTTTAATCCGCAGTTGAAATATATCATTTCCATATATTCACAATCATTTACAGCGCGTGTCAAGTAACGACTTACACAGTCAGCCACATAGAGCACATTATCCGCCAAGTCAAATTCAATACCCCAGGGGTAATTAAACCTAGCATCTGTTCCTATTCCGTCCATCCTGGGTGCTGAATCATCCACGCAGTCCGTTTTTCCGCCTTCGTGAGCCTTTCCTCCACCAGCCACTGTCCTAACTACACCTGGGGGAGGGAAGAGGCAGAGAACATAATCAGTGCTGTCCTAGTTTCCGGTCTCACTGCTACACAGTATACCCCCCTGAGGAAGATGAGGATAGACGTGAAATATACAAAAACGAATGCAAACGTCATTAGGCCCGGTTCAAACGTCGACCTTCACATGTGCTAAATCTAATGTAAATGAGGGAAAACAATATATTTTTCTCATTTGCTACCTATGTTTGCATTGGATTCGGCACATGAAAAGTTCGACGTTTGAACCGGGCCTCAGTCGCTACTTTTCATAACTCGTCTCTACGGTCATCTTCTTTCAACTGAAACGTTTTTACAAACTTGAGAAGTTAAAACAGAAAGGAATGAATGTCGGTTCCTAGCTCCTTAGTCAAATTGTTCTTCCTCTATATTGATAACAGGTGAGTTTTCTGCCTTCAGCAAATTTTTAACTTTATCGTTAATAACAAGTACATCGACTGTATCAATCACTTTCTTGTAGAACAAACCACGCAATCAACTGACATTGTAGTCTCCCTCGCAGCCGTTTTTAGTGTCGTCACGCAAAAACGGCTGCAAGGGAGACTACTGACACTGAGCACTAGCCCCTGCATATTTACAATTACGTTCAAATACGTTACTACTCCGTACTTCTCCGGCCAATTGGCGTAGTTAATCTTATGTTTTTGGAGTGGACTTCTTTCACCTGACTGGAAGTACAGTGCGGAAATAAAACAAGGAAAGTGCAGTGTGAAACATAATTGTAAGATGAGGAACACGTCAAATTCCCTTCAACACCATACAACAGGAGAAAAAGAAAAAAATGTACCCGTCCTTTCCCTTTTGTTTATATGCAAAATCCACGGCTGCAAACAAACCCAATCCGTGCTAAAGTCTGTTGCTCTATTTCACTTATGCAAATTTAGACTACTTTACATACTTCCTTTTGAACTCGCATATTCATTTCCAACTCCTTGATAATGGCGTCATGAGGTCTCCGAAACGTCGGAAATTTTACATTATATCGCTAGTTTTTACATGTCTATGCAATCATTTTTCATTGCGAAAGGAATCTCTCCGTCCCAAGCCACGCCGAGCGAGAGAATACACGCCTCTCGTTTTCGAGGGTGAAAAGGGGGATTTATGTGTATACGTAGTCAACGTTTTGGAATTCACTAATTCGCCTAAAGGTTAAAATTAAGGTTAATTTGCAACTCGATGGTGAATCGTATTCTTTATTTTTCCTTGGGTGTTTTATTTTAATGTAGTGTTTTGAGGGTCCTGTTATTACTTTCTGTCGATGCCTCACAGAAAAAGTATGAAAACCACTTCAATTAACAAAATAAAGCAACTTCTCGATATTTTCAAATTTGAGATTTATATTTTTAAGTGACAGACCTGTTCATAAAAGTACACTATTTGTATAACCAACCATCTACTATTCCTTCCATTTTTTATGACTTTTTATAACCTTTATCTACAGCTACAAAGTCAAGAATTCCACAAAGTACAACTTTTACCGTCCAAAACATAAAACCAACATAGGTAAGTTTTCAATCCAAGAACTCTGCTTGACAGCTTTGAAGCAGCTACCAACCTCAGACCAATTTAAAAATTTTCAAAGCGCAGTGTCTACAAAACCAGGTCTCACTATATCCATTTCTTGTGACACTCTCTCCTGCCCCTCTTTCAATATCAAAAAGATACTTGCAACTTTAGCCATGTGTTATTATGGTGGGGACTGCGTAGGGTGTTCTGAAACCTCAGACCCATCACAAACTACAGTACAATCAAAATATGGCATCCATGGATCAGAATGAAATACGGTGCAAAATGATACCCACTGTTATGTTGCTATGGCGACACTCTAGCCTCTAGGCCTTGTTTGCCAAGAACCAAATACCAGACAAGGAGTGACAGATGGTCCTACTTGAAACTGACGCGATGCCCGTGTTACCTAACACTTCCTCGCAAGCTCTTAATAGGTGAACAATGCTTGATTAAGACAAAAACTGGGAAAGTGAATCCTGCATGAAATAGACCGGGAAGCAGAACTGTTGTCATGGTAACAGCACAGGGGCTTTCATTTTGTGTCATACCTAATGTACATTACTGTTGCCAAGTTTTACTGGCATCACTAAAATATTTCCAAAGATAATTTAGATTTTTTTACATGTTGTATTTATATTCTTACTCAAACCACTTGTGATGTCATCAATTTTTTAACAAAAACTTGAAAATCTCAGAAATGAAAGAAGATCTTTCAAAAAAGAAAATGTCATTCTTACTAACTTGTAAAGGTCTTTCAAATAAGCAAATATAATTTTTTTACTTCATATGCATCCTCATCTATGATTACAATATAGAAGCTATTATAGGTTAATATTTTCCTAATAACTTAGACATTATGCAGAGAACCGAGTCTCCAACCAGGCAGGATCAGGATAGACGTTATGAGTAGGGCAGGTCATGGTGGGATGGAACTAAAAATATTAGTGGGATGCAGGATTGAAAAATCCAAGGTTGGATCCCCTTTACTTGATCAAACAGCAAAAACAACATCAACAATGTTAATGGTTTCCATTTACATATGGCATTACCTAAATTACAAAACTAGAAATATAAGCAAACATTGACAGCTTGATGTGAAATCACTGAAAGGAGCATGAGTCAGTGACTCAGCATGACCTAAATGAATATCCTGTGAGCAGAGGACCATTTTCTTTCAAAAATGCAACCTGTAGTTGCAAGTACCCTGCAAACGTTAAGAGTCAGGAGAATAACAGCCTAAGCTTGTGTGTTGAGACAGTTAAAAATGAACAATTCTGCTATTGTTCTTGTCCTCCTAGTAAAATATACAAAACGGTGTACATATCTACAGTATCGTATATGAACATGTAATTGTTCCTTTATGTTGGGCTTCAACAAAACACTGACCCCAGCTCACCTGACCCCCGACTGACCCCTCTAAAATGTACTGGAAAAATCAAAATAACAAAATTAAAAACACATTGTGGCTGAATCAAGTTCAGTGCAAATTGTGGCTTACCTAAATTTCAAAAATGGTGGAAACTCGGCCTGACTGAGGTTCCACTTGCCGACTCATTTCATTACAAGTATCTTGGTTCTTTTTTGACTCTTCTCCGATAGATGAGCACAAAATAAATTGAAGCATCATCAAGTAAGTTATAAGTTTCCATGAAAAACCATAACAACAAAAAAGACAGGAAATGAAAACAGTTGGAAGATAAACACAAATGAGCGATGAGAACGATCAACACAGCAACCGGAAGTTGTTCTGCCTGAAGCTTAGCTTACTAGTTCTTGGCTCCCCTGTCCACTCTCCATCTTCACCTTAATTTTGCTGATATTTCATTATCAACTTGTTTGGCCTGATTTCACATTACTAAATGTACAGTGTACTGCCGTTACCTCCTTGACTACCTACTATCGTCTTGATTTTGACAAATGGGAACAATAAATTGGCACATGACCTGGAAAGACAGAGCAACTTCCGGTTTCTGTGTGTTGTGTGAGTGTCAATAATAACAGAATAACAATAACAGCATTTATTTAAACACAATTAAAAATTCAGCAAAGCTCATGTGGTCGCATGCATAGCCATAAACTAAACTTCCTAACTAATCACAATAAGATAAATATAGAAATTCTACATATGTACAACACTAAGAGATTCTACACAATACATTACTATAATGTATGTGG
>OX419339.1:24049388-24056888 GCA_948470475.1 Galaxea fascicularis
TCTTTTTTCAGCTGAGAATATCACCTGCGACATTTTTCACATTTTGGAGCGCGATAAAGTTAAAATTAACAAGCAAAGAAAAATGAGCATTTAACTGAACCTATGCTCTTAAACCTATATTCTTGCAATGTATGGAAAAGTGACATATGTGTTCATCTGAACATTTTTGCTTAATTGGATCCTAGTGTCACTTTGGATTTAATTTCCCTCATGCTATCACGTTTCCTGTCAACGACAGTGCCGGAAAGCATGTCATAAAATCCAAACTGAACGGCTCAGAAAATTTAAAATTACTATACATCATATGCAATGTTTGGTACATTCAAATTTTCTTTCCACTGTTAAAATTACATTCAGCGTCAATGTATTGCAACTTTTGAGGCTTCGTTACTGAGCCCTCTCCCACCTCGGATTTCATAATATCATTAGTCGCCTACTGGTGTATACAGTGGAAAATTGTTTTTCTGACAGTCACCATTAGTTTAGCCGGTAAGAGATCTTTTTAAATTTCTGAGAAATGAGGGGTGTTAAAGTGATGGGAAAATAAGAAAAACAAGTAAATTCCACCATCTCTTCAGAAAGGCTTGGAACAAGACCCACCTACCGTTTGTACGGCTTAGTGCGAAACTTAGTTAAGATGTCATTTCCTTGATAGTCAAGAGTTGAATTCTATTTGAAGCTGACAGTGGCATTTCTAGTACCAGTGACAAATACAACATATCATTTTTCCGCACTGTGTATCCTTTAAGGCCTTCCTAACGTTAGTTGGGATCTCCAGGTATGACGAGTCGAAATAGGGAAATCGACTGGTAACACAGGTACTCTTTACACAGCAAGACGTCTTTGTGAATTTGCAATTTCGAGTGTCTTTCGTTTGTTTCTCTAGAGGCCACACAAACCATACTTCAGGATTAACCGACAAGTAATGCACTTGGTCCGCCAGCTCATACTCTTCGTTCAATCCGTAAATAGTTAATTGGAGCTCAAGCTGTTGCTGTTGGTCAACTTGCTCCCACACGTCACGAACGAACTCAAGCTTTCGTCAAATCGGTCTTGCTTTTTGCCTTTCCGCTCCGAGTGAGCTTATTATTTACTGTCTCGGACTGATTCAGTTTGTGTAAGACCTCAAAACATTTCCCATTTTGTCGGTAGGCATCCCGGGGTAGGCATACCAGCTTTCTTTCCCGACTTTCTCGAATTTCTGATCATCGACTTCCTCATCATCTTTTCATTATTGGAAAGGTAGGCACTAAACTGTGCGTCGAGGTAGCCGTCAGCCGCTTCTCCTCCTCATCTAAAAAGGGCCGAGCTGTTTTCAAGTGGGTTTCCAGTTGATGCTTGTCTTCTGATTCTAGGATCGCATTCTCGTCATTCACAAAAACCTGTTCCATAAAGAATTTTTGATCCTCCTTTTTACGGATTCCCAGCGAGTTCATGATAACCATAATAAAGATTCGTGCCTCGTCAGTGACGCAGCTTCCCCGCGAAATTTTCCCCCTTCAAACGATAAAAATAACGTCTGACACCCAGGGTATTTGAATGCGTCCTTGTTGTTAGTCTTGATAAGGGCATAGCAAAAGACCACTGTACACTGACTACCGGAGGGAGGGGGAGGCAGTTCTATCGGATTTTTGTTTGTGATATAAAGATAACGACATTGGAAAACGAGACTCCACTCTTCGCCACTCCACGGGCAGCCAAGGCATAGAATTCCATGGCCACCATGGGACTTTCAGTCAGTTTTATTAAACGCTATTTCGCCATCAGTTTCCAGCAAGGACTACACAATATAAAAATACTTTTACTCGGTGGAAAGAAAATGGCGTTAAAACAGGGTGGAAGACCCAAGATAGCTATTGTTGGAAAAGGTGTCAAAGGTAAGGAGGCTTTACACGTTATATGTACGAAATTCGAACGGAGTCTCAGTTTTCGAGGTCTTAGGTTTCGAGGACTTTGGTTTCGAGGTCTTAGGTCTTAGATCTTAGGTCTTAGGTCTTTGTTTTTGAGGTCTTAGTTTTCGAGACACCCCTTAGTCTCCTTTGCAGCTGCTCAGACCGAAGTCACGCAACGCTCTTCTCCCCCACGCGGCCGCGTGGCGTGGGGGCGACGAGCATTGCGTGACTTCGGCCCAAGCGGCTGCAAAGGAGTCTAGCGGAAGCTTGGCATAGCGGAAGCTTGGAAGGTCCGACTTTTCTGACTTGTTTCATTTCAAGTATCTCGGTTCTTTTCTCCGATAAATGTGCAGAAAATAAATTGAAGCATCATCAAGTGTTACAGGTGTCCCCAATTAACCAATTTATTAACCGAGTTCAGTGGCTTTGATTGTTTGCATGTATAAACGTCAAGTAATGGATCAAATTGCATAACATTCCGTCACGCGCGAGGCAACACACACATAGAGAATCATGTATTTCACGCTCGGCTGGTTAAGCTCAACTTCAACTTTAAAGCACTGTCTCAACTCCTTTTAACGTTATGTAACGAGCAAAACGAATTCTACCATTGTTGTTTATGACTGCAACATTATAGCAGCAGCGCACTTCAGTCTTCTAACTATCCTGCTGTTGGTATCTGTGGAAGAGATGAGCTAAACTCAAAGCAGATGAAGCTTCGCTTCCTCAGGTAGTTCGTAATACCAATTTTTGAAAGCATCACAACATGGAAATGAATAACACCATAGTTGATACAAAGACGGTGAGTGTGGCTTTTGTGGGCGGTTTATCATTTGCATTGCTTTATATTTAGAGTGAAAAAATTCTTGTTCATTCCTTTTGAGTAACAATTCGAAGAAGCCATGAAGGTATTGTAAGTCATTGCCATTTGTTTTGCGATTCGCATTATTGAAATATTTGAAGGAATTTTCATAGGCAAGCGAGACCTCAAAACTTGAACTGGACGTATTCCTTGCCAGAAAAATCCTTAGCGAAAGCCTTTTCCCAGCTCCAGTGCATAAAATGTCACGCAACGAGTCGAACTTTAAAATACCCAGGTAACCTGCGATCAGGCTCTTTTTTTCGTTTCCTTGGTAGACCTTTCCCGCGGGAAGGACGAAACGAAAAATAGAGCCCAATTGTAGCGAGCGCCGACATAGGAAGACATAAGAGCGATGATACAATTGGGCCTGATCGCAGGTTAATACCCAGGTTCCCGTTTCTCGAAAGTCCCGAAAACTTCCTGGGCCCGAAAGTAATATATCAAACACGAGAGACAGTGTTTCATCGGGATATCCAAACACCGGGAGTAGAAAATACGACGCGCAGCGGAGTATTTTTTACGGAATTCGAGGTGTTTGGATGACCGATGAAACACTGTCTCGAGTGTTTAATACATCTTCTCAATTGAAACAAAAACTAAGGAATTAACGGAGAAGTAAAATCGTCAAAATCTATGCTAATTAAGACTGGGCATCCAAACCCTCTTCACGGTTGTGATTTCCTTTGTTTAAACTTGATGAATAATTAATGAGTTTGAGAAAGCCATTTCAAAAACTGCGATTCTAAAAAGCTGGTCTTTCACCATGATTTCAAGACACGCAACGGCATACCAAACTTGAAGGCCAATCTTTTGGTCAACCCCCTTTACACACCTTTTTTTTTTCGGCTGCCCACTCCCCCTTTGAAGCCATATTTTTCTATGCCCTCCCCCTCCCAAATCCCACCAGCCCCCTTACCCCATAAAAATGAAAGGTCCCTCGATGTTTAATTCATTTCCCTCTATATCTCCATCATTATCTCCACTGTCGCACTATTTATCTGTTTTTTGACTTCAATACGGTTAGGTGTAAAACGAGGAGTGCGGAGACTAGAAAGTGCAGAGTTTAGAAAATGAGGAGTGTGAAAAACGAGGAGTGTGGAAATTGGAAGCGTCAAAGAAAAAGGGAAATTGAATTAACACCGTCGTTAGTAAGAACGTTAACAAATGGGTAAATAAAACATTAAGCCAAGCGCGTAGCATCACTGTGGATTGACGCTATTGATAATTAGTCCATGTTATTTAAAAAAGCGATGGATCATTACATTTTCATTGTTAAGTCGTACATTACTTTTTGTAGATATAAAGAACAGTAACGAGTAGTTAAATAAAGACATCAATGCCATAATCGTCTTTCACCATGCGAATTGGTGTGAAAATGAGTGTCCGTCCAACAACTAGAATTCGGAAGACGTGTTTTACGAGTACTTAATTTTGCCATTTTGAAAAATAAAGAAGTAAATGAATAAAATTTTTTGGTTTTATCATTTCGTAAAGGGTAGTTTGTTTTTCCAGGATCCGAAAAGGGGGGTAGGGATTGGAAGGATATATATTTCCCGTTTCCATACAAGCTTTTTGTATATTGTTCTTTAACACTCCTCATTTTCAATACACTGCATTTTCTACACTCCACATTTCCTACACTCTGCATTTTATACTCTCCGCACCCCGCACTCCGCGTTTTCTACCCAACCTAGTCTTGGAGCTACTTGCCGTCGAGTCAATTGACTGCCAAGAGACCTTTAGCACCAGGTGTTTTACTGGAAACCGCAAACTGCAGTTTGTGGTGAGGCATTTGCAGTCTCAGGGTGCGTTCCTTTGGGATGATCCAGATCAGGATCAGTTATCCAAGACCACACGGATCATGGCGCATCAAAAGAACCGAAGAATCCTTGCTTAGAGTGGATTTCTAGGTTCCTTTGATGTGCCATGATCTGAGTGATCTTGGATCACTGATCCTGATCTGGATCATCCCAAAGGAACGCACCCTCAGGTTTGCAGGGTTTCGAACTTAAGCACTTTAGCCGCCATCTAGTTTTTTATCGGCAAGCCGAAATGCTTCACTTTTATCACCTTAAACACGTGAATTATTCAACACTTCCAGTTCAAAAATCTAACTAGCATAAAGCAGGCGAGTATAAAAACCTTTTTCTTGCCTTTAAACGTGAGACTGTACACATTTTGATGACAAAAAACCTTGCCGTAAACCACTTACCGCTGGAAGCCTTCCTGCGGTTCAAACCACAGGCAGCCCAGGCGTAGTGTGTGGCATCTGAAGTTTGTATACAAAAATATACCGTTAAAACTTAGAATTCCAACGAACCAAATGGCTGTGGAAATATTTATATTGTAGCCAAATAAAACCTTCCTACCTTCACGCTATTGTTTCTTGTCACTTTCTGGGACGTCTAAGTGCAATGCCATTTTTTTAAATCCGAGGTGAGTGTCCATTCTAAATAAAGCGGATACTCCGCTTTCTTGGGAATTTATTGGCCTTCGAACGCCGACTGGTTCGATCTCAAGTCACCTTTTGGAATCCCTGTACGGTGGTCAATTTACATTATCAACTCCGTTAATAAAACCATATTTTTTTTCTGTACAACTCAGTCCCCCACCGACGCAACACCGCAGTTTCTTGGGGAGTTTCTTTATAAACTACCCCCTTTATTACCTAAGGAAAGGAGAAAAAATTAAGTAATAATAATAATAATAAGTACATTGAGTAGGCAATCAGTGTTGTTGTTATTTTTGTCTCTTAATTGTATAAAACGAATAGCTTGCGTGTTCCTGTACATGTGTCTGTTTGGTAATAGATTGTAGATGAGTCGAAATGTAGTGAGAACACCAGTAAAACACTCGCGCGCGGCTCGTGAACTACTGGTTGACTTTATCTTAAATCTCAGTCTTCTGTGATCTCCTTGCCATCTCTCGACAGACGCACGACATACAGAATAGAGCGTGAATACGAGCTCAATATTGCGTCTTCTTTATCACTTGATATTCTTTCAGATGACGTTAAAGTCGTTAGCTTTTCAAGCTGCCACGGCCACTGATCACCGTAGTGGATTGAGCCTGTTACACGCCGCTTGCATAGAAGGAGATTTAGAAACTGTTCAAATAATAACAAGTTACGGCCCAGGAAAACTGGACAATGCTATCGCGTTGACCATCACTACTGATAGTCATACGTTACATGCAGGACTGAATGCTTTGCAGATTAGTGCTGTAGGGAAGAAGAACCAGCACGTGAGGATTCACAAGATTCTACAGAATGTATTCATGGATTTTCAGTCCAAATCGTTGTTATTGATTGCTGCGAGAAGAGGCAGATGGGAACATGTTAAGAGACTCCTTGATCTCGGCTTTGATCCAAACGAGGTATCACCTGACACTAATCAAGTCACCCCGTTGATGCTAGCAGTTGCGCGTAATACAACTATGTTCGCGGAGCTTCTTATTCACAAAAGAGCGAGCGTTAACGCCAAAGACAAATCTGATATGACAGCGCTACACTACGCAGCTCTAAACGGAAGATCAAGAACTGTTCTGGTGTTATTAGAGGCAGGTTCTAGTGTCAGTGACGTTACCGATAGAAAGATGACGCCATTACATTTCGCCTGTCAGTATGGCCACATCAGGACAGCGGCTAACCTCATTGAACACGGTGCCAGTGTTCAGTCAAGAGCATCAAGCGGTCGCACACCATTGATGTTTGCGACGGAGAATGGACATTATGAAACAGCAGAGTTCCTTCTCGCTCATGGTAGCAGTGTTCACACTGCAGAGCAAATGGGCTTCACTGCACTTCATTTGGCAGCTATGAAGGGTTACACTGATTTAGTTCGGCTTCTGCTGTTACGGGGAAGTAATGTAGATGCTAGAGCCTCAGGGAAGACCCCCCTGTTTTTGTCGTCATTCGCAAATCACAGAGAAACCACGGAACTTTTGCTTCGCTACGGCAGTGACGTCAATGCATATGATATATTTGGAAGAACAGCTGTGCACTATGCTGCTCAAGAAGGACGGGTCACCATGGTAACTTTATTATTAGAAAGAGGGGCTAATGTGCACGCACGTGACCAGGAAGGGCAGACACCATTGTTCATGTCAGTGATCTATGATCAGAAGGAAGCAGCCCGGCAACTGATACAACAAGAAGCTGACGTAAACGTAAGTGACATCAATCGCAAGACACCGCTACATTTTGCTGCTCAAGAGGGTTATGTAGAGATTGCCGAGTTATTGATTCAAAATGGCGCCAATCTGAATGCTGAAGAAGTTACAGGCGATCAACCGCTAGCTCTTGCTGTTGCATACTGTAGTGATGACGTGGTAGCTCTTTTGTTACGTCACGGCGCTGAGCTGAACGCCACAAACGAAAGTCTGGTAACACCACTTCACATCGCAGCACAGAACGGCAAAACTGCTCTAGCTGAGTTACTGTTACAGCAAGGTGTTGATCTTGAAGCTAAGGATTGCGATGGGCAGACAGCATTGCACATAGCTTGCTCGTATGGGGATATCAAGATGGCAAAAGTATTGGTTCGATATGGCAGTGACGTCAATGCTAAAGATGGTGCCAGTCATACGACACTTTGCTTGGCTGTAAGTGAAGGGCATATTGAAATTGCCGCTTTGCTACTGGAAAACGACGCAGACGTAAACTTAGTGGACGGAGAAGGGTACACGCCACTTCATAATGTCTACGCTAATCTTCATAAATTTCTCAGTGACGACTGCATTACGCTT
>OX419339.1:24061888-24099388 GCA_948470475.1 Galaxea fascicularis
ATGATAATTCGAAAATCTACGTTTGCACTTGATTGAATGATGGCTCTGGCTCTGCAGCAAAACAGTAAAAAGTATATATATATATGTAATCACAATATAGAGAAGTCCTTACTGAAGCCATGGCTCGAGTCCTGTGGCATTGCCACATTAGTTTATCTGTAAATGCTAATATTAAGGAAATAACTATGGAGCTCCGCTTTTAGGCTTGCCTAAATATATATATTAAGCCGATTTAAATAGTGTACCACGGGGTATGAAAACTGCGTCTACGTAAAACGGGAATTGTATTGAGTTGAACAAAGGATAGAAAATGAAGGAAAGCATGCGACGAGAGAAAATTGACCTCTTTGTATCTGCGTGATTCCCGGATAAAGATGGGGTTGAAGTAGAAACGGTATATACACGAGCAGGAAACCAATCAGTGGAAAACTGTTATATCATCATGTAATGAGTTTGTTATAATTGGCGATAGCTGTGAATGAAGCTCAAATGTTTACAGCGAATTTAGAGCTATCTTAGGTGTTTGTATGTGTCAATTGGTCGTAAAATAAAGATAAGTACATCACGATTTGAAAGCAATCACATTTAATGGTCTTTAAAGGGAACCTCCACTCTGACAAAAAGTTCACTTTAAATCACACGAAATAATTTTTAGAATCAAATTTGTTTGAAGTTTTAACTAACAAAGCCCGTTTACCTTAAATACATGAATTATAGAATCGTTTATTTTTGTTTTCAAAGTTCCCGGGCGCCGCCATCTTGAATAATTGTGACGTAAAATGGTTGTCCTTTTGTTATTAGACAAAAGCTCTTTGTGTCAGAACAATAGAGCAACCGAAACACGTCACAATTATTCAAGATGGCGGCGCCCAGGAAATTTGAAAACAAAAATACGCGATTCTGAAATTCGTTTTTCTCCACTATAGATACTCTTCTGGAAAAAAAGAAAACTAACGTTGTTGCAAATACTATATCCTGCGGTTTAAAGTGATTCTTTGGTAGGAGTGGAGGTTCCCTTTAATATTATTACTGACCGGAAGTTCCAAAAACGGAATTTTCGCGTCACTAAATTCGTAACTTAAAATTGTCACTGCTATGTAGTCAGAAGTCTTCAGGGAGGCGACCACTATAGCTTTCTTAGTTTTTAAAGAGGTGCAGTATTGTAGCCGGTTCGATCGGAGTATTCGTTTGCAAGGCTTACTCATAACCTATTACCTGCAAAACTCAAAGCGTATGGAATTCAATAAGAACTCCGTCAGGAAAGATAATTTTCACCATGGCTTAACCTAGGGAGTGTGGGCAATTAGTATTGTGACTCTAATTCCAGAATATTACTTTAATTACTAGTGACACACGGTTCAACATTGTGCAACATTTGTTGCAGCAACTTGTTGAACGGAATTCAGCTCGTTTCGTTCAACAATGTTCAACATGTTGAATGGCCTATTCATTCAGCGTGACATGATACACTGTTAAACAAATGTTTGAACCATGTGTCACCAATAGTTTTTGGCATTGTTTAGTACTCAAGGTTAATGTAAGCCTCTTCTTTTTGGCATTTTTTCTGCTTTTAAAAATTGTTATGAACAACTGTGCTATAACTAGGTTTCCCACTTCCCTTAGCGTCGGCTACGACCGCCTTGAAGGTGAAAACTACACAAACACTCAATATGGTATTAGTTAAAGAGGTAGTGGATTTATTTACAAAGCAGCATCAGCAGGATCAGAGGAGGAAGGATCAGAGGAAGATCAGAGGAGGCGGGATCAGCAGCAAATCGAGTGAATGGCGATAGGGATTTGTCCTCTTTTAACCCTTTTTAAAAACCATAAGAGTGATCAGTATCAAACTTCTCCCTGTAATATCAATGCTTTATAAAACAGAGTGGTCATGAGAATTAAGGACAGGATCACACGAGACGAATATGCTTAATATGACAACAATTTCTCTCCACTACTTCTACAGAAAAAGCTCCATTTAAATGTGAAGCATACTAGGGGCATGGTAATAAAAATACCCGTGTTGTGACAATAGTCCGCAATAAAAGTCGGGATGAGGGTTCTTCCATTGTTTTTTACCTCTTTTAAGTGGCTAGAAGCTTTGGGATATCTCTTGACTGGACAGGGTTGAAGTTTTGCGACGTCCTAAGAGAATCCGAAAACAGCGAAATCAAAGGGAGGGAAAGGGTTGCTAAGTCCCTAGCGCACCAACAGTCACTGGCTACGGGTGCAAGTGGCCAGCACCAACAAGCCGCCACTATCCATTTCCAGCTTAATAGGGGTTGAACTGCATACGCAAAAGTTCTCAATGAAAAAGCCCTACTTTATTCTCATGTGTTTGCTCTTACACGTTCATATACTTCATTAGAAATCGATCTTGGAATGACTGGAAATGTCGTTTGTCGGTAAAATCAATTATCAAGTATAACACGCTTTTTATAAATTTTAACATGATCAATCACTTATAATCAGCTGCTTAGAATAGATTACAAATGCGGATTCTATATGCTTAACGGCGACACAACAATGGTCCTGTTGTAATAAGGCACAAAACTGTCGAAACCCCCGCCATAGTTTGGACGGCAAGTGACGTTACCGAAGAAACGATACTCGTCGTAAGGTGGCTGTTGGCTCTGAAGATCCTTAGCAACCTAAAATGCAACATAAAAGCAAAACAGGAATTGTAAAGATTACATAGGTTTTTACGAAATTGTGCCTTGAAGTGTTTCCTGGTCAAAAATTTGCTTAGTTTAGATACGCTGTCAATTCAAGCTTCTTCCAGATCATCAGTAAGATTAAATAAATAGGAGCTACATTTTTCTTTCAGATACAAGGTAATCACTTTAGCTGGGTATCCATTGCCGTCTTGGTCATCGGTTTAGAGCTTTTGCACAGTAGAGCAATATGCGTTTATTTATTTATATATTATAATTCACCATGGTTTCCTATCACTGTGAAAGTGAAAATAAATGAAGTAGTCCATCAATAATAACAAGAATAAGCAGGGGTTTCGTTTGAGGCCGGACGCCGGACGTAACGTCCGGTGGTTTGATATGAAAAGTCCGGTCGTAACGTCCGATGGTTAACACGAAATAGCTATTTCTTTGAGTCTGACGGCCGCTTGTTTAGCCTATGAATCCGGTAGTTTAAAATGTTACCGAAAACCTTGAACAAAGCGTGCAAAGCAGTAGATGTTCCTTTGACCAACGAATAAAGAAGGTCTGTAAAGAAACATCGTCATCATCGTCATCACAGTCATTTATCAGAACAAGTTGTACAACTAAATTGTTACAGATCCGATCTTTACTCTTATTCCCTTAATGTTCAAAATTCGAGGCAATAATTTTTATCGCGCTAATATCCAAATGTCATTTCTTTCCTCCGACGACAGACAAAGCTGAGGAGAACCGGAGGAGATCTGTGATGACAAAACTAAGTTATTCACCTGTTCGGCTTTTTCAAAAGCTCGAATGAGGTTTTCACCAACAATTTTTCTGACATCTTGATCGGAGTATCCTCTCTCAAGCAGCTCAGCAACGAGGTCAGGAAACTTTGTTACATCTTCCAGGCCTTCTGGTAAACTATCAATTTTCAAATACAGCAAGTTCAATACCTAAATCGTACTGTGTGGAAGCACAGTCATCAACGTGTAAGAGGGTCAAATATTCTCGTTAAACGTAACTTAACCGTCACCAATATTCCACAAACTCCACAAACAAAACTTAAGGAGGCACTGCAGGTGAAGGCCTCAGTTGTTTTCAGCACTTTTCCTTAAAATCTCTCCAGGATTTCATTCAATCGAAAAATAGTTCTATCAGGTTGGAGTCCTTAGCACAGTAAATGTTTGAGAATGTTTCTTTATGATTTTTGGAATGTTTTAAAGGAATAAGAAATATTTGGGGAATGTGGAACATTACGGACAATTGGAAAATATTGGATTTCAAGGTGGCTGAAAATTAAAATTAAAAGTGAATAAATAGAAGACAGAGCCCAGATAGTCCGCCACCACAACAAGGTGCCGGCCCTGAGCCCGTTAGCAGACTAACTGATTTCTGTGTACATCCTTTTCTACCCTTCTTTCTTTCTTTCATTCTCAATTCGCCCCAGTTTCCCAAAAATTCAACCGGAGTGCCCCCTCAACAAACTCCTAACCATCATCTTCAATGCCACTATTATAACAGATCGGCACTGCCCAAGAAATTCTCAAACCTTGATACCAGTCAACAAAATGCAAAGTCTGTTTTTTTCCGTTTGCTTGCATGAAGAAAGGAATTACTGTGAGAAAGTTGTATATAACAGCGAAGTCTTTTGAGCAAGTGCATGCTTTTACATAAAACATACATGAACAGTTGCAGTTGCATACTGTAAAGAGAGAGCTGAACATGTTTTGCGTAACTTACCGAGGAACGCCATCATAGTCACTTCCAAGCCCCACGTAATCTATCCCTGCAACTTTCTTGATGTGATCAATATGATCTGTCAGAAAAAGTGTGGAAACGCATCACTGGCTGCGCCCTCTCCCCACAAACTTCATCTTTCACTTTACACTTCAGTGCAGTTAGAAAAGGCACACCTCAGTGGCATGAACTAACTAAGAGTATTAAATCTAAACCCAATACTACTTGAGTCAGTAAATTTCTACAAACCATTCTTTTAAACTACAGATCAAATAAAGAAATCACATTACTGAGTGTTAACGGCACTTTGCACTAAGTGTAAATTTGGAACTCGTAATTCAGGTTAAATTAGAATTCAGGATGTAATGTCTCTTGAGAAGACTGGAAACTGTAACAAGAGAAAAAAAATCATGGAGCCAATTAGAGAAGAATAAAAAAGAAACTCAAGCCACAATCAGTGACAAGTGTTGAGACATGAGCAAAACAAACGCTTTGTACAAACATCTTTTCCATCAGTGGCCAACCTCCTTTCAATGGAAAAGGGGAGAGAGGGATATGAGGAATGGAGATTTCAAAGAATTTATGCATTTGATGAAAAGGTTTCTCTTTGAGGGAGTGCTTTGACTACTTTTGTCCCTGACTGCATAATCAAATAATCAATCAATCAATCAATAATTTTATTTACCCTCGGAAAATTGGGTAGGGGTAGTTAGGCCCCCAACTAAGATAAAAGCTAATATGCTGAGCAGGAAATAAAAATGATGCACATATGATTCCAAGCTGAGATATAAAAGCTAAGTGAGTGGTCTCACCACTGCACTATCCATTCTTCCCTTTACATTATATCTCTCTTTTTTAATTGCACAATTTTATCTGGTGCTAGGAGTGACAGCTCTTTTCTATTGATCCAACTCTTCCTTTACCAGAGAGATAAAAATTAATTGTTAACAGATGGGAATTACCAGTTCACTGGTGGGTTTACAAAAACCATTATTACAGATTTTTCAGCCAGGAAAATCAAGATAACAGCCAGGTATTTTCCCCAGCTCTCAGCTACACTGTATTATATACATCCCTGCTTCACTACACTGTGACTCAATCACGCTCTTTGAAAATACTCTCCTATTTCTAACATTTGCTGTAATCTTACACCCACCCACACCCCCTACCTGGCATAAACAGTACCAATGCATCAATACTATCACAACCCTACCAGACTGTTGAGAAATTTAACAGGACTAAATGCCAAAAGAGACCAAAATATTACACAGGCACTGTCTTGCAAACAATTTTATTTGTTGTTGCTGCAAAAACCCGAGTCTTTTATTTCCCGTAAGCTCTGTCTTACTGTAAATAGGTACCTGCCACATGCTGTAAAGTTGCTGGCACAGTTTTATTGGTTCCACACTTGATATAGTCACTGTAGAAATTCACCATCACAACACCTCCATTCTGGGGCTGCAATACAGGAAGGATCCATTAAACAAAATGTAATACATGTAATCACAGCATTCTTTCTTTGGCACTCACAGAGAACAGGGCAAGAGGCCAGGCTTTCTTCCCCTCCCCTTTCCCACTCTCAGCACAGCTAAAGGTTCTTTGCTAATGTTCTTGCTCAATCCTGGAGACAAAGTATCTGAGAGCCTGGAAGTATTCATTTTGCTTCTTCCCAAAAATTTAAAAAGTCTCTCCATTACAAGTGGACATAGGAACTGTTAGTTTTTATCCAGCAAAACGTAAGCAACTGGAGAAGAAGTGATGGTTGGTTCATACAAACATATCTACAATATATGCTTAATGATCATGTGTCAATGAAACTCCCATTACAATGAAACATGAATGCTTGCTGTACAGCTTGGAAATCTTTAAAGGGGTGAAATGAAGCTTTGGGTAAGCCCATATTAGACTGTAAGGCAGTTCAATTCAACCACCACCCCTTAGAAATAAATTAAGCCACAAAGCTGCTGGGTCCTGGACAAAGCAAAGTGAAGGAAGAGGTCATGATCTTGAGTGAAGTCAACACTTGATGTCAGCCTCAACCACTCACTGGTAAGACATTATACTAAGCAATGTCAACTTTACTTAATTAAATTAATTTTTCTCATTGAGAATTAATCATGGAATAGCCATAATTACTGTACCATTCTTTTCAAAACATCATCTGGAACATTGCGGCCATGGGGACAGTGAATATTATATGCTGATGAGTGACTAAAAATAACTGCAAGAATTTAAAAAAGGAAACTATTAGCCTCGTGGTTATAAGATAGTTTAAGGAATTGCCAAAATCTAACCCCAACCCTCTTGAAACTATTCAAGTATTCAGCCTGATATGGTCAATGTTTGTGAACTTGACAAAGAATAATGTGAAATCAAGAAATTTACCTACCATTCTTTTCCAACCAAAAACCACTTTTCCTCCTCCTGACCAGGGTGTCTCTTTTTTTACAAAGATTTCATGGCAAAATGTTTTGAGGTACACAGTAAGCACATTGCAGTTAAACGAGACTCCTGAATGTTTTAGCACATTATTGATGCTAAAGATAACACATACACATGTACCTGGAGCTTTAACAGTATCAAGAGCATCACGCATTGTGTCAAAAGACACATGTGACAAGTCAACAAGCATTCCAAGATGATTCATTTCAAGGACAACAAGCTGAAAAAAAAATCAATTGATGTTTACTGTGCATGCAGATTCCTACAGCGAATTCATCATAAAGTTCCCAAAATATTCTCAAAATACAGTACATGTGCATCGTGAACAGTGTAGTGTTCAGGAAGTTTATTTAAACTGACTTACTGGGTATATTTAACAATTATTCACCAAGGAGAAGTGAATATTCACTGATTCTCAGAGGCAAATAATTGTTTTAGTATAATTTGAGAGCTGAAAAAAAGAGAAATCAGTAATCAACACATTTTATTTCCAGTGTAAAGGTCATATGCACCTGCCAGGTCCCACCTTTTTGTATTATTCACCACCTAGCATGGTGAATATAGTATCATACAAGGAACCACTTGACAAATCAGACTGGTGCACTGGTTCTAATAATTACTGTATTTTTCAAGGAATAATTTATCACAAGTAAGTGATCTCTTTTGTTATATTTGGTACACCATATGTGTTCAAAGCATTCATGAACAGAACAAACTATAGAATAAAAGGCTTTCTTTTGAGATAAACCATATATCAATCAGTTTAACTGCAGTCATCAAAGACACTATATGGATACCACAAACCTACTTTGCCAAAGTCATTCAGTCCACTGTGAACTGGTCCATCATGGAATGGGTCTTTCCATGCATCAGCCCTGCAGGTGAAAATAGTAACAGCAATGGGAAATGAAAAAAATGTTACTGGAAATTCAGTTTTCATCTGCCCCTCCTTTTTTTGCTAGACTATAATGGTTGCATGAGGTGAAACATGGCTTTAAAATATAATTTTTAAGTCTATGCGTACAGTGTAATTCACTCTATATGATTAACAGTGAATGAGGCATGGCATCTGAAGTTGAGAAGATGGTGAAATACATTGCATACTGTATGTTGCTCTGATCAGTAGTTTCATAAGATTTCTCTATGGTGATTTAACAGAGAAACAGATAGGACCATTAGTCAGCTTCTAACATGTGGATGTAGGTATGCACAAGTGCAAGATATTGTGGTAACAGAACTACATGTAAGCATTGAACAGCTAGCAAGAATTCTGTTAGCAAATCAATACCAAATCATGATGTTGGGAAGAGAAGAAAAGGAATGCAGAGGGCAAGAATAATACTCTTCACCCTGGACACAAGCAGGCTCCACCGAATAAATGCCCATTATGCAGGTAACAATCAAACAATTTCTAAATCAGGTACAACATGAATCAGATTCAGAAGAATTTTATGCAAGACATTTGCTATACTGAGCAGATGTTTCTATTTTTTGTTTGCCATTATGGCGCAGTATTCACACCTTGTTATTCATGCATGAAAATTCTCAAGCAGGATCAGGTAAGCAATGGACCATTCTGTGGCAAGATATGTTACTTCCAGATGTGTCATGAGTTTTTAGTGTTTCTACTCATTATGTGTTATTTTTAAGTGTGAATCAAGAAAAATCTAGGTTTTATTATTTTAATGATACACTTGCCAAATGTTGTGTGGTGTGGGCAAACACAATTCCTGGATAATTTGTAAATAGATGTTGCTGGGATGGATTCAGGATAATTTAAAACATAATGGATAACTGTTTTGAATCATTCCCATTTTTTTCTAGCACCATTACGAATCGTTCCTATTATTGCTACTGTTTCTTGAAGAACGGCCATTTCATTCTTTTCAGTGTTGTCTCTATTATGTTCAATTGAAGAGACAAGTTGAATTTGCATAAGGATGTAACCAAACTGTCTTGTCAGTCATCATGTTCACTTTGTCATCACATGCAGATTCTTTTGCAGTCAAAAGGAATTTATAACAGGGATGTATGGTAGATAATAGCCTAGCTGGAGCGAGGGAAAATACCCGACTGTCAACTCGATTTTCCCAGCTAAAAAACCTCTTGTACATGTAATGATGGATTCTTCTAAAGCCCCCTGTGAACTGAATTGTTGTCTGTTAAAAATTGTATCTACTCCCCATATAAAGGAAACAATGTTTTAATAGCAAAGGAATGTAGTCTTTTAGTTTCAGAATTGATTAAAACCATTGCCAGCAAATTGAAAGAACTATAGGCAATCTAATCCATCCCACACTGACTTCAATATCATTGCACAACTTTTTTTAAATTGCAAATTTCTCTTTATTATTTGAGTGTCACTTGATCAATTTTACAATGTATTGTAACAGATGGTGC
The DNA here is from genome assembly GCA_948470475.1 of Galaxea fascicularis. NCBI lineage: Eukaryota > Metazoa > Cnidaria > Anthozoa > Scleractinia > Euphylliidae > Galaxea > Galaxea fascicularis. Next base: position 24,071,125 of record OX419339.1, read on the forward strand.
TGTGCAAGGTAATGCTGACTCAGTCTTTAATAATATTATAATCATGCAAATGAAATATGATATGCACGCACCTTCCAAACCACACCAAATTACTGAAACACTCTGGATATTCAAAAGATTCATTTTAAACATTCCACATCCTCCAGGCAAAATAGAAAAATTGCCAAAGCATAGTTGTTAGTAGGCTGAGTGCAGTTTTACACTTTCACGAGTTGGTTCACGGTAGTCCTTTGATTCTTTCCTTTGTCCCAGGCTCATCAGATAACAAACATTATTTGTGGAGTAGCATTTCTTGTTCCTTACAAAGGGGGTGTCTCGAAAACTCAGACCCTAAAGATAAAACAAATCTACACAGCAAGTGCCACAGATTGCTGCAAGCCGTCTTGTTTACTGTTCATCGATACAATGTTGTAGCCTTAATATGCAGAGAAAATAAAACATATCAATTTTTTGATGCTTTATTAAGTATAAACCAAATTCAGCCACAGTGTTTCTGAAGCCATCCAAGCCAAAGAGGTGCATTGCGTGACTGTTTCCCAGCCTGGTAGAAGTTGTTTTCCATTCTCATGATATCATATATTAGTAAAATCTAACTAGTGGTCTATTATCAATGCTGCATTCTGATTGGTTGAGCTACTAGTAGGCTATTTGTTATAGCCAACTGGTAGCGAAAAGCGCCGGCTTTGAAAACCAAAACAATGGCGGCTGAATCACGTTTTGCTGAAGTTTCGGACGAGTATTTGAGCTAATTATTACATAAATCTGTATACCAAAATCTACAAATAAGTCACACTGACTAAATATGGAATGAAGATATTTAACGGTAGGAATGCACAAAAACTGTTGACAAATGTTACCATAAATTTGACTCCTTTTGCAACTACTATTTCTATCGTCTTTGTTTTGGCAGCAAATAAGAATTTAAGTCTAGCTTTAACTAGCGAAAGATGTTTTGTCTCGATATTTTTTTGACCATCTACCTGTAGTTGGATTTTACTAAAACAATTATTCCTCTCGCCCTCATGGCCTCTGAGTCAATAGCCCATTCGGGCTCAAGGAATAATTGTTAATAAATCAACATCAGCGGTCATTTTAACATTAATAGTAAAACAAGAATCTCACTGGCATCTGTTCATAGATATAATAATAAACCATAAGGTTATATCCTGTTGCAAATATCTGGTTTCTGAAACAAGACATATGTACAGATTGATGTTTTTTGCCAAACCTACAGACCATAGCATTCCCTTCCTTCTGCAAACGAGATCTCTACCTTGACGTTTTTGTATTTTGAACATCTCTCATTAATGATGCATGATGTTTGTCATCAAGACGTTCCAAATAATCTAGGAGGCACGTTTAGCCTAACAACGGGCATTCACAACTATTTAACCATGCACGTCTGCATCAAACCAATTTTATTACATTGACAAATCTAGAGCTGAAGAAATGAAGAGATCTTTTGCGAGAACTGGAGCTGTAATACAGTATGGAACAGACTCTCTCAATTTCTTAAGTCTTTAACAAAATATCAGTTTAAAGCTAAAATTAAACAAATACTCTTAGAAATTCTTCATAAAACAGATGACTATGCTGAGGTTCCCCAAATACTTTCCAATATCAAGCAAATAAAAACGTGATGAAATGTACTTAATTCTTATTAATTTTTAATTTCCAGTTTGCCTTTAACCTCTCAATCTTATCTTTTAGTTTTAGTTGTAGTATGTGTATTTCTGTTAACTCTACAGATCAGATTCTGTATTGTATAGCATTTCGTGCTAATTGGCAGGGCAAATGTTCTTGTATTACTTTAAGTGTGATTTTTGTTGTATTTTTTTGTTGTTTTGTTGATTGTGAAACTGTCACGCAACTAAGGGATGGACCATTAAAAAATTTATAGGGGAGCTGGTGAAGTACAAAAAAAATTCATGCATGCAGAGTAGACGAATATCAACACAACAACTTGACAAACAAAATATTCATTCAAGGGAAACATTAAAGAAAAAAATTCATGTTGCTTGAAAATTCCCTGCCCTCCCCTACCCCCCCCCCCCCCCCATAACGTTTCTAATGGTCCATCCCTAAACTTGGCTCAACAGTGATGGACAGTGAACAAGATGGCTTGCAGCAATTGTGGCACACGCTGTGTACATTTGTTTTACCTTTAGGGTCTGAGTTTTTGAGACACCTGTTCTAGGGGAGGCACATATGGTTTATCAACCATTTAGACTAATCTAGTGCAAGCAACAAGGATCAAAGAGAAATCAACCCATTCCTTACCATGGAGTGTTACAGGAATGTGTTAACGTCATATATCTCACTCCCAAGTTGTAAAACATTCTGAGAGTGCCAAGGCTGGAGTCAATCATGTGACCCCCTTCCAGTCCAATCAACGAGCCTATCTTTCCATTCTTTTTAGCATCTCGTATTCCTTGAGCTGTTGTTACAAACACAAGGTCATCTGAATATTTTTCCACCAGTCGCTTGATAACAGCCACTTGTTCAAGCCCTATTCTGACAGCATTTTTCAACCGTGCATTGCATGGACCATATGCCGCCCAAAACTTTAAGCAACAAAAAATCATCATTAATAACCGGGTATAACAACAAGTCACTGAGATGTATCCAACATTCATATATTTACTAATAGTGCCCATTGTATTCCCAGAGGCAAATGTTTACATTGTTTAATCAAAAGACAAGCCCTCTGACATTATAAGAAAACACAAAAAACGAAAAAAAGCTGATTATAATTTTATCATTGCTTGCAAGAGCCACTTGCACCTAAGTGACTCCAGGCTTGTGTAATTTGAACCAGAAAGGCCTTTTTTGCATCAACAAAGCATCAAATATTTTTCATGTACCAATCCACTTCAGAAAGCAATCTCAAAAGGATCATTATTCAGTAGACAAACCTCACATTAGTTTAAATTCAATTTTTCCTTGATTTCTTGAAAAAGATGGGGGACTAGACCGAATAAACCTGTTGACGTATATAATTTTGTATGATAATTTATGCTACAAAATGCTCAAACATATCTCTTCCTAATTTGGCATAGAGAGATCAAGCACGTTTACAGCAAACGGCAAATGGCTGAGATGATCTCATGTTCTATTTTTCCCCGCCATTTTTCATGTTTGCCATTTGCCATTTTTAATGTGAAAAGGTTTGTTTTCACCTTCATAACAAACATGAGTAAAAACTGAATTTTTTTTAAATCGTTGTCAGATGCATTAGCGAATGTATGATAACATTGTGTTATTCCTTTTTGTACATGAATGCACTGATGGATGTGAGTTAAACGCATTTATTACAAAGAGAAGATTTGGAAGATGAATGCTGACTTTTGCTGGATGCCATGGTACACTCTCACTTTGTAAGCTTAAACACAATACTCAATGTTCACTCACGGCAAATGGCAAGCAGTTGTTTGTTGTTTGCCATAAACATGGTGCTAAATCTCTCAAATATTGTAATGTTCGTACAGTGTAGGTTGAAATTAAATTTGTAGTGTTTGTACGTAGAACATACCACCATAAAGTTTCATTATGAATTCAGTTTTACTGGCCACGCACTACCACTGCTATGGCAACAGCTGTTGCTTGGAAACCAGTGAAAACACAAACTCTGATCGTGTATAAAAAATAATAATAGATGTTGTAGCATCAAGGAAACTGAGGGTCATCTCCTAGATAAAATTATGATTTCAGAAGGTTACACTCCAAAGTCAGACAACTGTTACAATCATGAGGCTTTCTTAAACTTGGGTACTGTAAAATTGGCTAAATGCTAATAAATTGATTTTCTTATACTGCAGTGCTGGAAACAATTTTTCTACCATAAAAGGACATTTGTCCTTTCAAACCTCCCTATTGGTAAAACATTTTACCAATTTGACGAGACATTATTTAGCATGATGCAATTCAATACAATTTTTTTTTGTTAGAAATCATAAACTTGGACGTTATGTCTGATCATAATGTGAAATTGGCTGGACATTAATTTTTTCAAAATTTTGGACAATGGCCAATGACCGATTGTTGTTTCCAGCACCCTGTACTATAAAAAGAATTCCTACTTTACCTGACTGCCAACTTTTCCCTTCCTCAGTCGTGGTATATCTGTGTGCCATGTTGGTTCACTGGTGTCAAATGTCAGATTCTCAAACCTATTCTGGTACTTTATCCGAATCTGATATGGGACATCATTGTGCCTGTCAGTAACCAGTATCAAAAAGTCAGAATTAACCTACATTGATTTAGAATTTACCTAGGTTTGACTCACGCATTTAAGGTTTTTGAATTAAACAGTTCATTTTGAGGGAGAAATGATAATAAATAACTTTATTTCAACTCAGTGGTAAAATATAGCACACAAGATGCAAGTTGGACGGAGAGTAAATGCTGCTGAAGTTAAGTAACCACCTACTGAAGCATCATTCTGGAAACAATTCACTTCCTACTCCCTTTGTAAAGGCATCAAATGCTTTCCAAAATCTGCTCAGAATAAAGGAAAACACATCCTAGTTTCTAACCTACTACAAAGGAGACGCCTTTACATCACAATAGACAGCTATGTCATAAAAAATCTCACTCTTTGGCAACAAATTAACGGGAGAGCTCTGCCAAAAACAGACTGATTCTCGAATAAACGGTCAAATTATTCTGTAGATCAGTCGAACGCAGGCATATTACAATGGGCACTAAAAGAATAATGATTTTAGAGCCTGTTGTTATTCAATTTATGTAAAATGAAGTGGCCTGGTATTCTGAGGAGCTACCTATCTGTAAAGCCTGTTGCACATGTGAGGAATGAGCTGAGCAAAATTCCTCGTGAGACAGTTACCTCAGCCATTTCCTCGCATGTGCGGCGAATTTTCAGTGAGAAATTCACCTTGCGAGGCCTCGCAAGGCAAATTCCTCACTGTGTACGGCAATCATGAGAATCTGGCTGAGCTAGGCTAATCGATCATCCAATAAAAGCAGGTATCTTTTATAGGTCACATTCCACAGGTCACAGGTACAGGTCACTGTTTTGTCGTTTGGTAACTAAGCCAAACAGTTTCATCACCATCCAAAAAGAAATTTTGGATAGTGATTAGAGCTAGGAGACACTTTTGTACTGTGACCTGTGGAATGTGACCTGCAAAAGAAACCTGCTGATCCAATAAAATTGCATGGCTTACTCACTTGACATAAGAGCTTGGACTTCAAGATGGCCTTCAAAATGGAAATGGTGGCAGAAGAAAAGCTGACCAACCAAAGACATGGGAAAGGGAGTAAATTAAATTACAAAACATAGGCAACAAGGGCATGACCCTAATCTTGTACAGTAATTAAATGCGAAAGATCCAGAGGCTTTCCCTCAAATTCATAGTCTGGATACAGAGTCCTTTGAAACAATGCTGGTCATATTTGTGCCTTTAATAAAGAAGCAGAACACACACATGCAACACTTGACTGACTACACCAACGGCTGCCGGCTATCTACCTTGTTATAGGAAATTAACAATGCACATTGACGACGTGAAGAAAAAGTTAGGTTTACATGCATTAAGTTAATGCAAATCAGGTTTCGATAAGCATCTTGCTTTATTTACTGCAATTTTCATACTTCTGCAAACTCGCACTTTACATTTCTGAACGCCAAACTGCATTTTGGCTTCCATCAATAAAACCTTCCAAGATGAGTCCACGGATGTTTCCAAGTTTTTTTTACAGCCAAAAATTTGGTTATGAAGCCTAGCTGGACCCTACCAATTCAAAAGACCTTTCAAAGCCTCTGTGAAATCACCAAGAGCTGCTCACTCATTTGATTGACGAAAACCAAACCTCAGTTTGTTGCAGTCACACAAATTTGCTGCACTTACAAAATCTCAACATCCATATGTCTCATGGAGAAAAATGCCTTATGGCTTGAAGTTAAATCATGAACTCACAAGCTTTTGTAATGAAATAAAGGTGCTTTAAAATAACAATGTTGTAAAATAGTGTGCATTAAATTTACATCCACATTAATTAAGATACACTAAATTAATAAAGTACATTGTTAATTTCCTATATAAATAAGGTAGAAGTCCAAGCTCTTACGCCACGTGAGTGAACCATGCAATTTTATTGGATAATCTCCTGGCCTGGCCAGATTCTCATGATTGCCGCACAAAGTGAGGAAATTGCCTCGCGTGGCAGAAAGTATCAAATAAGTTTGATATTTCCCTCACGGCCTCGCGAGGCGAATTTCTTACCGAAAATTCGCCGCACACGTGAGGAAACGGCTGAGCTAACTGCCTCGCGAGGAATTTTGCTCAGCTCTTTCCTTCACGTGTGCGGCGGGCTTAAGCAAGCTCACGCTTATAAATTGTCGTACCATCAAAAGATTCATTTTGGCATCCCCTACGAACTTAGTTGTACTTGTTGGATGATTCCCCGACACTGACCACAGAACTCATCATGCTGCATTTCTTTCCACGATTGTAATAAAATTGACCAAACTTGTACTACAATAAGCCCAAGCCAGACTCCAAGCAGTTTGCCGGTTTGCCGGTTTGACACACCATTCAATTGAAAGCCACTGACTTTCATGAGTGCTGGCTCAAGGAGACTTCGGCGAAAGAGTCACCCCTGGCTCAAGGAAAATTAGTCTCGGTTCCAAACAGGGTTTGCAGATGTAAAAAAAGAATTTTGGAAATATTAACAGAAAATCATTCTTTTAAAATATGGGCAAAGTTTGCAAATAATTTTCAGAATTGTTCCTCTCAGTTAGCCTTCGTTGCAGACAGTGAACACTCCGCCCGTATAACACAGGGTTTCACCTATTTCACCTAGGTTTCAACTGATAAGTCCGGCTACACCGCAGACTACTCTCGCACTCCTCTTTCTCACACATGTAACTTTGCTGTTGAAAGGATGAATTCCAAAAGAAACATTATGTTAGCTGAAAATCATGTCACTTTAGGGTCACGCTGTTTCCAGCCCAGTTTCCAGCCTTGAATACGCTGCCGCAATTCACCAAGAAGCCGCTTTGTATGCACTACTTCAGAACCATGTAATCGATCACGCTACAATGTGGAGTCCACTGTTCTTGATACGTTGGCTGAACCATGTGGTATGCAAACATCTGGTGTTTCCTTCCGGTACTTGATGAATGAAAACGCGCCAAGTATCGGCATCTCGCTTGCAGTGCGCGGGGGTATTTCACCTGTAGCAAGCATCCCGGGCAAGCATACTTGACTTTTGGAAGTTACTGCAACATAGGTACTGTTTGCAAGGTGTGTTGTAAGGTCTGAGGATTAGTGTGAGGTATGATTTGTTTGTTTAATCAAAGGCACCATCTATAGCTATCTATGGAAGGGTGAAAAAGTTATACGCTGCAAATAGGTCTCTTCAAATGATGTAATCATTCATGTTTTCTTTATATATTACACAGCAATAGTTCCGAATTACAATCAAGAATCATTGTGGCAATCAGACAAAAGAACAATTCGATGCAAAATCTTACCCATCGACTAGCGGTGTTTCATCCAGGAGCTGTTGTGCGCGTTTCATGTAGGTCATCTCTTTAGACGGCTCATCTTTCTTTCCTAGTAACAAGGCGCAGGGTACAGCTATGGCAACCACTAGCACAACTACAACCACTGCACCTATTATATAGAATTTACGATTCATTCCTGCTCATAAAATTGGACCAATTCCTGACAACTATCAATAGCATAAACGTTGCATATGTATTACGTTTGTCTTTGATATCATCTGTCAAACACTGAGAAGAATCCAAATTTGTCGTGGAAAGAACAATGGATCGAAGAAAGAGGCAAAACATGAGAAGCCAATCACATCGGTGGAGCGGTGACACTATCAGATCACAACGCAGACATTCGATCTGACCCAATCTAGTAGCTGTAGCAGCCAAGCGTTTCCGAGGGAGTTCATTCCAGTGAGCAAAATGAAGTGCGTAAGAATTGGGTTATTAAGTTACCTTTTAGGTTTATTTTTTGTCTTGAGCCCTATTTGCTATTCAGTGGGTTATTCAGTGGATAGGTATGCTAGAGAGGCTTCTGATTATGACCAGCGAGCGGAGAAGATTCTGCAAGAAACGCCGCTTGTGGATGGGTGAGTTTCAAGTCAAAACTCTGACACTGCTTCCAGAAAATCTCTGAGTTCTTCACGCTGGGGTGAAATGCACATTACGGAAACATTTCTAACAGAGATCTGTGGAATAATTTGCATCTTTCCGCGCGAGCTTTCTTTGCTTTGGCGTTCGAGCTTCCTGGGAAGGAAGTATCTCATGTCACACTTGCGAACAAGCAGACAATCCGAACCGCGTGCGCGAGCGCTCAATCGTTACGCTCGTTGCTTATACACAGTGTAACTTCCAACGGTTAGCCTACGAACAAAGTAAATAGGAGACGTCTGCACGCAGGCTAGCAGCCCACTTAATACTAGTTTGTCTTAAAAATAAACTCTGTCTAAGGGATCTCTGTTAATAAGGCCCCTGGAATAGATTCTCCAGATCCCAGACCCCACTTCGCCAAAAATTCAAGTGCCAGTGACTCAGGTTTTTCAAATGACTTTGAATTACACAGCTCTTGACAGTTAAATGTTCACTGAAAAATTAGTCTTAGAAATCTTGGAAATTTTTGATGTTTTTAATTAAGGATGCGCAGTAAAGTTGCGCAGTGCATAAAAGGATTAAGTCGGGGTCATTCCGAATCCGGCACCCGTTATATTTTTCCCGCGAAATAACGTTCTTGTCCCGGCCAAGAAGCCGCGATTCTTTCGGTCGGCGCCGAGAATAACAAGGGTCGTTATTCTCAATGTCTGAGGTCTGAGGTCTGAGGTTTGTTCTGAGCGGAGTTACCATGCAAGCAGTTGGTTTCTCCTGCACTTCCCAAGAGAGAAGTTTGAGCGTTAAGGCCCGTTTAAACGGTTTCAACATTTGCTTCAACATGTGTTCAACACTTTGTTGAACCAAATGTTGGGTGCGTTTGAACAGGTGGTGCAACATTGTCGAAAGTGTAAAAAATGTTGAGAGCTTGTTGAAAGCGTGTTGAATCAAGTTTAAATTGGTTTAAACTTTCATTCAACATCGATTCAACTTTTCCTTTGTTCTCGAAAATGTTGAATGGTGTTCAGAAGTCGTTTGAACACTTCTGTTCAACAATTGTAGAACACACGCATGCTCACATCAGGCTGCAAAAGACAATATGCATGGCCTCTATCGTTTGCGTAAACAATGAAGAAGTTGACGCAATGTTGGAACCGTTTGAACGGGCCTTTGCACAACTTTGTTTTTGCATCCAACATTTGACCAACATCCGTTCAACTTTTGTTGAACGAATGTTGATCAAATGTTGAAACCGTTTAAACGAGCCTTTAGCCTTCGCTCTAAGGAGGGGCTGACGCTCGAAACGTGAGCTTTTTGAATCCCTATACCGCGGTGGCAAATTCACAGTATCTCTTCAGTTGATAAAACCATATTTTCCTGTATAGTGTTCTGACGACCTAAAAAAAAAGGCTCTAGCTTTAGATTCGCTGGGAACCGTAATCAGAGGACCTGAGTTAAGGAAGTTGAATCCCCAGTCAAACAAAGTTCTAAAGTTATAATTGGTCAACTTGTCGTCACTTCCCTCTGCCACGCAACCGTGAAAAAAGTACAAAAAGTCTAAAATAAAACAGGAAGAGATAACCAATTTTGTCGCTTGCACACCTAATCCACTACTGCTGCGTAAGTATGTCCCTTAGCGGTTCAACAAAAGTAACCCGGTTGAAAATTGACAGAAAAGATAATAATATTTATAGTAATTACTTTATTCTCAAGTTTCAATATTGATAGCAGCTCCCTACTAAGTAAGGACACTATAAATCGATCAATTAATCAGTAACAAAAATTCAACTGCCTAACTCAACCTCAGTATAAAACAAAATGCTTAACGTATACAGTGCTAAAATCCAAGACCAACATGAAATGCAATCTGATGAATTAGTTTAACGAGATCTAGCTTTTTGATGGCCCTTATAGGCCTAAAGACGGTGAGCCACGCACACTTGACAGGCCCGTAGCCAGGATTTTGAATGGGATGGGAAGGGGGGAGGTACGTTGGAACGCTATCGGCGGACCACTTTACCGCCGGAGACGCGAGTTGGTAGTGGCGTCTTGGGCCATCCTCACCTTTGGAATTACGAAAAGAAGAAATAAGTTCGCCGGTGCGGACGCACCCCAAATTCTTCATAATTGAGGAGTAATCCTGTAGCTCTTCCAGACCTTTATTTTCATTGGTCCCTATGACCTGTAGCATCTTTTATTATCAGGGCTAGGGGTATTGTTTGTGTTGTATCATCTATTGTTTCGTTCTCCAATCACAGACCGCGTCTGGAGACCTACAGGCCTCTTTAATTGAGGGCCTAACCTAAGGCGGCGGTAAACGGGAGCGCCGTTTTTTCGTCGTTTAACATGGATTTAATGTTAATAACTCGTTTGCTTTTCAAGCAATAAAAAATCCCTCTGCTCATTATACGAAGCTATGTTGTGGAATAATTTGTGAATTTTTTGGGGATGTTTGGGTATATTTGGGAGGAGATATTTTTTCTCAAAGGATTAGTTACATTTAGGGAAATAGGAAATATTAAAGATTTAATGTAGGTTTAAAATTGGAATTTGAAGTTAAAAATTAGTGGACGAAGACCAAAACAGTTCCCGAGCAACCTGCAGTATCCTTGTGGTGTCTCAGAGTTATCTGTTTGAATTGTCGCTTTTGTGATTCAATATTTTGACGCGTCATCAGATGATGTCTTCAGTCGCCCGCGACCTCGACTTCAACTTAACTATTACTTGATCGAGTTCACGACATCACGAACGTTTTCGATAGTTTACTTACCAGCGCAATGCATTACAGGAGCACATTCTTTCTTCCTTCTCAATATCATTCAGCCTGTGTGTGAACACAAGTTGGTACGTACACTTTTTTTCTTCCGGTTAAACTTTGGTATATTGCAAGTGTTTCGGTTTCTTCAGCTTTTTGATTTTAATTGCATATCTTTTGTAATTTCTGTTAATTGCGCTTTGCATGCATATTGTCACTATGTTGGTGTTCACATTCCGCACGCTTTTTCATTTTTCACGTTATGTTCATTTCGTCAGTTATATTCATTCTCGTAGCTTTTCGAATAGGCCATTTCCGAGTTCATGTCTGCCTCCTCTTCAAAGCGAGTCTAAGTGCGAAGTTTTTGTTATGAAAATTAGTTTTCATTCATATGTAAAGTAGAACTAATTACCATCACAAAAACTTCGCACTTAGACTCGCTTTGAAGAGGAGGCAGACATGAACTCGGAAATGGCTGTAATGTCTGCACGCCAGACTAGTCCTCGATGGGAGTGGATTATACTCGCAAGAAACAACACAAGTTTCAGTCCGCCATCTTGTATTTTCACACTCTCCACAATGCATTACAAGCATGGGTTACACAGGCAACCCAATGTACATTCACCACAATGGCCTATTCATCCACGCTGTGTTTCCCGTCCTGTCAGCATTGGTAAGACTTTCCGTTACCTTTCATTTTCCTTTCGCGTTTTTTTTCCTATTTTGTATGCTCTCCTTACGTTTGTTCTCACTTGTATTCACTTGTATATTTTTTTGCTCTAGATATTTACAACTAAAGAATAAATGTCAAATACAATGCTGACGAAGTGTTGTTTCGGTCGCCCTCGCGCTGGAACAGTAAGCTTCTTCACAATATCCCCTGGTTGATCTCGTAACTGAGTTGTCTTACATCCTAACCGTTCCTGTCTGTTCTGCTTATTTTCCCTCAGGCACAATGACATACCATGGCAACTGAGGAAGAATTACATGAATCGACTTGAAAACGTGACCTTAGACAAAGATAACCCATCATTCCACACAGACATTCCCAGGCTCAGAAAGGGTCGAGTAGGAGCGCAGGTAAGAAGACTGGGACTAGTTAAAAAGATTTGCTGTGTAAACATTTAAATTTACATTTACTATTTAGGTGTGTTGCTCAATACTGGGAATTTTAGACCGCTCTAAAAAAAGCAATGAAGTGTTAATAAATGTTTGAAATTGCATTTCTAAAACTAGCCAGTGAAGTGGACAACGCTGTTTTCCTTGGGAGTTGATTCCATTCTGTAATTGGCCTTGGGTGTGTAAGAGTACCCGTTGGAGCGAGTTGAGTGCGAATGGCCAACTGGCACTGGCACTACGGCACTGGATGGTCAGCGATCGTCTGTTACTGAATTATGACAAGAAGGAATTTCTGCTTATTGGCACTCGTCAACAACTGAGTAAATTTCAGCCACTCCCTTTAAGAGTTGGAACAATGGATATAAAACCCGTGAATTGCGTCAGAAATCTCGGTGCTTGGTTTGACTCCATGTTGTCTATGGAAACTCATATTAACAAAGTATGCAGCTCCGGATTTTATTATCTGCATAACCTCAGAAGGATTAGAAAATATCTGTCACAAGACTGTCAAGTAACTCTTATCCATGCGTTTGTCACAAGTCGGCTTGACTACTGCAATGGTCTCATGTATGGCCTCCCGCAGTGTCAAACTTCACAATTACAGAGAGTACAGAACGCTGCTGCTCGCATTGTCCTTGACCTTAGTAAATTCTCCCATATAACTCCTGCACTGCGACAACTTCACTGGCTGCCTGTCATAAAGCGAATTCAATTCAAGATCCTGCTTCTCACTTTCAAGGCTATTCACGGACTCTCTCCTCCCTACATCGGTGAACTTATATTATAACTGTCAAACCTAAATCTACCTACGGTCTCCGCTCAAACAACAGTACTCTGCTACTACCTCCTACACAGAAAATGCTGCCCACGCTTGGTGCTCGCTCCATTGCTGCTGCTGCCCCTGCACTTTGGAACAAACTACCTGCTGACATTAGAAATGCTGCTTCCTTAAATTGTTTTAAGAAATTGGTTAAGACTTTTCTTTTTAACGAATAATTTTAAATTTAATTCTTAATATTTATATTGTATTTAAATTTATGTGAATAGTAAAGCGCTTTTGATCATATCTGGAAAGAGCGCTATAGAAATTTTTAATTTATTATTATTATTATTATTATTATTATTATTATTATGATGGCCGCCTCATTGTTCAAGGTTTTTATCTTTTATTATTATTATTATTATTATTATTATTATTATTATTATTATCGAACACTTATTTATCGAACACTTTTTTATTGTGAAATTTTAATAATTGAATGTAATAACTATGTAAATATTCAAATGTTATTTTTAGCTTTCTTAATCTTGTATGTAATTATTGTGAACAAAATTAGGGTATTTATTAATTTAAAAAATATTATTATTATTATTATTATTATTATTATTATTATTAGTTTGGCATCTTCGTGAGAAACATTTTATACAGCAAAGATAAGCGTGCTACTTTTTAGTGTCGTCCTTTTCAGGGCTGAAAACATTTCGGTTACACTATCTTTACGGTCAAAGCGATTTAGAACCCAGCGTTTAGCTCTCCTTTGGACCATCTCAACCGTGTCAATGTTTTTAACAATATTCCAGAGTTGGGCGTAACAGGGCCCCGTATGCCGTTTCCTTGATCCTGATTGGGCAGTATATTAAATTCCGCCTTAAAACGCCAAGAGTTTTGTTGGCTTTATTGGAGATGGTTTTGATATGTTCGTTCCAGCGGAGGTCGGCGGATAAGTAGACAACAAGGTATTTGACAGAATGCAGAGAGTCGTCTGCGAAGAGACGAACTTTAGAATTCGCGTACTGGGTGAGGTCGTTTATATACGCCAAGAATAAAGTGAGACCTAAAACGGAGCTCTAAACTACAGTAATCAGTAATCAGTGATTGCAAATTTCCAATGGTAAACTTTCAAGAATAAAAGTTGGCGAGAACATACGACAATATCATGTCATTCTGGCCTCATTTTTCAGGGAAAAAAGTAACTGTGTGCTAAATCAGTATTTATTTTCCGAACGATTCGAGTAATTAACCAACAGTGGTGATAAAACTGTTCACAGTGGTCTCTATTTTGGTATGAGTGTCAAGATCGGACGCCTCGAGCCCCCAATATCTTGTTTGTAATGTCCAGGATATCCCGAGGTGTATGGCCAAACTAGCGGGTGGCCCTTGTGAAGGGTCAGTAGGGACACAAAGCACACCCCAGATATTAAACGTTTACAACAAGGGAGAGACGGTACGGCTGCGCATCCTCCTGGCTTGAAATACGTATTTAACATCAAGTGGAAGATCTTGGGAAAGAAATTCAAACCTAATGCAGCTGTCCTTCGTGAGCAGCATAAGTCGCATGATGTTGGCCTTGATGGCTAATTTCTCGATCAGACCATAATCCCGTCTTTGTGGCTGGTTGTTTAACTTGGCCAAGCAGCTGCGGATTAAACTTTCAGTTACCAGCCGGACTAAAATATCACATCTAGACTTTGATCATTGAGGCTGACAGAATGATGTCATTGAGTCGATTACGGTCATTGATGGTCCCCCACTTAGCTGTTGTCTGACTTCTCGCCAAGAGACTAGGTTATCAGTCTGTCCAGAAGGTCTCTTGTTTCCACTGACAGCAGTGCAAGTGAAGAGTGATCATCGCAGTAAATTTTCCAATTTAAGCAACTGGAAAGAAGAAGCCTGAAAAAATCAGGGCTTCAACGGGACTCGAACCCGTGACCTCCGCAGTACAAATATGAATTATTTCATATATACTTCACATTACTTCACTGTGCGGGAAAATATGAACTCAATAAATTGACCTCGCTCCCAATGTGTGGCTTCATTGCTCAGTTGGTAGAGCATCGCACCGGTATCGCGGAGGTCACGGGTTCGAGTCCCGTTGAAGCCCTGATTTTTTCAGGCTTCTTCTTTCCAGTTGCTTAAATTGGAAAATTTACTGCGATGATCACTCTTCACTTGCATCTACAACCGCAGTACAAATATGAATTATTTCATATATACTTCACTGACAGCAGTGGTAACAAGACACCTTCCGGACAGACTGATGATATAGCCACTGTCATTTGAGTTATCAAGTTAATTTGCACACTTCTGATTCATTAACGTAGGATGTTGTTCATTCTAACACAGTTTTGGTCGGCCTACGTCTCCTGTCGAAACCAATTCACGGACTCCGTTCGCTTGTTCGCCGAGCAGATTGACGTCATCCACCGAATGGTCGACAAATACTCGGAGGATTTCGTATTTGTTACCTCTGCCCAGGGGATAAAAGATGCCCACAACGATAACAAGATTGCTTCTTTGATTGGCGTAGAGGGGGGCCATGCAATGGACAGTAGCTTAGATACCCTCCGGATGCTGTACGATATGGGAGGGCGATACATGACACTGACCCACAGTTGTCATACACCTTGGTAGGTTGTGTAAATGATTGTCAGAAATTTCATTTCACTGTAAAGAGTTTATGAGTTCAGGACTTCGTATAACAAAATATAAAAAAGTAGAGTGACTTACATTCTATAAGGACAAAAGTGCGGTGGAAAGATCGATTTATATGATTAGCGAGAAGGCTCAAGCATGAAAGTCAAAACGGCTCTTCCCCTGAAGCAAGAAAGATTCACTAAATGATGTGGTGATATAAGTAGATGCTAAATAACTCCTGCATACATTTGGAAACGCTTTGGGCTTCCCTTTTAGAACATCACATACAAGGTTACTACCACAACCAATCAACTAACCAATCAATCAACCAGTCAGTCAATAGGCCATTTCCGAGTCCATGTCTGCCTCCTCTTCAAAGCGAGTCTAAGTGCGAAGTTTTTGTGATGGTAATTAGTTCTACTTTACATATGAATGAAAACTAATTTTCATAACAAAAACTTCGCACTTAGACTCGCTTTGAAGAGGAGGCAGACATGAACTCGGAAATGGCCTATCAGTAAGTCTTTTCTCGCCCTTACCTTCCGAACAGTCTTGTTCTTGTTGGATTGTTCATCTGAAAAGAATGCAAAATGTTTTTCTTCTTTCTTTTCAGGGCTGATTCCTGTACGCCATCTAAGCCAGAACATAACGGGTTGACAGAATTTGGGAAAGTAGGAATTGCTTTCTTACTGCTTTGTTACTGGGTTTCTTTACTGATGTTAGGTCGTTGGACAGTTACAATCTCGGACAATTCAAGTACAAAATTTTAATAATAATAAATTTTGATACACCCCCCCCCCCCCCCCATTTCAATAATGGAAGAAAGGGCGCGTTTTAGCGAATTCATTTTGGGGGACGGGGATGGGTTTCGTTTCTCTTTTTATTCTCTCCAAGAATGTAGTCAAAGTTGCAGGCACTGATCTGGTTTGGCGCGGATGACGAATTCACGCGCGAAGGTTGTAGGAGTGCCGGGCGCTCCTGACGAGTGTTACTTTCAAATGTTCTTATCGATCAGCCCATAATACCAGACAATGTTTAGGGAGGCTGTACGAAAGCGTTTCAAAACTTCATGGACAGACGAATTACTCTCTTCTAAAGCTACGTTAGTGTGGTTTGCTTATTAAGTTTGAACTGATCTAAAATTTGTGAGATTTCTACCAAAGTGGCCTAAAAGCCTATAAATAAAACCCGTCCATGGCCCGGAATAAGTAAAAAATAATGTATTCCAACACAACTTCAAACACCACGTGTAGTAATACATTTACGAGTAACGCACATCAATCCTGTAGATTGTAGTAAAGGAGATGAACCGTCTTGGAATGTTTGTTGACATATCACATGTTAGCCACAAGACTATGCGTGATGTGCTGGATGTCTCAACAGCCCCTGGTAAGTAAATCTTTCAGCGTAATATATCTGCTTTATTTCCGGTAGCTGGACCTAGCTGGCTGTGGCTGTGAATCAAAGCATTCTGAGCAAAAAACCATTATCCTCTCAAAACCCCTTAAACAATCGACATTTCTATGAGAAGACAGCCAATGCAACTTACGTTCAAACGTTTTTTTTTTATTTCATTTGCGTTTCTCTCAGCTGAGTGTAATCAGCATATATGAAGCTTTGTTGAGCCAGTAAACCTAAAAATTATGTAACAGTTGAAATATCAACACTTCAACTTAGAGACGTTAGACAACTATAGATATAAAAAAGCACCACAACTGTTTACACTTTTTACATCAAAAAAACGGTTTCCAACCTTGCTTTCAGCAGGTTGCAATTTCCGGTTCCCATAACAAATCCTAGTCGGTTATTCTCCATTCATTTTCGCTCTGTACTCTGATACTTTTGTTTGACTGTAGTTATTTTTAGTCATTCGTCTGCATTCGCTCTGTGTAACAACCAAAGAAATGTTCCCGATGACGTTTTGAGAAGAATGGTAAGCCTTAAACAAGCTATGAGAACTAATGTTATTATGTCATGATTACGAAAAGACGTCCTGGTTTTTTTTTTTTGTTTTTGTTTTTTTGTTTTTTTCAGGCTTCTTCACGCAATTGCATGCATTGCATTCACAACTGCGAGGATCGTTCTTCATTTGAATAATCAAACAATTTACATTGTTACGCGTCCAGTTGTTACAAATTGTCCTGTCCTCTTGTGTTCTTTTTGTTTTGACCCAAAATTGCTTATAAAGCAACCGCAAATGATAAATAAAAACTGAAGACCTAAAAAGGTGTTAAGCGATCTCAACGTTCAACAACAGGTCTTTTCAATTCAATCTTACTTATATTGCAGCCTCAAAATGGAGGAGTGGTTATGGTGAACTTTTACAATGACTACCTAACATGCAGCAAGAAAGCGAACCTTAGTGACGTAGCAGGTAAGTACAGGTAATCTTAACATGGCATTGCAACAGGCAACGTAACTGTGAGGAGAAGTGGGGAGGCCAGGTATTTTAATTTTACTTCACGCCCGACACCGCTAGCAAAACAAAGTCAATAGAAATCGTGAGGAACTGGTTTCGTTGTTTCGTTGGTAACTTTCACCTCCCTCCCTTCCCCCCCCCCCCCTCCTACCCCATGTCCCACGGGGCGCATTCTTGAGTGCGCGCCTCATGGAGATAATTCCATCTCGTTTCTTTATCTCAGATCATATTGATCACATCAAGAACGTCTCCGGCATTGACCATGTTGGACTTGGTGGCGATTATGATGGCGTATCGAGGTTTGCAATTATTTTGTCTTTTCAGCAGTAAGAAGCAAGGATCCTTAGTATTTAGAGAAGCAACACTTGACTCTATTGAAGTAGCTTTCATAACCATCACTGATTATTCCTCCTGAAGTCGTGGCGCAAATGAAGCCAACAAGCTGCCGCTGTCAATTTTCATCAACTAGAAGAATGATTTGCAAGCAGAACTTCAGTTAGTTACCATAAATTCACTTTTAGAGAGATTAAGAGCAGTTTGCTGTAAGGACCGACTAGGGGTATGCAAGATAGAAAAAAACCGATTTTCTCAAACTTTGTCAAAATAAAGGCCCAGGTGAACTAGTTCTAAAAATATAATTTTCCGGTCGTTTAGTGGTTTTTTGTGCACTTTTCTGTATTTTGCGCATGGCGGCAGCCAAAATCAACGCCGAAATCCGGAATTTTCCGAAACGTCCTGTTTATATTTTGATAGCATTCATGAGAAGATTAACCCAGGAAGTCAAAATATCTTATTTCCTCTGATCATCAACGGTGTAAAATTTAGATAAAAGATAAACTTTAATTTTTGACGAAATTTTAAAATTTACGCTCTGCAACAGAGCTTACGACAGCCGAATTTAGGCCCCGTCCACACAATGCGTTTTCAAAAGTTTCCGTTTTCTGTGTCATCGAAAACGTATCTATAGATCCGCGTCCACACTACGGTTTTCGCAGCGTTTTCAACTGTCGAAAACTCTCGAAAACGCTAAATGACATGGTGTGACGCAGGTTCAACCATGAAAACCAAGATGAGATTGAATAGAGCAAGGTTAAGCTCCAAACAAGCTTTAAAATTTGGTAGTAGCGTCGGCAAAAGCATGTTTTCATCTGCCATGTTTAATTTCGGATGACGTAAGCGTTTTCATTTCGATGCGTTTTCACCCATCCACACCAGAAACGAGGCGTTTTCAAAACGATACTTTTGAAACCGTTTTCGAAAGTCTTCGTTTTCATCAGCGTTTTAGGGCGTTTTAGTGTGGATGATAGGCGAAAATGCATCAAAACCTATGCGTTTTCAAACGAAAGGGGGCCTTAAAAAAGGCACTCTGGTACATGGCTTTACCCAACAAGGCTATACTCCAGGAAAGAACAATCATTTCAACTACACATTGGTCGAAAAAACGATTGGGGAAAATAAAATGGCGAATTTCTGATAGCATTTTCAAAACAGGTCATTTGAGTAATATAAGCGACCCTTTGCAATTTTACATCAACAAAGGGCAGCTCTTAAAATGTGGCTTTTGTTCCTTTAAATGAGGTTGTCGTTGATTTAGTTTACTTTACTATCGTGTTTTCAAGCAGAAGAAGCTAGACATTTGAATTTGGAGGCGTCTACTCGCAAGTAAAGCAACGATGGGTATATTTTGAAATTTGACTTAACTTGCATTTTCACAGTTACGATATGTTGATCGTTGAATTGTACATTAAAACGCGGTTTTATACAACGGCTGTATTAACAGCGAAGTTAAAGTCAATTTATTGAATGCTTAGAAAATATTCCTTAGCTCAGGCAGTTTTTTCCTTGGCTGGAAACCACAGAGTTTTAGCAAACCCATATCATATCAATTTTCAACCGTGATGTGAACCACTAAACAATCACTACATCTCCACCCTTTTTTCAAAACTGAAACATTGAGTCTTATGAAAGCTACAACTAATAACTTAAAGCCAGACCTGTAACAATCCAATGATAAGAGTTAATGTCCGCTGATTACTTTCTTCTAAATAAACATCTTTAGGCCAAAATCTCGGCAAAAACATAGTACTATGTAAAATATCAAAGTCAGCTAATTTTTCCAGCAGCATAGTCCTTAACAAACCAGCTGAGCTTAGTCGTTCATGTAACATAGCCTTTAAGCCAGCTAGGCTCAGCCCTCTTGCGAGTTAACCTTCGAGGCACAGGGGTCTGTTCTGTCATACTAGGAAGAACAATCCGTGGCAAACTGGGTTCAACAGCAGGCTCAGTCGCAGATTCCTCTGCTGGGCTAACAGTAGGTTCAGGGTCACTACCGATAACCGGTTCCATTGCTGGTGCATGTGCTGGTGGCTGAATCACTTCTTTCTGTGGCTGAGATGCCTGTGGTACAGGATCTATAAACCTCTTCGCATGGCCAACATTTCTTTTCAGTAGACTTTCACCTCACTCAATGACCACCAGATCTCCTCTCCTGGAAACTACACTATATGGTTCAGGATCATATGTTGCAGACAACTTGTTCTGTTTCTGCTTCACCAATAGTACCTTGTCTCCTTCTGACACATCGGAATCCACAGCTCTCTTGTTTGCGTTTTCAGCACCTCGCTGTTTTCGCTCGACATCCTTTCTCTTTAATCTTGAATCTTTAATCACAGTTCGTAACCATACATAACTGATACAAATGGACTAGTACTAACATATACAATCGAGCAAAAATGGTTAACAGGACGGCAGTAGGGGGAAACCAAATTCCCATGCTAAGACATACCCTCTCATACCATCTGGCGCCTGCTGATCTGTGTTGGGCCTACAATGTTCGGATGTTCCCGCAGGGCCTTTTGTATCTCGCTAAAATTTCTTCTCACGTATCACAGCGCATTGACGGAAACATAAACGTTTAGTATAGGTAATCACATGATTTCGAGTGCAATTTGGAATAAATAAGCACGAAAAAATTTACAAGTGCTTATTTATTCCAAGTTGCACGAGAAAAATCATGTGATTACTTATTACCTTATTCGTTCTAATTTTCGGGAGGCTTTAATTTCCCGATTTTCGCGATTTGTAAAACATCGCGAAATTAAAGACTCAAATCAATGAATGGACTAAAATTCGTTGAAACGCTTGAGGTAACATTCACAAAAATGTCAGATGGAGAAGCAATTTATAAGACCGCCTATTTCAATAGTCAAACACAGACTATTACAAATAATCCTGAGATTACTGAATCACTTGAAGTATGTAAACAAAATATATTAAATAAAATTGCAGTTTGGATTTCTGAGGGATCAGGATGGACAATTCAATCTGTCAACAATCATTATTTCAATGTGGTAAAATATAAACCGATGAAAGGTTCTTCATACATCAAATTGCCACAAGAACTAAGAAATAGTGCAAAAGGTTTAATAAACATGAAATATGAGGACAATGAATGCTTCAGATGGTGTCAGACATCAGACATTTAAACCCCCAAGCTAAATACCCACAGAGAATCAAAAAAGTCGACAAGGCTTTTATTGAAAGTCTCAATTATTCAGGAATTGAATTTCCAGTCACCACAAAGCAGTACAACAAAATAGAAAAGCAAAATGAGATTAATATTAATGTTTTCGGTTATGAAGACAAACAACCATACCCCTTTTATATTTCAAAAGAAAAGAATGAAGACTGTTTGAATCTATTGTTGATTACAGAAAATGAAAACAAACATTACGTATTAATAAAAGACTTCAATAAATTTATGTACAATCAAACAAAACACAAAGAGAGAAAACACTTCTGTATGCATTGTTTGCAATGCTTCAGCTCTGAAAAAGTATTAGCCAATCATAAAGAAAACTGCATCCAAGTCAATGGCACACAAGCGCTAAGAATGCCAACTAAAGACGACAATATATTAAAATTCAATAATTTCCACAAACAACTACCAGTGCCATTTGTAATATATGCAGATTTTGAAGCCATCACAGAAAAAATACATGGTTGTCAACCCAATGATAATAAATCATATACAGAAGCATATCAGAAGCATGTAGACTGTGATTATGGATATAAGGTCGTTTGTTGTTATGATGATAAATACAGTAAACCAGAACAAATTTACTGAGGTGAAAAAGCTGTTCACAAATTTATGGAAGCTATGTTAGATGAAGTTAAATATTGTAAAAAGGTTATGAAAAAAGAATTCAACAAACCACTAATGACAAAAGATGATGAAGAGAAATTCAAAAAAGCTGATGAATGTCATATCTGTAATAAAAAATATAATGAAACCGATGTAAGAGTCAGAGACCATTGTCATATTACAGGAAAACATAGAGGATCCGCTCATCAAGATTGCAATCTTAACTTCCAAATAACTGATAAAATTCCTGTAATATTTCATAATCTCCGAGGATATGATAGCCATTTCATAATGCAAGAAATCGGTGAAATAGTCAAGAAGCATACTTACACAAACAAAAAGGTGAAAAGTGTCAAATGAACATCAATGCAATTCCAAATAACATGGAGAAATATATGGCTTTCATGCTTGGTAATCATCTGACCTTCATTGAGAGTTTCCAATTCATGAGCTCAAGTCTGGAAAAACTAGTGGGTAATCTACCAAAAGATTCATTAAAATATGCATCTCAAAAATTCAAAGATAAAAGCTTGATTTAATGTATCAAAAAGGAGTTTATCCATATGACTTCATGGATAGCTTTGATCGATTCAATGAAAAGCTACCACCAAAAGAAGAATTTTACAGCATCCTGAATGATGAACATATATCAGACAAAGACTATGAACATGCTCAAAATGTATGGAACACTTTTCATCTTAAAAATATGGGTGAATACCACGACTTGTATCTGAAATCAGATATCCTTCTTCTAGCTGATGTATTTGAAAACTTCAGGAAAACCTGTCTGGAATACTATAAACTTGACCCATGTCATTACTTCACAAGTCTTGGTCTGAGCTGGGATGCAATGTTAAAGATGACTAATATTAAACTTGAATTAATGACTGATGTTGACATGTTTCAATTTGAAAAAGGCATGCGTGGAGGTATTAGTTACATAGCTAACCGATATGGAGAGGCAAATAATAAATACATGAAAAAATATGATGAGAAGGCGCCCTCAAAGTATATTATGTATTTAGATGCTAACAATCAATACGGCTGGGACTTCGATTTTCTTAACTTTTTCGTAATTATTCCAATTTGTGTAACATGAAAACTGCTGGCGAGCTGTCCAGCGTCTAAATTACTATGAACGGTGTAAAAGCAAAGAAAAAGAAAGAAAAACTTGCCGTCATGCGCTCACGTTCTCGAGAAAACCTAAAATTTGGTCATTTCACATTGCTGTTCTGTAAAGGACGGCAAAGAAATGTACCAAAATGTAAAACGCACGTGCAGAGATTGTTTTTGCTCGTTAAACCCATTGTTTTGTGGCGTTCTCGTTGCCGTTGCCGTCCTCGTTGTTTAAGCTCTTGGCAGGGGGGAGGGGGGCAGCAAATTGGCCAAGCGAAGCTAACCACCCCCTTCCTCTCCCCGTCGTAGCCATTAATAGGGAGCTAATAGGCAACGGGAACGCCACAAAACAATAGGCTTATTAAATGGCCAAAAACAATCGCTCTGCATGTGCGTTTTACAGTTTTGTACATTTCGTTGCCGTCCTCTACAAAACAAACGTCAAATGACGGTAATTACTGTTTCTTTTTTCTTACTTTAACGCCGTTCATAGAAATTTAGACCCTGGACAGTTCCTCAGCATTTTCCATGTTAAACAAACTAAGATAATCGCGAAAGAGTTTTAAAATCGAGAAGTAATATTTTGAAACTAAAGCTCCCCATTACGGAGTCTAAGGTGGAGCAACAGCTAGAGCAAGGACAACATCAAAACAATTGCTGGCTTGCAAGTGACGTCATGGCGGCCATGTTGGTGGTCAAGAACAATAGCCTTTCTCTCCGTTGGGAACTAAATTCTATTTTTATGTAAATTCTTCAAACGAATTTTCTATTGTTTTGACTCCTAACATGGCCGCCCTGTCACGTGGTTGAAAACCAAGAATAGTTTTAAGAAGCAAAACATTCATCACACGCTTTTAGCGCCCCCCTCTCCACCCCTTCCACTTTCCTTCTACTACTACAGACATGGACCCTGAACAGTTTACCAGCATTTTCCATATTAAACAAATTCGAATAATGGAGAATGAGTTGCAAAAACGGGAAGTTACATCGTCGCCCTCGTCGTCCTTAATATTGACGATTATATGAGCCGAGCTGGCAAGGCGGTTTCCCGAGATTATCATTTTCCCAGTATTACATAAGGTGAATTTGTACATGAGCCGCGCGTAAGAAGTGTAAGAAGTGATGTGGTTTCCAGTTTTGGCGAACTGGGCTATCCCGTTATACTTGATTACATGGAAAATTTCCAGTCCGGTTAGCAGGTTCCCGGCAGCCTCTTATGGGCCGATTACATGACCCGGGCTGGTTCGGTTTGCCGACATGTCGACCACGTTTATTAAGCTCCAAAGAGTCCGTTTCTCGAAAGTCCAGGTAACTTAACGGGCCCACAAACCATATTTTGAACTTAAAATCTCAATAAAAGTAGGGTGTGTTCCGACCTCTAACGAACTCCATTTTGTTTCTTTAGCTGATGAGCTTACTGTATTTTTTTCAAAACTTTTTAAACTCCTATCTGGAATGGAAAACAAAACTACTTAACGGGCCCGGTAATTACCGGGAGCTTCGAGAAATGGCGCCCTGTAGCCTGGTTAACTAGCTGGGATCCCGGGATTGCGATGTCAGGATCCCGGCTAACCGGAATGGAAATTCTCCGTGTAATCACGTTCGCCTGATTATTAAATTGGCAAGAGGACGGCAGGCAACAGTCTACTAATGCGTGGCTTGTAATACCGAACCTTGACAGCTGGCTCCGAGCTGGTTCGCTTCGTGTAATACCGGGAAAAACAGTAATCTCGGCAAACCGAGCCAGCCCTGCTCATGTAATAAGCCTCGAAGAAACGCAACAATAAGCCAGGTATACTGTGTGGTATGTAAACTGGACGTCAACGGTATACGGTGCATGGTGTTGTTTTTTGACAGCAACAGAGAACAGCAGTGCACTGCGTTGTTTTGGTAAGGCCAAATTATTACGTAGAACAGCGGATCTCGAATATTCTCGCAGTGCGTTTCTAATGATCAGAAATGTAGATCTAATGCGACCAATACACAAAAGGCACGCCGAAACACGAAGAAGGACGGAGAGCAAACCTTGATTCTTTGCTTATTCGGCACGAGTAACAAAGTGTTCATTATTGCAATTTATTCGTGGAGAGACGAAACGGTGGGAGGGGGTTAAAAGAAAGGTGAAGCTTAAAAACTTTCTCCCTCCAAAAAGGAAGGGCTCATTAGAGAGGGAGGCTTAATATAACTTGAAAGTTAGGAGCGGGTCTCAATTTGGACCCGTAGTGTCTAAGGAATGATATTTTTTCTTTCAAGCAGTTTCATTCCACTTGTTATTAATTCTGGCCGTACAAAACACAGCTAGACCATAAAACTGTGCAAGCCACTTTCAAAGAAAGGCGTGCATATGACAATCATTAAGATGAGCGTACAACATGCATCTCTTTATACTCTCTGTAAGTTTCAGTGGTGGACTGAGTTCCAATACCTGCGCCATCGTTGAAAAGCGAGTTAAGATGAAACCAGCTACGTATCATTGAATATGTGGAATGGAAAGTTAAGATTTAGTCTTTTGTCATGCCAATGTGACTAGGGTGCAGTGTGTTCTTAGAAAGCGGGGATTAAAATATTTCTTCTGGTTTTGTCTACTTTTCTTTCAATGAGTTTATGAAACCCGCCCATTTTCATTGTGTTCCCACCAGTTTTCTACAGCACTGTTTCTTGAATGGACGTTCGCTGTCTTCTGCCCGGGTGTCTTCGATGACCATCTTTTGTTTTGTCACAATTTCAGGGTCCCTCAAGGACTGCAAGATGTATCCACCTATCCTAAGTTGATAGCAGAGCTTCTCCGGCGTGGCTACAGTGATGAAGACACAAGCAAGGTTGTGGGAAAAAACCTTATCACTGCTATGGAGAAAATGGAAAAGGTAACTGATTTGGCTTTGTTCCATCCCTTAAATTACCTTTGCATGAACAGTGCCAGACTGGCGTAAGCGATGGCGTTCAAAAATTCTACTCCTATTCGTTTGGCACTTCTCGTAGAACTTGTATAAAGACAGGAGCCCATGGGCTCCTGATAAAGACTGTTTAAACACGCGTTATTCTCAGTCTGGGAAATCGGTATTCACTTTGCCGTCGGAACTGATCCGCTTGCCGTGTTGGTCAATGAAATATTCCACGCCCGTAGCAAGGATTTTGAATGGGAGGAGGGTACGTCGGACGGCGCCATCAGCGAACCGCTCGAGCGTCTCTCGAGAGAGTTGGTACGGGTGTGTCCCTTCAGAGTAACACAAAACGGCTCTCTCCGGCCCGTAGCTGCAACACAAGCCAAAGTCATGACCTTCGTGTTCTTTAATTCCCTTTTTAGTCACGGAATTTTTACGCAGTGTTTCAGTTCTAATTCCAATTTACGTTTTGGTTTATTCATGACGCGGAAGGTGAACCTCCGCAACCCGCGGAAGGGGGAAGGGGGGGTCGGCACGCTCCCGTCGCACCTCCCCTACCTACGGGCCTGATTAGTCAGCCACTCTTTTGTGGGAAATTTGTTCTCAAATCTCGCTAATTTGAACTAAATCAGACACAAGACTACCATGAAGTAATTCTTTGGGAAAACAAGGTACTTACAGTATACGAAAATGAAATACAAGAACAACAAATTCGAAAATAAACCGAATATAAATCTTCAGCGTGCACAGGGTCGGGGGGGAAGGGGGGAAGGAAGAAAACGGAAACCCGAGCACGCAAGCACGTACGACCCAAAACTGAAGTATGTAAACGGCTCATGTTCGCTAGTAAAACTGATAAAAACGTCCAATAAGCCTGCATGTCGCTCTACTGATTGAATATTTTAGCTGCACAAAAAATATAACGTTGAAAACATCCAACGAGACAACAAAACTAGCTTCGGTTCAAATGGTCGACCCTAACGTAACACGATCCACGTTTGCTACCTATTTATCTTCTCCCTTAGATTGCAGCTGATCAGAAGAAAGACAAAGTGCAGCCTTTTGACAATTACATCTATGTCAACAAGACCTGTCGCCCACTTTACGCGGGACTTTGATTTCCTCGAAGCAAAGGCCTAACAAGAACTTCAAAAAAGGAAAACTTAAACAATTACGTATATGTTGCTTATAGGCTACAGATAGTTGACATTTCAGGTAATGTCCTCCTTAGACGAATTACCTGTTCGCCTCTTGTAAACTGTATTAAACTTGTAAACCTTGATTAAAATTGTTCAATCGCAAAATTCGGAACGATATCTCAAATGTTTATTGGTAGTTCTGTTCGTTGATCACTAGAGCTGTTAAGGTCGGAAGTGATCCGGGACCTTTGAGAAAGTCAAACCTTGTACAAGTACCTTGAATTCTGTTCAGGAGGAAAATCAACGTCCTCCATTAAGATAGATTCTCCATAATCTATTATTACTACGGCACGTTGTTAAGCACTGTGCAGTGCATTCTAGAAGCTAGCTTGGTGAACAAAAACCATCAAAGTTGAATATTGATTATTTTTCCAGCTTTTTTTTTTTTATCTTCATTGTGTTACTGCTCGATAGTTACAGTCTTGAAGACTGTTGGTCCAGGGGTCTGAGATTTTCGGGGACCTGAGCTTGGTTTTCAAAACACCCTCTTTAACAGATAACAAGGCCTCTACAAATCTACAGTAATTTCTGATATTTCTATTTAACTATCCCCCTGAATTGATGACCTAAACAGACAAAACCATCACTGAAATTAAGTCATCCTGTTTCTGCGCTGAAACATGAACTACGATTCTGTTGCCTCACTTTTCTCGTTTTTCTCCTCACTCCAGGTCTGCATAAATAACTATAAATAAAACCCCCTCCCGGGATGTATTTTAAAATTGTCAGTGTTTATTTGGGAAATCACGTGTTCCTTTAGGTTTTCATTAAATTCTAAACACACCAGCTGTACGGTAATCGTTGAAGAGAAGCATGAGGAATTTGAATTTTTTCCTGTCGAATGCGAGTGAGGGTCTCTACTGTCAGAGGTCTGTTGTTGATCGTGTATTCTGCTTCGCAAAGGAAGGTTCTCAATGATTCTTCGTCCAGACGACTGCCGTGTTCTCTGATGAGACCATTCATGACGCTTCTGATTGACCTGATTTGTCTTTCCCAGACACCGCCAAAGTTGCTAGCACATGCTGGATTCTTAATCCAATCGATGTTTTCCTTAAGGAGGTCTGCTTTGATCTCCTGGTCATCCATTCCTTCGATAGCTTTCTTGAGTTCT
>OX419339.1:24104388-24189388 GCA_948470475.1 Galaxea fascicularis
CCGTTATGTTGCAGATGGCAGTACGGTTGCTACTAACTCGAGGTTTGTCAGCAGGTGGACTCTTATCACTCGTATCCTTCGGTTTCCTCATCCAATCATTGTCATGCAGTGACGTTGGGTGGAACTTGTTGCAAGTTTTACATGTCTGCCTTTCCTTGCAGTGTTTAGCAATGTGCTGATTACTAAAGCAGCCAAAGCATAGTTTCTTCTCCATCACAAATTCTCGTCGCTCACTCACACTCATCCAGGTTGTGAGGATTGTTGCATAATACACATACCAAAGTTCGCTGTTTACTGTTCTCCTGCTTTAAGCCTGTAACAAAGGTTGTTCCCTTTCCTCTCTTGAATGACCTTCCTCTGAATTTAAGATGCGCATCTTTGTCTTTATCCACGTGATGAGGCTTGCTGACGTTTTCTTCTGAAAACACAGGATCGGTGGCTAGCTCAGCTTGATCACGCACGAATTGTGAGAACTCTTCGAAATCAGCTATTCTTCCCTTTGCAATTTTAGTCTTGTTGTTCCGCTCTGTCCATTTACCTCGTAGATGCCTGGGTAACTTTTCCCACAGTTGTCTCAATACATGAGCAGTGTTTAGACCGTCCATATGTGACATGCCTTTCATAGCGGACTTTGCTTGATCCAGGGCAATGGAGAAATTCTGGAGAGCTACACCATCATTTGGTCTTACTGGTTGCCAGGAGGACAGTTTCAAGATGTGAGCGTTTGCAATCTTGAATGGATCCCCGAAATGCCTCTTTAACAGTCCCTTAGCTTCTTCGTAGGAACCATCCGTTTTTCTCTGTAGGCATCCGTTAATGACTTCCTTAGCTTTACCAGAGGTGTACCGACCCAGAAAATATAATCTCTCACAGGAATCATCGACCTTTGATTCGATTAGTGACTCAAAGGCAGTCATAAAAGATGGGAATTCCATAGCATCACCGTAAAACACTGGTGGCTCACTCGACGGTAGAAGGCTCCTTGCTTGTTGTGTGACTATAATTTGTGACAATTCCGCTTGCTTTCTTTGAATTTCCACAATGTCTTGAAAGGTACTCTCCTTGACTGGCAAGTGGTTAGCTGAAAAGCTTGTGGAACAGCCTGGCAAACCATTCAGATGTTGCAGTATTTGTGGAGTCTCTACTGCTTGCTCCCCAGTGGAAGATGAAACTGAGGGTGTTGTCCCAAAGGAGGCTTGATACAATGAAGCATGTACACTTGTGGGGTTTCCGTGGGGGTGTGCACAATAACTAGAAGACACAATATCCGTAGCGGTTCCGAAGAAATGTGCTGTACTTCCTGAAGTACAGGCGGTCCTTGGACTAGTGTAAAGAGGAGTTTTTTGTCCCACTGTATTTCCACCAATAGGACTTGCTTGGGCAGGCTCTTGGTGCTCTGAAACATACAAGCCAGAGGAAATTACTGGGAGGGACTTTGAAGCTAATTCCGGACTTGTAAAGGGACCTGATGGGTTAGCTTTGAACATCTCCACTGAAGGAACCGTCGACACTACTGCAGGTGTTGTCGAGGTCATGACACTTGCATCCTTAAAGGCATCATCTGCAAGCTGGCTAGACACTGGAAATATTGGAAAGCTTTGTTTTTGCACAGTTGTTGAAAATAACTCCTCATTGTTCAATTGTTCATAAATCCTTTCTTCTTCTTTTGCTTCGGCTAAAGTCTTCCTTAGCTCTAACTGTTCCTCTGCCATTTTCAGGGCTTGCTTTTCTTTCAGAAAGGCCGCTTCAATTTCCAAGGTGGCAACCCTGGTCTTAGCTTCTACCAGTTTGGTTTTCCGATGAAACTGAACTTGAAGTCGAGCGTTTAGAGTGATTAGACTTCCTTGAGCGATGAGATCCATTAGAAACAACAGATGTCGCCTCCACTGGCTTATGTTCCTTTGCCTTACACAAATATTCACAAACAGACTGTTTAAATTTGAAAACGTCTCCATCATGAAAATCAAACCACGAATTAGCATTGATAATTTCCGATTCGTTCTCCAGAGCAGCAAGATAATTATCCTGAGCAACTTGTAAATTGACAAGCAAGTTGTTTAGACCTTCCATTTCAACTGACACAAACTCATAATTGTTAAAATCAACAAGAAGAGGTTTCATCTTGTTTACCTGTCTAGTTACATGTCTTAAAGCCACAGCTCTGTGATCTTTCAACCTTTGCACTTCGTATTGTTTACCTTTATCCGTTGGCATTTTTCGCCTTGCGCCCATTACTAACTCCTCTACACCATCGGCCATCGATTTTGTCTCCATATCCAGTGAACCGTGAACCTTTACTGAATTATGAACTTGTGTTTCCGATGCTGCGGCGAAATAACACGAAATAATTCTGTATCCATTGAAGGCGAAAGCGAACGTGAGGCTCCGAAATTTCCTTCTTGGCCGTAAAACATAAATCCTTTGCTTTTGCTCTCCATATGACCGTAGTTGTCCTTAAAACCGTAAAACCATAACAAAACCACAGACAAGTATAGAGCGAACCGTAAGTTATCCTTGCAAGTTAAGCCATAAATCCGTCTGGAAACCATCCATGAGACCGAGTTAAAACTGTAATGGCGAACGGTGACAAACCATATACAAATCCACTTTAACTTGAACGTTTAATACACGAAAGGCCATGAGCACGACTCACAGTGATGCCGCGATATTACAAGGGTAAGTATTTTCCGAAAACACTGACAATCTGAACTAAAACTGACAAAAAAACCGAGGAAAACTTGACATAACTGAGATTTTAACTCGGTGGCCTCGTGATCACCGTTCTAAGAGGCCACCTCCACGCATGCGCGAACCTAAATATGTCTCTACAGGGACCCAGCAGTAACAAAAGCGTCTGGGGTTTTACGAGTCATTTTGAAGGGCCCGCCGAAGAGACCACGACTTGCACATTCTGAATCGTGCAGTTGCTGAAAATGGAGTCGAAATTACACGACATCGGCTAAAATGTTGGTTTTCTACGTCTGTAGCAGACTTAGCAGCGGTGTTGGTTGATTGCTGAACCGGAACTAATGCCGTAGTCCCTTGAATACGACTGGAAAGGACTTCGCTGCAGTGCAGAAGCCGGTTGTTTTAACTGGTAGCACTTTCGCTTTGTTGATCTTTAGAGCACGAGTAAACAGGCTGAATTGTACTCGCGAGCAACGGGAGAAAGAACAAGAAAGGGCTCGAGTAAACAGACTGAATCGTTTTGACGAGCAAAGGGAGAAAGGACACTAAGAAGCTCAAGAAAATAGACGAAATTATAGCGAGGAACAGCGAAAAAGAGAGTGTCTCTTGTCAAGCTGCCAAAACATCATCAAGTGTCGCGGAGTTTCATCTTTTCCTCGTGTTTGTCTGCGGAAGCTTACATGTCTATAGTTGACGAGTCTTCGAGAGAAAAGATCGTGTGGTTTGGCAAGGTTTTAATCATGCGCTGTCTTCGGATGTTGCTGTGTGTTAAACTGGAACGTTTTGCCGCTAAAAATCCTTAACTTTTGTGTGAAATGACGGCTTCTGCTTAAACTCTGCGTTCGGAATGATTGAGAAAATTGGTTAGCGATTTGTCAAAAGTTTATGCCCCTCCCACATAAGGAGAAAACCCCCAGGAAATGAATGAAAAAAACCGGAAAAGTGGAAAAATGACAAAGTTTTAATATGTACAAATAAAAAATTTACAAATAACAGCAGCTCCTTGATTGTTTTGGAAAAGTGGTGAACAACAAGGCAAACAGGAAAAACAAAACCACAGTTCAATGTTCAATGTCAAAAGTTTGTCACTCCCACAACAGCGATGTCAGCACGGCCGCATCACGTGCAATCTCGTGGTAGGGACACCCAACGTAGGCTGTGCCAGTGATATCCGGGGAAGGTTCTCCGTCGGCTGCAATACATGCAGTGGACACTGTTGGGTAGAGGATGTATCCACCATCTGTTGAAAGAAAGGAGAAGACGGTCATCACCTTCTGAAGAACGGGTTTAGCCTGCAAGATGGGCAATCACAGATTCCGCTGCGGCCAGGGTGATGTATGCAGTGGATGGAGCCGGTGCATCGTCGGCACCAAACGAATCCCTGAAACTCCTCTCCGTCAAAGGAATCGTCAAGGTTGCAGGTACTGCAGATGGCACTGCGAAGGTAAGGAGATGCAGAATTATTTTTACCAGGGGTAGTCACACATGACTGCTGGTGGGGGTTTCTGCCGGCAAGATGAACAAAAGCAGCGTCTGAGGACGGGATGAAACCAAAAGAAGAAAGGCTCAGTGCATCGTTGACACCAAACGAATCCACCGAATTCCTCTGGATCCATGAAATCTTCCATATCGTAGACGGGACAGACGGCACTGCAAAAAGGTGAGGAGATCAACAAAGGCGACAGCGAACGAAGGGGTTTTGAAAAGAACTGTTGGTGGGGTCCAGATAATGCTGGATGCAGTAAATGGCTCCCGAACAACGAGGACAGAAAAAGTGTTCGTCATCGTACCAGTCGGGAGTCGAGTGTGTCAGGGGACAGACGCGAGAGCTGTGGGGGTGAAAAAAAGAGAGACACGACATCAGGGCCAGTAGGTATGACGGCGACAATACGGACACCACATGAATCTGGGAAAAAAGACGGAGAAGGAAGTGTAGGTATGGCGGCGACAATACGGTCACCAAATGAATCTGTGGGCGAAGGTATTACGGCGACAATACGGACACCAAATTAATCTGGGAAAAAGACAGAGAAGGAAGTGTATGTCAATCGATGGGATGATAGGCGTGGGCAGGGTTGAGTCGTCTGGTGTGGCAGTACGAGCACCACCAATGAAGGACCCCCTGCCACTCCCTGAAAGAAAAAAGAAAAAACGGCTCACCCCTCAGACCCTCAGTCCACCCGGGAATCGACGGAGATACACTCGATGGAAAGAATGGTAAATGACACCCATGCAGAACATCGAGTGGAAACTGTAGTAGGCGCACGGGACGGAATTCACTGTGCGAGAGGGTCTGAAAAGAAGGAAAAAAATGTTTTTCGAAAGTTGTCATGACTGACCTCTAATCCCTGCGAAAGGGGGAGGTGAGAGCGTTCCATCGAGGCAGGTGGAAGTGAATGGCCCCGGGAAGATCAGGATACTCGTGTTGGGTGCATCGATCGCATCGTATCCAGTCCGGATCCCACGGAAGGAACCAATCCCGATTGGGAAAACTATGGAGAAGGGTGTTGTGAAAGAGGAACATGAATGGAATGAGAAAAATGAAACGAAGAGACACTCACCGTCGTCCTAGCTGCCGTTCCGTGAGAATGGCGAAACCATACCGCGGACAGATGGGCAGACTGTAGATTTCCCGACAGACGGCTTGCATCTTGTCGCGATGTTCGGCTATGTCGACGTAACGCACGATGCGGTCCCTCACCAAGTCGGGTAAGCCACACCAGAACTCGCTGCCGTACAGCAGGGCGAGGCGACGTGGGGTGATGTAACGTCGGCGTCGTCGTTTGAAGCGTTTGGAACGGGTCGGCTTTTCCAGGGAACAGCAGAGGGCAGGACGTTTGGAGCGTGTGCACTCCGCTGGCGGTAGATGGAAACCGTCACCTACACAGACCAAGAACAAAATCACTAGAGACAGCATGATTGTTTCACGTTAGGTTGAGACGTGCACTCACATGAAAATGAACCGACACGACGCGTGTGGGTTTTATATGGAAGTCACGTTGCTATGGAGACTGAGAATGGGGGTGGGGGGTATCCCCCTAACATGCGAAACGAGGGTTGGCATGGCAATGTGACGTCAGAATGAGAAGCCTTATATAAGGAAAGCCGCAGGATCGGTGGGAGAAATGAGTGAAATATGGACGATCTGAAGAAACAAGAGGGACGGAGACGATATGCCTTGAACAAAAAACGAATGGAGAAGATGAAGGAAGAGGAACCGAAAAAGTACGAGCGGGAAATGGAGAGAAGGAGAGAATGTAAGAGAAAAAATTATCCGAAGGACTATGCTCGTAAGAAACTTAAAATGGCGGCCATGACGGACGAAGAGAGAGCGATTCTGCAGACTCGACAAAGGGGATACCAAATCAAGTACGTGGAAAAAATGAAGAGAGAAGGTCGATACCAGGCCTGGAGAGAAAGGAAGCGTGCGGTGCAAGCGAGGTACAGAGAGAGTGATAAGTCGTGACAGAAGAGGAAAGGTTACGAAGCGAATTATAGGAGTAAATTGAGATCGGACCCAGTTCGATCGGAACAGTTCAAAACTAATCGTAACGTACGGGCGAGACAGCGAAGGGATGAATTGAAAGAAAAGGATCCCGCGAAGTACCAGGAGAAACTGGAACGTGAACGAACGGCTTTGCGACGCAGTCGAGCCAAGAAAGACGCTGCACAAACATTGTTGTCAATGCATGACTTGTTACATGCAGCTTTTATTTTACAAAAAATCTGTGAAAAAACCGATTAAAATGTCAGACGTAAAGCGCGTTCTAGATTGACAAAATTAATGTCTCTGGGTAATTGCAATGTCTTTCTCAACCATTGCATGAAATGATAGCATTCCACTTTGGGGCAATGGTGACGGAGAGGATCTGCATGATGACCGCAACCTCCCACGGTGGTCAAACGGTTCAGGCTTTCGAATTTGGGACATCCCCAGACTTCCAAGTCGACGCAGGGTATCCCCATCTTGTCCAACAGGTCTTTTTCTACGTGTCCACCCTTGTACCCCACCAACGTCCGGTCCGAGGTCTTGTGGGTGTCGTAAAGGGTTCGGAGGTCCTCGCGTAATTGCCAGGGAGGTCGGGCTTGTTCCTCGGAGGTGGGACGATAGGGTAGACCGTGAATGCGGTTGGTGACGTATCGGCACGTCCGCCGGTCCTTGAGGGGTAAGTCGCGATAGTTCACAGTGTGGAAGTAATGGTAGGACCCGACGTCGGTACCGGATCCCGGCCAGGCGCACCATCCCAATTCCCGGACCAGAAACTGTTTAGGGTTTCCGCGCGAAGCGCTGACGTGAAATCCCTCCAAGTCGATCACCAGACACACGCGTTCCAAATCAGAGGCTCCGATCATGCTCTGGCCGTGAGTAAGAAGGCAGGTAAAATGTCAAAAAAGACAGGATCTTTTCTCGTCAAACGTCTGGTCCCAGCTATCAAACAATGTTGATTTCGCAGAGAAGGCAGAGCTCCGAAATGAGGTCTGAACTGTAACCTGGTGTAATCAAAAGTGAGCCAAGTGTTTGTGGACAAGTCAAACAAATAGAGAGGTTTGTGCTTGAGAATGGTCACGTGCTGGATCCAACCCGGGCCTCCCATTTGTTCATTGCTGGAGTGTGAGGGGCGAATCAAATCGCCGATGAGGTACACGGCATCGGACTGGACCACCATGTCCACGTCACGTCTCAACAGGTAACGTAGAGAGGGACTGAGTTGATCGTAATCGGGACACAAGGCTCGACAGGTCGTGGTGATAGTTTCGTCGTGATGCTCATTCATGCACACCACACGGCTATGCTTGAGTTTGTCCCCTTCCAACATCACTCCGTCCGTCACGGGATGCTTGCCTGGTATGACTAAACGAGGATATCCTAGGATGGGTGCAAACCCTACTTGTAACTTGGTTTCATCACCTCTTTCGTCATCGTGAGGTAAGAAGAAAGCGCAATGAACCCCCAATTGCTTGCACAGGAAAATCACTCCGGCACACACACCCATATCGCCTCCAGTTATCACACACGTAGTCATCTTGAGAAATGAAAAATGTTCGAGAAGAGGAGTTCTTTATATACAGAGGGAAAGTCGTTTGATTGGTCGGAGGTAGAGCGTCGTGATCGGTCGGTGGAGGAGTACTGTGATTGGTGGGTTTCGATCCGGTGTTTTTAGGAAGCTTGCAGTTGTCGTCTGTGTTGATGCAGGTAAAAGAGATCGTGGATCACATCGTAGGCGTTGTGGGAGGGGTCGACGTGCCGATCACCCACGATGGCGCATTTACCCTCCAATTTAGGTGCAGCAGGAGCGGGTACGAAACGTCCCTGGTCGTAATCGTACCACAGCCACCGTTCATTCGTCAAGTCGTACAGGTGGACGGGTTTGTGCAACCTTTGCGCCAATCGTACCGTCCATCCCGTTCCGCCGCGCACGAAGGACGTCTCCCCATCGTCGTCGTCCGGTGTCAAATAGCCAAAAGCCAACACGCGGTCGCAGGCGGCGGCGATGGTATGGTCTCTCTGTAGGTACCTGCGGGAAGAGATGTAGTATTGGTCGAAATTGGTATTCAAATCTCGACAGGCCGCGGCTGCCTCGACATCTACTTCGGGTGCCACTTCAAAACGATCCCTCAACGATTGGTGGTCGGTCAAAGGAAGAAGGACGGAAAACAGAGTGTCGTTGACATGCTCGCGTCGTCGGAAGAGGTGGATGCCCGTCGACACACCCATGCCGATGTGCCAGGGCGCAAACGGATCGTCTCGCAAATCGTACTGCATGCTGTGAAAAGAAGGTAGGATGCAACGGAAAGGAATGTGGTAGCGATCGGCCCAGTACATGGCGGTCACATCCGTACCCTTGCATCCTCCCGTGATGATTTGAACGCTCATGATGATGAAATGAGATCTGCGGTGGGAGAGAGGTTCTTATGTAGGAGGCGAGAGGTCTGTGATTGGTCCGACGTAGAGCGTCGTGATTGGTCCGACGACGTAGAGCGTCGTGATTGGTGGGTTTTCGATCCGTTCGGTGGGTATAAAATGCGCTGCACCAGAGAAACCTAGATCACACTCGCATGGCACGAAGAAGAAGAAGAAGAAGAAGACGAAAGATGCAAGGCGTGGACATTGTCAGACAAGCGGCCGAGGAGTGTGCGTTGGAGTTGGAAGGACAAGCTCAGTTGGAAGCCATCGATGATGCCACCATGAAGGAGTTGTTGGAACCGCTACCGGACTACCAGACCGAGGTGCTGGAGGAAGGTGACGCGCCCTTAGGCATGGTGGCATTCCTCCCGGTCCACCCCGACCGGTCCCCGTCGTCGTCCAGTACACGTGCCCCATTCACGCTTTCCCTTTGGAGTTCCGCATCTCGGAAGCCAAAGGCTGGGAATACTACGTGTGTCGAGAACGCGGTTGTCCAGTCTGGTTAGACGCCCGTCAATGTCAGGAGTTGTGTGAGGCTTGGGAGGAACAAGTCTGTCCGGAGATCAAGAGGGGTCCCTTCACTTGTTATTGCCGACGCCCCTACAAGTGGGTACTCTGTCGCTCGTCCCAACGTGGGAATGAAGGACGTCTATTCCTGACCTGTCGCGACAAGACCTGTGACTTTTTCCAGTGGGCCGATACCCCTCCAGGCGAATATCGCATGAGGTTACCTAACCAAACGCGGAGACAACAGATCCTGGCCCGTCAGTATGCCCGACCACCCCGTCGCCTCTACGTTCCGGAACGCACGGTGAGATCCCATCCGAAACCTCCTAGGACGCGAGACAGTGCACTGACCATGTGGAACCAAGTGCGGAATGAGAAGACTCGTCACTCCAGCAAGGACGAGACCAGTGTCGAACCCCCACCCAAAAAACGTCCCAGGAGCACGCTGACCTGTGACTGCTACCCAGGGATGCATGCCAGCCAAGACCCCACCCCCAGAGAACGGGTGGAAGAAGACAAAGAACGCGTACGACGCGAGAAATATCTGGAAGAGGAGATGTACCTGGCAGGGTTGGGCGAGGAGGAAAAACGTGTTCAGCGAGAGATGCATCGGACCGGTGTGACCCGCGAGGACTTGCATCGGTATGCCTTGACGCACATGGACGCTAAATGAAAAAAATTGTACATAACCTGTAGATAGCACTTAATAAAATCATTTGTAACCAAACCTGTGTGGTGTCATGAGTTGTTGGGGTTGGCGTAGTCGCTGGCTCGTGACCAGTTGGATCTGTCAACGGTGGGTGGGTGACCATCCCATACCCATAGTCGAAGAAGAGATCGAGGGATGGGGCTTGGCCGAGGTGTTGCACCTCTGGCAAGAAGTGGTGGAGGCGCCCGAGTTTCACGTGGGTCATTACGCGGTGTTTGTGGAATGGTTGAGACGCTCGTTTGGGACCAAAGACGGGGAATTTTACTGGCGATACATCCATAAAATACACGAGGAACGCATTCCCTCCGTCAAACGATTGATACTGTGGTGGGGATGGGAAAGTCTCAAACGTACACTGATCCGAATGTACCCGGAGCGTTGGGCGGATTCGTCCGGTACGCCAAGACCCACCGAATAACTCTGCCGGAAGCACGACGCCGTTTAGAAAGAGAATTGGCGTTTACTCTGCACCGACCCATCCGACGTCGGTTTACCACGTTACCCGTCTTGGTCTTCGAGAAAGACGAACAATGGGTGGCGGATCTGGTGGAAATGCAAACCACCGCCAAATGGAATAAAGGCACCCGGTACCTCTTGACGGTCGTCGACGTCTTGTCCAAATTTGCCTGGGTCCGTCCTTTGAAGAAAAAGACCGGAGAGGAAGTGGTGAAAGCGTTTCAGAACATTCTCAAGACCAGCGGACGTGAACCTCGGCGTTTACAAACGGACAAGGGTAAAGAGTTTTACAACACCAAGGTACAGACCTGGTTGAAAGAGAAAGGCATCGAACATTTTTCGACGCACGGCGATGCCAAAGCCAGTGTGGTGGAACGATTCAATCGCACGTTGAAGGGACGGATGTACCGATACTTTACGGCCACCAACACCTTGACGTACCTGGACGTACTACCGGCCTTGGTGAAAGCGTACAATGCGGACGTGCACCATAGCATCGGCATGGCACCCCAAGACGTCACGGAGATCAACGAAGCCCAAGTCTGGCAAACCTTGTACGGCAAACGAGTGGGTAAACCGTCCAAACCCAAGTTTAAGGTGGGCA
This sequence comes from Galaxea fascicularis, assembly GCA_948470475.1. NCBI lineage: Eukaryota > Metazoa > Cnidaria > Anthozoa > Scleractinia > Euphylliidae > Galaxea > Galaxea fascicularis. The sequence continues at coordinate 24,115,258 of OX419339.1, forward strand.
ATCAGGTTCGGTTGAGCAAGAGGGTACGAACCTTCAAGAAAGGTTATCTACCTCAATGGATGGAAGAAGTGTTTGTGGTGTCGCGGGTCGTGCCCGGTCCGGTGACCACTTACCGCGTGGAAGAAATGGACGGTACCCCGTTACGAGGGACGTTTTACGAACAAGATTTGCAAAAAGTGATCGTGGACGAGAAGACGTTGTGGCGCGTGGACAAGGTATTAAAACGCAGACCCGGTCGGATGCTCGTCAGTTGGAAAGGGTGGCCTGCCAAGTACAACAGTTGGATCGACGATGCCTCAAGGAAGAGGAGAAGGAGGAGAAGAGTTTGAAAGTCTTTACTTGACGCTTCCCAGCAATGGAGGGGGTGCTCAGTTTGACGACACCAATCGAAACAACGATTACAAGATCAAGTTACCGTACCGGTTGCGTCTGCCCGGCAACGGATGGCAAGTGGCCTTGAGTTCCATCACCTTACCGCGACCCAAGGTGCCAGTGCAAATCGATAGAGACGCCTTGTTGAAAATTATTCCCGAAGAAACGCGGTTGGTCAGTTGCGTCATAAATCTCTACGATGACAAAGGTACCGTCTATCGACGACGAACGAGCTGGGTGACGATGGGGGAGGTCATGTGGTACGACTCGGTCAACGATGGCGCAACCTTCATGAAACGATTGAAACTCTTATTGGAACGCAACATGTTCGAGGTGTTCTATGAACACAGCCGGGAAAAGGAGTACACAATGCGACGAACCAAATGGCAGGGTGGACGAGACACGGGGGTACGAGGTTACCCCTTGTTAAAATGGAATGCCGATGAAGAATACATGGAGGTCGACTGGTCTGGCACAGACGACGACATACAACTCGAATTTAGTGTTGGACGCAAGTTTGCAGAACTCACCGGCTGCGTCTCGTGGTTTGACGGGGATGTGGTCAACGAATGGCATTACGGCCCTCATCTGATCCTCTATCCCAAATACAATGATGCCGTAGCCAAAGCACCGTACATCTCGTCGGAAAGGACCGCCGATTTGAGGGGGCCCATCTATTACACCGCCAGTGGGGGTCCTTTCTTCGGTTTTCGCAGTCATGCCAGGTACCGTTTCATCTTGAACCGCGATTGGTTCGTGGCGAAAACACGACAGAGAGAAAACGGTGTACCCAAAGATTCCATGGTCTACGTCTACAGCAACGTGGGACGCGGAACCATCCTAGGGGGACAGATCACCGACCTGTTGCGTCAAGTCCCCGTAGGACACGAGGACAAGGAGGGATTCGTCTATTACGAACCCAAGAACATGCAACACATCGACGTCCGTAACACGGAATTGGACGTGGTGGAAGTCGCCATCGGCAAACCCGAAGGGGGACTGGCCGAATTGGGCGAAGGGATCACCACCGTCACCTTGCATTTTAGACGCGTCCCTTGAGCGCGATCGTCATTCGTCGCGGAGTGATGAGCGGACACGGTAGTGCCGTCCGATACGAACCGGTCTTTCCGGAGACCATGACTGGAGGGAAGTTGCGTATCTTCGTACCGCATCCATCCAAAGAAGACCAAGGGGGAGGCGGATCGAGGAGAAGAAGAAAAAAGACGAAAAGGAAGAAGAAACGTGCCAAACCGTATGCCCGAGGGGATATATTCTCGTGAGAGGGGGCGAGAACCCTTCATTCGATGGTGGAGAGCATGCCCGGTAGACGACGAAAAACGAAGAAACGGCAGCAGCGTAGAAAACGCACGCAACGCGGTGGGACAGTGTTGGGGTCTCTACCGCCAGAGATCGAGTGGGCTCGACGGATGGCCTCCTACTACGCCAAACGGTCGCAACGCGGTGGTGGGTTCATGGAACCTCCCATGCGACCGGTGCGACCCTATCATCACCGACGACGGGTCTACACGCACAGTCTCATGACATAAAGGAGGGAGCATCGAGCCGACGTTCAATCAGTTGCTCCTACTCTTTGGAACGTACACAGCGATCACCATGCCCAAGCGCACTAGAAACGTGGGTCGGTTGGCCGAAGGTCTGAATCTGGCCGATCCGAGATGGGAAAGACCCGTCAAACGCGCCGGATTGGGTCCGAATGTCGATCCCAAGTTTGCACTCTTCACCGTTCCTCCGGTGGACGAGAGTGTGGCCTCGCGACGTGTGGTGGAGATACCGCCCTCGGTCAGCGGACAGATCAACCCCATCGAATTCGAGATCAAACCCAGCACGGAGTACGTGGATCTGAGTTCGAGTTTCTTCATGCTGAAGTTGCGATTGAAATTGGCGAATGGCGACAACATCGTGGACGCCTCCGACATCTATCCCGGTCAGAATCTGTGTCACACCATGCTCAAGCAAGTGTCGGTCTACGTCAATGGGGTGTTGACCACGGTGCAATCGGACACGTACGCTCTGAGCGCCATGATCCAGACCATATTGAACCACGACGAGGACGATGCCGTGTCCATCCTTCGACCGCAAGGCTTCATGCCCGACAACCTGAACGTGCCCAATCCCTTCACCGCCAACAGAATGAACATCGCAGCCAATGCGGGGGCAGGGCATGCCGATTTCGTTGCTCTGCCGGTCAGACAACAAGCGGCCGTACGCGCCACGGTGGAGGAAAAAAAATTGTACGTGAACGGAGTGCGTCGCACGCTGGTCTTCAAACCCTTGGTGGAAGTCTTTCATCTGAACAAACCCTTGCCACCCAACACTCGCGTGCTGATTCGCATCCACTTTAACGAAGCCGCGTATTTCATGAACGGTACCGTAGCAGGACGTTTGGTGGCCGACGATGTGGACCTGAAAATGTACGTGTCGTCGTTACGTCTGAAAGCTCCGTTGTACAACACCCTGACCCATCTGAGGGATACCAACCATTACATGCAGTACCCGGTGGTGCGGTACGAGACCCGCACCTTCACGCTGCCCAACGGCGAGACCAACTTCGACAAAGCCGACATCTTCGAACAACGGATTCCCAACCGCGTGTTCGTGTATTTCCTGGACAGTCGAGCCTTCAACGGCACGATTAATTACTCCGCGTTCGCTTTCCAGACGTTTGGCGTGGAATGGATCAAACAGTTGATCAACGGGGAAGAGTACCCGTACACCAGTACCTTGGAAGTGCAACACGACAATACCAGCAAAGACTACGATGGGTATCATCGCTTCTTGTACGATACGGGGGCATTGAAGAAAGGCAGAAAACCGCTACTGAGACCCGAGGATTGGGGGCAAGGCAAGAACTGTACCATCTTTTGCTTCAACAACGTGGAGAGCGGAGATGCCGACAGTCGCTTCATGAATCCACAGAACCAAGGCAATCATCGCATCCAAGCCAGGTTCCACGGTGCCATAGGACAAGCCACCACCGTCTGCGTGACGGGTGAATTCGAAAACGTCATGAAGATCACGCGGGAAGGGGGTGTCCTTTACGAAACCTATAATGGGATGTGAACGTCCGCTCCGACGACAGAAGAGACATGGAGTTCGTGGCGACCACGACGAAACAATTGGAGACGTTGGCGCAACACGACGCCCGGTTGCGACCCTACTTTGCGGGGGTCTTTGCCAGCGATGCCTTACCCTCGTCGCCGTCGAAAGCGCATCCTCGAGGGTACATCGTCAATGTGGATCGTCGGGAGGAACAGGGTTCGCATTGGTTGGGGGTGTGGACGGAAGACGAGACCTGCGAAATCATGGATAGTTTCGGGATGGACGTGGCCCGGTACGACATACCCTGGTTCGAAAAGTGGACGCGAGACCATTTCTGGGCGGTACGAGAAAGTCGCAAGACCTTGCAGGCCATCGACAGTCAGAGCTGCGGCATGTACGCATTGGCTTTTCTCATCGTTCGTGCCACGGGCATCTCCATGGACGGGTTCTTGTCCATGTTCACCACTCACGATTACGTGAAGAACGATCACAGGATTGCTCAATGGTTCAAGAAGACGGTGAAAGACACGTTGGTGTGGGAAAGGATGAAACGCGAACAACCCGCTCTTTTCCAAGGCAATACCGTTCCGGTACGGTTATTGGACATGCGCGCCATGTGGCGTTCGTTGGACGAGGAAGAGTGCGGTGATACGGTCTTTTGAGAGATTCCCACAAGGCCGAGCCGGTCGACGAGACATGGATATATAAGGCACGTCTCCCTCTTGTCAGGTGCAAGGGGCGGAGACATGCGGGAGGTGGTGTTCGTTGTAGACGGGTTGGCAGTCCACCCGTAGAGAATATGGAGTTCTGTCAATAAAAAGTCTTGTTAAGTGCACGCCACTCGTCTCCGCCTCGTTCATTTTGACTTTGACACTCGTCATGAACACAAGTCTTCCTCCGGGTTGGGATAAACTATTGACGGAGTATGCGGCACCGGGACACGAAACCGACCCCGATAAGAGGGATCGACCGGTCGCGCAAAGAACGAGACCTCCCGTGATACGCAAGAGGAAACCCTTGAGGAAAAAAGCCTTGACGAAACGTCAACCGAGACCCATCGGCGTGAAGGAGTATGTGACGTTGAACAGTTTCATGCGAAAATTGCCCGTGGAACATCGACGTTATCGATTGCCCATCACCCGCGGCATGACCATGACGTCTTACCTGAATCGATTAGGAAAGAAATTAGGATGGACCCGCGTGAGATTGGCTCATTTGCTTTGGAGTTGAAGGCATGAAGACCACACCGCGACGTACGGTCCGGACGAAGAGAAAGAAGAAAAAGAGGAAGAAGACGAACCAACGCGGTGGGGCCCCGTATCGTCGGAAACCGACCTTGGTCGATAAGATCGCCGAAGGCGCGAGTATGGTCCTGTCCGGACCCGCTCCTAGCTTCGGGTCCTTGGGGTTGTTGTTGGGAAAACAAGCCTTCAAAGGCATAAAGGACAACGTCCAACATTACCGCAACCGCAGGTGAAAGAAAAAAGAAATTAGGATGGACCCGCGTGAGATTGGCTCATTTGGCTTCGGAGTCGAAGGCATGAAGTTCTTCAAGACACCGTGCAGCGTGTTGATTGCCGGACCGTCCAATTGCGGTAAAACGGTGTTCGTTTCCAAACTCCTCCACAATGCGACGCATTATTTTCGACGATTGAAACCCAACGTGCATTATTGTTACGGGGCCATGCAAGACAAATTCCAGGAGATGGCCAAGACGTCCAAACCCAAGATCCATTTTCACGAAGGTGTGCCGACGGTAGAGGATTTGGACGAGTGGTTCCGTCCGACGGGAGGTGGATTGTTGGTGATGGACGATTTGATGGACGAGTGCGGGAACGACAAGACGGTCATGGACATTTTCACCAAACATTCTCATCACCGCAACGTCTCGGTGATCTACATCACCCAAGATCTTTTTCCCACCGGTAAATTCGCCAAGACCATCTCGAGGAACGTGCATTACATCGTGGCCTTCAAGAACCCGCGCGATACGGTGGGTGTACGCACGGTGGTATTACAAGCGTTTCCTAAAAACTGGAAGGATGTCATGACGGTCTTTCAGAAAGCCACGAGTCGACCCTACGGTTATTTGGTGATGGATTTTCACGCGCAGACGCCCGACGATCATCGTCTGTGGACGAACATCTTAAAAGAGAAAGGCACCTACCCTAGACTTTACAAACCCAAACAACCGTCGTAGAAGAACCATGGCTAACGACCGTTCCCCGGCTTGGGTCAACGATTTGATGGAAGAGCAAGGACGTCGGGGGGACGACCTAACTACGCAAAGGTTGTTGGCAAGTCAACGACGTCTGTCGACTCCGCGCGTGACGCCTTTCGACTCGCAATTGGGAATAACCCACGGTGCAGAGGATCTCGCGTTCGATCCGGACGATGTGCTTTCGGACCTCTTTCCCCATGCCATCATTTCGTCGTCGTCGCCCCTGACACGAGACTCGACGGACAACATTGGGGTGACCTCCACCTTACAGACCACGTCTCTTTCTCCCGTGCCTATTCGCACGGCTCCCACACCCCCCATCGGCGTCTCTCCGAGGGGAGCGACCGTCCGCATACCGGTTGGAGCCGCTGGATCGACCACCGTCACCAGTGCGTCGGCACCTCCGTCCGGTGCGTCGGTACCACCACCGTCCGGTGCCGTGGGAGCCGCGTCCTCGTTACCGTCCGATGGAGTGGCACGAGCCAGAGCGGCCAGCAACGCTCGTCGATTTGGGGACCCACCGGCTCGTTTGAGAGCTTTGGTCGAGCGACAGAATAGACGTCGTCGAACGGGGGCCATGACCAGGACGACCACCACCACCACGGCCACGAGCCGACGAGGACGTCCCAGGGATTCGGACGATTCGTTGGGAACGCCACGACGTTCTCCTCCTAGTTGGGGTGCACCTAGCCCGACGACGACCGGTGCACCGGGATCCGTCGCTGCCAGTCGTCATACTCCTCCGACACCCGGGTCGGCCGCTAGAGTTCCGACAAGCAGTCTGAGAAGAAATTACGATAGAGTCGTGGCAGGACAACGTCGTAGGATCGGACGTCGCGGGGCTCATTCGGTGACCGAGACGCATACCACGACCATCGTGTATAAGGACGGACGACCACCCGAAGTGCATCGCAATTCGTCGAGACACACGACACCGAACACATCGAATCAATCCGGCAGCGGACAATTGTTACCTTTGGAGTGGTTCGTCGAATAGAGACATGCCCAAGACCGGTCGACGTAAACGAAGAAGAAGAAGAAGACGAGGTCAAAGAGGTGGTGCCATCCCTGTGGCTGCAGTAGGTATTCCCGTTTTGAAAGCCTTGGGGAAAGCAGCAGCTGCGAGTGTGGCAGGGGCTATGGCCAAGAAAGCCCTGACCGCTCTGAAGCGCAAAGCCGTGAGTGCCCTCAAACGCAAAGCCAAGGGCAAAGCGCGGTCGGGATTGAAGAAAGCGACGCAAGCCTTGGACGGTTGGATCTCCAGACGATGAAAACGGGCACGCACTGTCTACGAGGGGTCACTCCACAACCGAACATGCCCAAGCAAAGAGTGACGCGACGACGACGGACGACTCGTCGACGAGGTGGTAGTACAAAGAAGAAGAAGACAACGACGACGAAACGTCGCAAGCTGCGTGGTGGTATGATGCCTTTTGTGGTGGATGTCAAGAAAGGGTTCGAATTGCTGAAGGATCCTAAAATGTGGCATATACGTACCAAGGCCGAGAAACAGCACGATAAACGGTTGGTGGCCGGTTACAAGAATGAATATCGTCAGAGCGGAAGCAACGATTCCTACGATTCGTGGGTCCAAAAGAAAGGCTACGCCAAGAAAGCTGATGCGTGTACCATCATGTAAGTAAAAGGCCGGGAGAAGGATCCGCTCCCTTCATTTTCGTGCAGACATCATGGTGGTGACAAGATCTCAGTTCCAACGTGCATTATACAAGATCATCGAGGACGAATTGGAGCATACGCCTCGATATACCGCTCGACATGATTTTTTGGATGATCTCTTGTATCTACTCGACCGAGGGAAATCGTACGACAAGTACGCCCGTGCTCGAGAATCGGAGTTCCCGTACTTGCTGCGTAGGATGGAAGAGGATGCGGATCGTCAAGTCAGGGGTGTTCACGACCTCATGCAACTCTTCAAGGATCTAGGGATGACGATAAAAACGGACCACGCCACCCTCCCACCCATCAGACAGCATGAAACGCATTCGACGACAGTGGGGATTCCTAAGGTCTCTCTTGGACGAGGCCAAACATCAGACCCGTAAAGATATTTTGCAACATGCCAACAAAGATCAGATCAACGCCGTGAGCGAGATCGTGATGAACACGTTGCGCGGTAATCACGCGGTACCTCCGTCGGTCGTGGCACGTCTCCGCAGGTACAAAACACCCTTGCGACAGTTGGTCCGGCGCAAAGACAGCGTGTTGAAGAGACGCAAGGTTCTCCAAGCGCAAAAGGGAAGTGGATTTTGGCAAGCGTTGAAACAGACATGTCATTACCTCACTTGATCGATCTCTTGAAGGAGAGTAATCTGAAAATCAGTCACTTGCAAGCCCAGTTGGAGAAGAGAACCGACGAGAACTTGAAACTGACCATTCTCGTACATCGTTTGAAAGGAGTTTTGTTGTGTCCGAGGTGTCGTTTGGTGTGGAACGATCCCCGAATAGAAGAAAAGGGAGTGTGCGACGCCTGTCGGATCATTCTGGAGACCTACGCGTGCGATGGAAGAGTTCATTCTGGTGCCTGCCAGTGAAGACCCTCAGACCGTAGCTCAAGTGAAAGCGGATTTGACGGAAAATGCCGCTGTCACCAACGCTGCTCGATTAGGAGCCAAGAAACGACGTCTCTTGCGCGATCCCACCTTGACGCCGGACGAGAAGATGGCCAAACTGTTACCCGTATCGCGCGCTTTCGCTCGAGCGTCCAACAAGATAAGACAATTCAATCTACCCAGCTCCACCGGTGCGCAAGAGGAAGAGGACCCCTTCGAGGGGGACGAACTGGTGACCCCTTCCCTTCACAAGTGGATGAAACGAATGGTCCGCGCTTTGGGTCCGTCCAAGTCGAGTGCGACACCTGCGCCCGGTCAGACCAACGTCACACCGAAACGCAGGCCACCCAAAACAACACCCAAACGCAGACCGCCACTTCCACCCAAACCCAGACCGCTGACCTTTGGCGAAGACGACGAACCGTTTCCACCACCACCACCACCCCTTTCCCCTCAGCCGGGTCCGAGTGGACGCGATCCCAGTCCCTTTCCCTTCCACGATGAGGATTTTGCCGATGCCATCAAGAGATTGAAACCGACTCCCAAACCCAAAGGCAAAGGCAAATCCCCCATGGAGTCGATCATGGAACGTGCCATCCTGGAGAAGTTCAAGGGGACAAAAGGCAGTGACACGGACGAGGACGAATCAGATTGGGACGGTAGACGACCGTTACGGAACTTACGACCGTTACCTCACCGCACGAAACAATGGGAAGAGTGGTCGGACGGCGACGGGTAGTGAGACGTTCCAAACGTAAGCGGGGGCAGAGAGGACGCGGTCTAGACGTGCAGAAATGGTTGGGAAAGACTGGCATCGAATTTCATTGGCCGGGGTATCAGTACATGGGACCTGGTACGCATCTCAAGAAACGTCTAGCCCGAGGGGATCCTGGGATCAACCGATTGCATCGCATTGCCAAGCAACACGACATCGATTACGACAAGGCCAAGTCGTTGAAAGACAAGCATGCAGCCGACAAGAAAATGATCGAAAAGATCAAGAATTTACCGGGCAAGAAGACGTGGACGGAAGCCATCGTCAAAAACATCATGCACGCCAAAGTAAAACTAGGTTTATGAGTTCAATAAAAAACACACGCCATGTACACATATATGTGTGGTCATTGACTTTCTCGACATTTAAAGGCGGGGGTTGAAAAACCCCCTGGGGTCTTGTCCGTGGGGGCGGTCCGGGTCGTCAGGGTGAAGTTCCTCGGCAGAAAGAGCACTGGCACGGCGAGTGCGGTATGGGTCTCTGTTCTCTGCAATGCGGGCAGCGGGGTGTCACTCCGTCCGGCGTGTGATCCAGGAGCTGCCTCGCGCACGGCTCGTGGAGCGCCACACCACAGCAGGCCATCTTCCGGGGGCGAATGGGTCCTCCACGGTACATAGGACTTTTGTACTTCTCTAAACAAATGACACAACGGTCATTGCTCAAAGGCGTGGGAGCCAACTCCCACATCTCACCATCAATCAACACACGCTCACTTTGTTCAGACATCTTCGAAGACTCGAGAAGAAGTGAAAAATGGCGGTCCTCGCACTCGTCCCTTCTTATACACTCTGGGTTCTGACGTCACATTGCCATGCCAACCCTCGTTTCGCATGTTAGGGGGATACCCCCCCATCCCCCTTCTCAATATCCATAGCAACGTGACGTCACATTGCCATGCCAACCCTCTGCTTTCGCGCTATTGGAGGGATACCCCCATTCAGACTCTGACGTCCAATGATCGACATGGTGACGTGACGTCACAAAATGTTCAGCGTATATAAGACCCGGCGCGTACGAGAGAGCACTCATTTTTTCGTGTGTGCTCTTGCAAGCAGTAGTAGTCGACCATCATCATCATGGATTGGATCGACCACGTGACAGACGAGGAATTAAATGAAATGATGGACATCGTCGAGGCCAGCAATCAAACAGGTGGGCATTTGTTCGATTTTCATCTCGTGCCCACCGCTCCGCGCCAACGCTGGAGAAACGTGGTGGACAGACGCGTGTTCGATGCCACCCTGACGCACCGTCGAGACCCGACTCGAGATGATAACTTGGGAGAGGAATTAACGAGTGCCCTCCACCGTGCCGTGATGGATCAAATCCAGGAGGACCCTACCATCGAGCCTCACCATCGTCTGCACTTCGTCTTACAGACCACCACGGATACCTTCCGCCACCCTTTTCAGTCGGCCACCTTCACGGTCCAAGAGTTCCGAGACGGCAGCGATCGATTGAACACTTACTTGCACACGTTGGCGGGCAAACTCAATTCCAACGAGTCTTTTGATGCAGACACGCCACTGCATACTGAACTGACCTTTATCCGTACACCGGCTCCCGGTCGAGGACACGGCAAACGTTATCGTGCCGCTACCGCTGCCGTCAAGAAAATTAACAAACGGTGCATCGTCACCATCAAAAATGACGATGATCTGTGTTGCGCGAGGGCCATCGTCACCATGCAAGCCCTGGCCGACGAAGGTGCACGCGGTCCCAACTACCGCAATCTCGGAAAAGGTCGTCCCGTCCAAACTCGGTTGGCTCGTGAACTCCATCGTTTGGCGGGTGTCCCCGAAGGTCCCTGCGGTTTGGACGAGTTGGCCAAGTTTCAAGCTGCCCTGCCCGGCTACCAGATCAAGGTGATGACCGTCGACCCTCCCTACAGTATCATTTACAAGGGTCCCACTGAGTCCGACAAGCTCATCTTACTCGTCAAGTCGGCCAGTCATTACGATGGTTGCAACTCGTTCTCCGCCTTCCTGTCCCGGTCCTACTATTGCCACGAGTGCGACCGCGGCTACAACAACGAGGATTACGCAGACCATCCGTGCGAGGGCAAGTGGTGTGGTGCATGCCGCACCAAGAACTGTTCCGATCACGTGTCCGCCAAACGGACGACGAGACATCCTCGTCCTACCGTCCCTTGTCATATCTGTCATCGTTCGTTCTTCGGGGATGCGTGTCTGGCCCAACACTACCAGGGTACCGCCAACCGACGGGCCTCGTCCCTCTGCCACACCTTGAAAAAATGTACCACCTGTCAGAAGGAGTACAACGCGGGAGGCAAACATCCGAAACACCAATGCGGGTGGTCCGAATGCCCTTACTGCACCAAAAGCGTGAAGGTGTCCGACCACCGATGTTACATCCAACCGGAGGGTGAGGATTGCGACGCTCCGCGTCTCAAGACCGTCCCCCTGAACAGCGTGGGTACTCGGGCCATCGTCTCCATGGACGTCGAAGAAGGTACCGCTCGTGTGGAACGTCAGCCGCCTCTCCTGGTCTACGCGGACTACGAGGCCTACACCACCGCCGACGGAGAGCAGATCCCCATCCTGATTTGCGCCGAGTCCGAGGAGGAGGAGCAGACACACACCTTCTACGGAGTGGACTGTACCTCGGAGTTCTTCGACTACCTCGACGAACTGTGCGTGGATGAAGACGGGGACGACCGTTCCGTCATCATCCTCTTTCACAACTTCAAGGGGTATGACGGGATGTTCGTTCTCAAACATCTGTACCGGACTCACCGCGAAGTCACCGATCAAGTCACCGTGGGGGTCAAGATCTTCTCTCTCCGCTCCGACCTGCTGACATTCAAGGACTCCTTGTGTTTCCTGCCCATGCCACTCAAGAACTTTCCCGCCACCTTCGGATTGACGGAACTGCAAAAAGGGTACTTTCCGCATCTCTTCAACACCCTGCCCAACCAGGACTACGAGGGACCCATGCCAGCCGCCGAGTTCTACGATCCCGACGGGATGTCGTCCAAGGCCAAGGCCGCCTTCCAGACCTGGCACGCTGACCAAGTCCGTCGCGGGCACGTCTTCAACCTTCGTCGGGAGATGGAAGCGTACTGCGTCTCGGACGTCAAGCTGTTGAAGGGCGGGTGTCAAAAGTTCCAGGAGGAGTTCTACGCCGAAGCCGAGTTTCGTCCCATGGAGAAATGCATCACCATCGCCTCGGCCTGTCATCGTTTCTGGCGCAAGAAACTTTTGAAACCCGACACCGTGGCCGTCGAACCCCCTCGCGGTTGGCACGGGGCACGCTCCAACCAGTCCTTCAAGGCCTTGCAGTGGTTGGCATGGCAGGAATCCCAGCGTCGGGCCCAGCACCGGGAGGAGAACGCACCGGAGGTTCTGGCAGGGGAAGAGATGATGGCAGCGGCCTACCCCGACACGCCCGTAGCTGGAGTGACGAGCGATTTCATTCGTCACGCCAACAACGGAGGCGAAGTGCGGTTAATCGGACGTCATCTGGTGGACGGTTACGACTCCTCCAAAAACACTGTGTACGAGTTCCACGGTTGTCTGTGGCACGGTTGCACGTCCTGCTTTCCCGACCGTACCTCCAAATCCAAACTCCACCCCGATCGTACCTTCGGCGAGATGAGGGAGGTCACCCGCGCCAAGGAGGAGGCCTTGCGTGCTGCCGGTTACACCCTGGTCGTGGAGTGGGAGTGCGAGTGGGACCGTCGAGTCAAGCAGGATGCCACTCTCCAGACCTTCCTGACCGACCTGCATCTCGTGTCGTCTCTGGCACCCCGAGAGGCCTTCTTCGGTGGGAGGACCAATGCGGCCACGCTCCACTACCAGGTCGACCCCACGGTGGGAGAACAGATCCGTTACGTGGACGTCACCTCCCTGTACCCCACCGTCAACAAGTACGACGAGTACCCCGTCGGTCATCCCACCGTCCTCACACGACCCGAGGACCAGGACATTGGTCATTACTTCGGACTGGCCAAGGTGGACGTAGTAGCGCCCCGCGGTCTCTACCATCCCGTCCTGCCTCATCGCAGTGGCGGTAAATTGACCTTCCCACTCTGTCGTACCTGTCTGGCGGAAGAAATGCCCAAACCCTTGCACAACCGTTCCCATCAATGTTCCCACGACGACGACGACCGTCAATTCACCGGTACGTGGTGCACGCCCGAACTGGTGGAGGCAGTGGAGCAAGGGTACCGTATAGTCAGGATCCACGAAGTGTGGCATTTCCCTCAGCGACGCCGCGGTCTCTTCGCCGACTACGTCAACACCTGGCTGAGGCTCAAACAGGAATCCTCCGGCTACCCTGCCTGGGCCCAGACGCTCGAGCAAAAACGACAATATGTCGCCGCTTACCGTGATCGGGAAGGTGTGGCTCTCCAACCAGACCTCATCCGGAAGAATCCCGGTCGCAAGCAGACCGCCAAACTGGGTCTCATTTCCTTTTGGGGCAAGTTCGGTGAAAATCTCCTCAAGTCTTCCACCCGTGCCGTCTCCACCCCCGCCCAACTCTTCGACATCGTCTCTGACCCGCTGGTCCACGTCAACGCCGTCCGGATCTGCACCGAGGACAAGTTGGAGGTCGTGACGACCCCCCTGAAGGATGATCTTCTCGACAACGGGAAAATCAATATCTTCGTGGCGGCCTTCACCACTTGCCATGCCCGTCTTCGTCTGTACACTCATCTCCAGACCTTGGGCGAACGGGCCCTCTACTTTGACACGGACTCGGTCTTTTACCGTTGGCAACCCGGACAGTCGGAGATTCTTCTCGGGGACTACCTCGGTGAGATGACCGACGAATTGGAAGGAGACGACTACATCATCGATTTCACCTCGGCCGGTCCCAAAAATTACGGGTACAAGACCCAACAAGGCAAAGTCTGTTGTAAGGTGCGAGGTTTTTCACTCGGTTCCGTACGTGGTTCCTCCCAGCTGAACTACGACGTGATGCGCGCCAACCTGATGGATGAATTGCGAGATCCTCGGGACCAAAGGCGTGACGTGCCCGTAGTGAATCCTCACTTCTTCACCCCGGACCCAGCCACCAAGACCATCACCGTAGCACCGCGCACCAAACAGTACGGTCTCGTCTTTGACAAACGCGTGGTGGATCCTATCAGTTTCAAGTCGTACCCCTACGGTTACGGATCCACCGACGACGACGACGAAATCGCACGTGATGCGGCCGTGCTGACATCGCTGTTGCGGGACTCTTCGGACGAGGAATGAACATGACATTGAACATTGAACTGTGGTTTTGTTTTTCCTGTTTGCCTTGTTGTTCACCACTTTTTCCAAAACAATCAAGGAGCTGCTGTTATTTGTAAATTTTTTATTTGTACATATTAAAACTTTGTCATTTTTCCACTTTTCCGGTTTTTTTCATTCATTTCCTGGGGGTTTTCTCCTTATGTGGGAGGGGCATAAACTTTTGACATGGACCTGTCATTTCTCCTAATTAGCATAAATCAGCCATCTGTCACGAAATTATTTAGTAGTTGTTTGCGTTTAGTTTAAGTTTTTGTTTTAGTGTGTTGTTTGGATTTTTGTCGTTCATTGTTACGTAACTTTGTTACGTAACTCATGTAACATTTAACTATTTAATATTTAAACATTCTTAGTGTATTGTGTAGTTTAGATGTATGTTTCAGGAATTATGTAAATTTGTACAATTCAGCGTGTAACAGGTGTTCTTTCCAGTCACTTTCTTTATAGCGTTTGTTTTAAGTGTTAATTGTAGAAAAAAATTTCCATAAATATATAAATGTAAGTTGTACAGTTGCAGTGGGTTGTTGTGTGTAGCAGTTTTGTCGGTAGAGGGAGTAAAGCAAGAAAAAGAGAGACAAGGTGAAGGGCCTGTGGCCAGAAAGAGAAAAGTTTTATTCACTATCAAGAGCCATTGGTAGGCGCCAGCCAAGAAATAACTTGCAATTGACGAAACACATTTGTCAGTGGTGGCGTAAGGATTGAGAAGAGTAACGTGCTGTGTGGCAATTGGGATCGTCCAAAGACCTTGTGCTAAGAAGAAAACGTCAGCTGTAAAGAAAAAGAAAAGGACGTAAAAGACGCGGGACAAGGTTGGAATCAAAGAGGAAGAAGAGGTTTGTGGTATTGGTTGGTGTGGTGTGGTGTGGTGTTGGTTAGGAGGAGACGCGGATAGTGAAACTGAACTGTGAACTGTTGTATATAATTTGTTATTATTGTATAGGTTTAAAATTACTTAAAGTTTAGGTTAGGAATCGCAATAGTTTAGTAATTAATTGTATTAATTGTTATAGAATATTTAGAATTAGTTTACTTAAGTGTTAATGCTGTTAATATCGAGTGTTTTTTTTTTTTTATATACTTTAATAAACATTAGTTATTGTAATTCATGGTGGAGTGTTGCGGGATTGTGGGAAGGGGTGCGTGTATTCAGTCATTGTTAGTTTCGGTGTTATTAGTCTTTGTTTTGCCATTTCTATCGTCAAGGGAATTTTCGGGGCTTACGCCACATTTTTGGTGTCAGGAGTGGGATACTATTCCCTTGGTATTTGTTGTACACACACTTCAGACACAATCGTGCAACACACAAGTGTTAATTATGGCTGCAAAAGACTCGGGTTATGATTCTTGGTCTCTGGAAGATTTAAGAACTGAAGCTAATAGTAGATCGATTTGTTTCACTAGCAAAGATGGGATTAAGACGCTGGCGAGCAAGCTTAGGGTGCATGATAAGTTAATGGCTAATCCGGGTGATGTGTTCACGGGAGGTGAAGAAATGGAGCAGACCGAAACCGAGGGGAATTTGACTTTCGAGCAACGAGTGCAACTACAAGAACGAGAGCTAATGATGTTGGAATTGCGAAGGAAAATGCAAATGGAAGAACGGGAGGCCGAAAGGGAGAAAAGGGAGTATGAAAGACAGAGAGCGCGGGAGGAAGAAGAGAGATTAGTCAGGGAAGAGGAACGACTTAGAATTCTTAGGAGTGAGAAAGAACAGCTTGCTGTTAGAGAGGCCGAAAGGCAATATAAGAGTGCCAATAAGCCTAGGTTTATGAAGATTAGAGAAATGCGGGAAGAGGAAGACATAGATGATTACTTTAGAATATTTGAAATGACGGCGAAAGCGCAGTCTCTTCCGGAAAGTGAGTGGGTTGGCAATCTCGTTCCTAAGCTTACAGAAAAAGCCAAATCAATTTACTTGGAGATCCCGGACCCCAAATGTCAAAATTACCATGAAAGCAAAAACATCATTATTAAAGCTTATCAGCTAACTGCAGACCATTACAGATTCAGATTTCGAACCTCAGAGAAACAACCAGAGGAAGACTTTGTTCAGTGGGGAAATCGGACAAGAAGGTATTTGAATCGTTGGATGGAAGTTGCAGGGGCTGCTAGTGATGCTGAGATGATTTTGGAGCAAATAATGATTGAGAGGCTCCTGGATGCGGTAAGCCCAGAGCTAAGAGCTTGGTTGAAAGAGCAAAAGCCAACTACTGCAGAAGAGCTTGGAAATCTAGCAAACTTACATGTACAAGCGAGGAAAGGACCACTCGTCGCAGGTAAATATGCTTCGTTTGGTAGAGGGCAGGGTTTTAAACAAAGGAAGGAAATGAACGTAAAAAAGGATGTGCCTCCACCCGAAAGCAAGCATGATTCGCGTAAGCAGAATCCCGTTTCGCCCAACGTTAAGAATACAAGGCCCGAAGTAACTTGTTTTAAATGTGGCAAGAAAGGGCACATGTCGTTTAACTGTGGGAGGACCCGCAACCCTACCTCCCAAGGGTACCTGCTCTGTATGACTCCCCTTAACTCGGAGAAAACAGAGTTTCCACCGTGCAATGTTAAAGGCAGGATAGCGGGTAAACCTGCAGAGATGATAGTTGATTCTGGGTGTACTAGAACCCTTGTCCATAAAAGGTTTGTTAGCGATGATTCTTTAACCGGGGAGAAAATGACAGTTTTGACTGCAGCAGGTGAACGACTGGTTATACCTTTAGCATGGGTAGAATTTGAAAGCGAACATGGCAGGCATAGGGAATTGGTAGGGGCATTAGACAAGTTACCAGTTGACTGTCTACTCGGTAGATCTTCATTCGGTAAAACCCTTTCCAAACAAAATGTCCTGGATCAATGGGAGAACAATACATCGATTCATAGCTTGGAAAGCAATGAAGCTTTTGTGCTAACTAGGCGGCAGAAAGTATTACAGGAAGCCCAGAAACAAGCGGATGAAGTAGTGGATCGCGAAAACGCACTTGCAGTTAGGAATCTGTCCAAAAAAGAGACGAAGAAGGAAGGTCTGAGAAAGGGTGATCTACCAACACTCTTTGAAGAACCAGAGCGAGGCGAGATTGACGAGGAAAGTCCAAAGGGGGTTGTTGAAGAGTCAGGTATGGAGAATTTATTGCTTAACATTTTGGATAGAAATAGGGGCCAGGTTATCGAAGATCAGCGAACCGACGTGACGCTCGATAAGGCACGTAGTAAGGCGCTTCAGAAAGCACCCGAGGAAGGAAATAGTTATTTCATTGAAAATGATTTGCTCATGCATCGCAAGTTTTTGGAAGATGTACATGATGGGG
Organism: Galaxea fascicularis; assembly: GCA_948470475.1. Lineage (NCBI taxonomy): Eukaryota > Metazoa > Cnidaria > Anthozoa > Scleractinia > Euphylliidae > Galaxea > Galaxea fascicularis. The sequence goes on from OX419339.1 coordinate 24,132,819, forward strand.
TGAGGTATGTTGACCGTGTGGTTGTCCCAGAAGCCTATAGAAATGAAATTCTTCGCGTCGCCCATACTATCCCTTTAGCTGGTCACATGGGTTCCACGAAAACATTGAATCGCATAGAAGTGCATTTCTTTTGGCCTGGTATTAGCCTTGATGTTCGAAAATACTGCGCGACCTGCCCACAATGTCAGTTAGTAGCACGCAAGATGAAGTCGCACAGGGCACCACTTAATCCAGTGAAACCAGAAACGGAACCGTTTCGTAAGATAGCCATTGACATAGTGGGTGAATTACCTCGAACAACTACAGGGTACAAATACATTTTAACAATAGTTGACTATGCAACGCGTTACCCAGAGGCCATACCTCTCAGGAATACAAGTTCGAAAACAATCGCAGATGCTCTTGTTCAGTACTTTTGCAGGGTAGGAATCCCAGAGGAATTGGTTTCAGATCAGGGTTCTAATTTCATAAGCAACCTCATGGCGCAATTGTATGATCAGTTAGGAATTACCAAGATTCAAACTTCAGTATATCACCCAGAAGCAAACGGTCTGGTTGAACGTTTCAACGGTACTCTGAAGCGGATGCTCAAAAAGTTTGTCCGAGAGCGGGTGAAAAATTGGGACAAGTTCCTCCCTTATCTGCTGTTTGCCTACAGAGAGGTCCCATGTGAATCCACTGGATATTCTCCTTTTGAGTTACTGTATGGTCAATCAGTCCGTGGGCCGTTAGCTGTTATAAAAGAAACATGGTTAGAGAAACGCCCTTCTAAGGAAAGCCTGGTGAGCCATGTCCTAGAAATCAGAAGACGACTCGCGATGATGCAGAAAGCGGTTCAAGAGCACATGACGAAAACGCATCGAACACAAAAACGCCTGTACGACATTCACAGCTCTAAAAGACGTCTGGAAGTTGGTGACAAGGCTTTGGTCTTGTTACCCACCCCAGGAAGCAAGTTGGAGGTTTGTTGGCAAGGCCCTTTCAAGGTTACCAAAGTGTTAAATGACGGGCTTAACTACGAGCTAGATACAGGCAAAACACACAAGCAGCATCGAACGTATCACATTAACCTTCTCAGTAAATGGCAGAGTCGTGATGAAATAGCCGCGTTGGTTATGCCAGAGTCCTCAGAGATGCCTCTGCCACATGAACGGGATGTCCCTCAATTTACGTCGGATGAATCATGGGAAGACGTTGTCATTTCTTACGAGCTATCCGAACCTCAAAAAATTCAGGTGAAGAAATTGCTACAGGAGTACGCTGATGTGTTCTCTGGAAAACCAAATGTAACAAACGCAGCAATCCATCAAATTGATACAGATGACTCCCCCCCAATCCGTTGTTCACCATACAAGGTCCCGCAAAGACTAGAAAGTGAGGTGAACAAAGAAATCGATAAGATGCTGGAGTTAGGCATAATTCGTCCTTCAAATAGTCCCTGGGCGTCCCCAGTTGTCATTGTTCCGAAACCAGACGGAACCATCCGATTTTGTGTCGATTACAGGAAGCTGAACAGCGTAACAAAAATGGATGCATATCCGATTCCGTTAATGGAAAGGATGATAGAGAAGGTTGCTTCTGCCAAGTTTATAACTACATTAGACTTGACGAAAGGGTATTGGCAAGTTCCCCTTGAGACGACTACAATTGAGAAATCGGCGTTCATTACTTCAAAGGGCTTATATGAGTTTCTTGTGATGCCATTTGGAATGAAGACAGCACCAGCCACGTTTCAACGAATGATGTCAGACGTGGTACTAAAAGGTTTTCATTTTGCTGATGCTTACATAGATGACGTTGAGGTCGACACACCTTCTACCTTTGAACAACACCTGTTGGAACTTCGCCAAGTTCTAGATCGACTCCGAGAATGCAATCTTAATGCACGACCCTCTAAATGCAAAGTTGCTATGAAAACTGTAGATTTTGTAGGGCATCGTGTTGGCGGAGATAAGATCGAACCTCGTAAAGCTCTTATCCAGTCCATTATTGAGTACCCCAGGCCAGCAACCAAGAAGGAAGTAAGATCCTTTCTAGGCTTGGTTGGTTACTATCGTAAGTTTATTCCAAATTTTTCTGAAAGAGCAGCTACCCTAACGGATTTGACAAGTGGAAAAAATCCCACAAAGGTGAAATGGCTTGACGTTCACGAGCGAGCATTCCTTGATTTAAAAGAAGCTATTCAAAAACCTCCAGTCCTACGACCACCCCACTGGGATGAAGAATTTATTTTGCAAGTTGACGCTTCAAACAGAGGTCTAGGAGCTATTTTGTGCCAGAAAGGTAAGGACGGAGAAGAGCACCCAGTAGCTTATGCTAGTAGGAAGTTGCAACCCAGGGAACAAAAACTTAGTACGACAGAGAAGGAATGTTTAGGCATTGTGTGGGCTGTGGAGTTATTTAGGTATTATCTATTTGGCAGAACCTTTAAATTGCAGACTGACCACAACCCTTTGGTCTGGCTAAACCAAGTCCGCGATAAAAGCCGAAAGTTGTTGCGGTGGAGCGTTACTCTCCAAGAGTACGACATGCTTATAGAACACAAGAGTGGCAGAAATCACTGTAATGTGGATGCTCTAAGCAGAGTTTGAGCTTGTTGTACGTCCAACTTTACCATCAGTTCTCTCCTTTTCCTTTCTATTTTTGCGTCGTCCCACCCCAAAAATAGACTTGTTAAGGGGGGAGGTGTCACGAAATTATTTAGTAGTTGTTTGCGTTTAGTTTAAGTTTTTGTTTTAGTGTGTTGTTTGGATTTTTGTCGTTCATTGTTACGTAACTTTGTTACGTAACTCATGTAACATTTAACTATTTAATATTTAAACATTCTTAGTGTATTGTGTAGTTTAGATGTATGTTTCAGGAATTATGTAAATTTGTACAATTCAGCGTGTAACAGGTGTTCTTTCCAGTCACTTTCTTTATAGCGTTTGTTTTAAGTGTTAATTGTAGAAAAAAATTTCCATAAATATATAAATGTAAGTTGTACAGTTGCAGTGGGTTGTTGTGTGTAGCAGTTTTGTCGGTAGAGGGAGTAAAGCAAGAAAAAGAGAGACAAGGTGAAGGGCCTGTGGCCAGAAAGAGAAAAGTTTTATTCACTATCAAGAGCCATTGGTAGGCGCCAGCCAAGAAATAACTTGCAATTGACGAAACACATTTGTCAGTGGTGGCGTAAGGATTGAGAAGAGTAACGTGCTGTGTGGCAATTGGGATCGTCCAAAGACCTTGTGCTAAGAAGAAAACGTCAGCTGTAAAGAAAAAGAAAAGGACGTAAAAGACGCGGGACAAGGTTGGAATCAAAGAGGAAGAAGAGGTTTGTGGTATTGGTTGGTGTGGTGTGGTGTGGTGTTGGTTAGGAGGAGACGCGGATAGTGAAACTGAACTGTGAACTGTTGTATATAATTTGTTATTATTGTATAGGTTTAAAATTACTTAAAGTTTAGGTTAGGAATCGCAATAGTTTAGTAATTAATTGTATTAATTGTTATAGAATATTTAGAATTAGTTTACTTAAGTGTTAATGCTGTTAATATCGAGTGTTTTTTTTTTTTTTTTTATATATACTTTAATAAACATTAGTTATTGTAATTCATGGTGGAGTGTTGCGGGATTGTGGGAAGGGGTGCGTGTATTCAGTCATTGTTAGTTTCGGTGTTATTAGTCTTTGTTTTGCCATTTCTATCGTCAAGGGAATTTTCGGGGCTTACGCCACACCATCTTGAATATATTAGCAACTCGGCTTCTGATTGGTCGAATTGTATCACGTGGTATACAATACTCGATTCTGATTGGTTAGGGGCCATATGAGCCGGTTATACTACTAGTGATGATTGTTACTTGTCTTGTTTTTCCAATTTCTACGAGAAACGCCGAAGAGACATTCGCATCGTTCTTGGTTTCTTACGTTTAGTTGTTTTCACGCTTTCATCTGAAATTGGTTTGGATTCAAAAATGCCGTCATGTTTTTTCAAATGTTTTCAATCCAATATTTCATTTTGGATCCTAAAACATGAAAGATATTTTGCATCTTCAAATGGGAACTTGGAAAAAATCCGAGTATGGAGGGGAATATTGGACAAAAATGTTATTGGATCGTACCGTATGGTGAAAAGTACTGTCTTGCATGTTTACTGTCCTATCGTACTCGGTATGCTGTTATGTCCAACTCCGTGATGTTATATCGTAACCAGAATGCTATTATGTCGTACCCGGCAATGTTATATCGTAACCAGAATGCTATTATGTCGTACCGGCAATGTTATATCGTAATCAGAATGCTATTATGTCGTACCCGGTTATGTTATATCGTAATCCGAGAGCTATTTTGTCGTACCCAGTAATGTTATATCGTAAGCAGAATGCTATTATGTCGTATCCGGCAATGTCATTTCGTACCCGGTAAAGATATTTATTATATCTCTCAGTTAGTACGCACGCTGTGATTGGTCAATTTTACTGTACGGCCTTTTCGCGTTATGCCTTTTGCCACTATGCCTTTCTGCATGTTGACTATCTGCATGTTACCTGAAACGGGTTTTTGTCCTTCAGCTTAGGGTGGATGCATTCGCGATTTGGAACATACTATTGCAATTACAGACAACTGCATTTTGTCATAGATGTACTTCCATATATAACTTACTGATCAAGTCATTTAACCAGGGCTCCTGATTTAACACAGTTCTCACGTCACTGACAAGCTCAAGAGGTGTTTGATGCTGGCCTTCCATATTTTGTCAACTGAAACCTGAATGAATAGTTACGCATGTCTGTGCTGCAAAAACCACTCATTTTCTTGAACAGGGCCCTTGCTTTGGAATGTCACGTGACAGATATTTCGCACCACTTTTGAACAAACGGGAATGCCGCTGACCTATTTCACCGTGTATGTAACATTACTGGATACGACAAAAATAGCATTCGGGTTACGATATAACATAACCGGGTACGATATAACATTGCCGAGTAGGGTAAAATATCATTCGAGTTACGATATAACATTCCCGGGTGCGACATAATAGAATTCTGGTTACGATATAACATCACGGAGTTGGACATAACAGCATACCGAGAACGATAAACATGCAAATGCAATACTATACACCATACGGTACGATCCAATAACATTTTTGTCCAACATTCCCCTCCATACAATACTTTACACTATACGGTACGATCCAATAACATTTTTGTCCAATATTCCCCTCCATACTACTGGAGATTCCTGTGGCGAGCACGGGTGAAATATGGGTATAGACTATGACTGCATCACGCAGTCCCATTTAACTATATATGACTCTTAACTGTATCGCGCAGTCACATTAAGGCATATCAGAGATGCAACCAACTAAACCGTTTCGTTTTTTCCTGCTGTCGCTCATTTTAGAGCACAAGATTGGTTGAAGAAAAGCCAAGCGAAGTCCGGACGGTTTATAACCTCGGCCCCGCTTGGTAAGTTTGACATTTGGAAAACTCGCAAAGAAAAACAAAAGTAAACACGATTATTAACAGCTCTAGCATTCGGAATGCCAGCAATACGCTGTCCCTCACAGCAATTCTCGTTGTTAGTTAAAAAATTTAAAGGCTAATTACAGTTAAAACTTCGTGTTTAATTTAATGTTTATTGACAAATGTTTGTCTGAAATCCATTGGTTTGTCTGTTGTTATTGCCAATCAGATGTTATCATTTACAGTGATGTCAAGAAAAAGGACATCGAAGACAGTTTTCTATCGTCGTTACTGTTATAAATCACAAAAATGACACCATGCAATAGTCAAAACAAGGCGAACAAGGTACTTTTCTTCTTTTTTGGGTGATGTCGAAGAGTACCCACTTTATGGTTATGCCATTTTGTTTTGTTGTGGAATATTTCGGTTTGATGAGGTTAAAATGTCGAACGATACATGTTAGAAACTTTGTGACTCAGACAAAGCACATAGTCTAGTGATTTACACCATTTCCTTAACTGAAATATAATCAGATGTCATTAAACTTGATGACGCAAAAGTTTGTTAATCGTTTATGCTCATAGTCATGTAGTCCCTTGACCCACAAAGGCCGATGATATGGCGAAAATGTACGTTTGCACTTGATTGAATGGTGGCTGTGGCTTTGTAGAAAAACAGTAAAACGAACTACAATCACAATACAGAAGTCCTTACTAGAGTCCTGGCTCGAGTCCTGGTATTGATATTATTTTATCTGTAAATGCCATACAATAAGGAAAGAACTGTGGAGCTCCGCTTTTAGGCTTGCCTAAATATATATATTACCAGGTTACTTAGGTGACTGGAAATTTTTAGACGTTATTGCTTTTATTCTCGGGCCGGGCTGAAAACCTCTAGGTCTGCCCCAGCCATTTCATTCTAGAAAACACCTTCGTCTTCTTCACTAGTATTCTGCCGTGATTTCTTCAGGGAAAAGAACAGCACCGGCCATTTTACCTTGACTTTCAGAAGGAGAACAAGGCAAAACTGATTGGGCTACAAGCCAATACCAAGTACTTCATTTGGGTACTTGCCTCAACTCGAAGCAAGAAAGGGGAACGGTCTAATGTGACGTCTGTGAAGACTTGTAAGCAATAATTTACAATTGCAGTATAGTATAATTACCTAAACCTTGAAAACAAGATGTAAAGCTAATGAGGCTTAACCTCATATTAATACTGAAAGTAGTAAATTCCGGCGGAGTAAATATTCCTGTCAACTGCCAGAATCTTACTTATTCCCTTATGTTAAGCTGTCGACCAGTTTTGGGGTTACAGGAAGCCGAATCAAGAAGCAAAGACTATCAACCCCAAAGCTGTGTTTCGTCCTGATGGTGAAATCGCACATTTGTTTATTAGTCCTTTTGAAGTTATCCTTGCTTTGCAAATGTTTATTCCATGATTAGTAATTAAGCATTCTCAACGTCTTATATTACAGCTAAAATATTAAAGTTTAGGATTACACGGGGGGATAGGTGGGGGGACAAGGTACTCCCTTATATATGCGCCGCCCCAAAGGGTATGGTTTTTGAGCCTTCGAGATCCATAAACGGATATAGATTTTGACCATTATGGTATTAAACAGTCGGGTATGGTTTCCAAGGGAACCACGAAAGAGTAAAAACGTATTTGTATTTTCAACTGTAAATGAATAACAGAGGAAAGTAACCAAAGTATATCATTTGAGCTGAATTATACAAATTCTTGACTTCGGTCTGAGAACAGGTACGGATTTCAGAGGCAAGGACTGAAAATAGGGTCAGGAATTGGAGAACGGTGCGGCACACCCCTAAATATACTGTAGATTACTTTATGGTTGGTGAGCGCGTACGATTTTTATTCACGAGTTGTGAACGAGCGAGGAACGAGCGAGTGGGTCTTATTCTCCACAACGAGTGAATAAAAATCGTACAAGCGAACTAACCATGAAGAAATTTGTTTATTATATAAGTACTGAGATTTACTCCAGAGAAACCCGCTCTGTTAACTGACTGCAAAAGATCAACGAGCCGCTAACACAATGTCGGCTTCATTTTGAGCTGACTTAGTATTCAAGACGCCTCAAATACTGAATTAGAAACTGTTTCAAGTACCTGAAAAAAGGTCAAAATTTACTTTGAAACCGTTCCTTGAAAAATAGTGTAAAGCTTTCCGAACGTTAAATATGTCTATTTACAGAAAATTTTTAAAACGTTTGATAGCTCAACAGTTTTCCGTAAACATTAGCTCACAACGGCCGTTCCAATCCAATTTGGAATCCAGTGCTTAAGCCTCTTTTTTACCTCTTTTGAGAAGGCTCTCCTCAGTTTCTGGAGTTACCAAGGTTGTCAATTGATGAAGGCTGTTGATAGAAATGCTGATGATTAACCACCATGAATAACAACGCCCGTAAATAGCGATGCCATGTTGATAAATATGCGAACAAACAAGGTGACGGGAATTGAGATCGATCATTCAGCAACATTCTGTCGAGCTTTTTCGTTTTCTTGGTCCTCGATTAATTCCTCGAATGAAGGAATATCTGCAACTCTTGAACAGCTTCAACAAGAAGCCATGACTCAAGGGGAATAACGAAAGTTGTGTTGAACTTCGTGTTTTGTTCATTCATCACTGGCTTGGGAAGCCCTCCTGAAAGGCGGGAAAACCGATACCATTTTTTTCACTAGTGAAAGAAATCGTCCCACCAATCAGATTCGTTCTAGTTATTGACGGACCATTTTTATTTGACAACCCTGTTTTGAGTAAATCTCAGTACTTATATAAAAACAAGAATTCTGAGGAGTACCCCCCCTCCGGGGGGGGGGGGTATTTACCAAAAAATATTTTTGGATGGTACTACAGTAAAAACCCGCAAGTAAGAACCTAGAACTTTGAGGCAAGCATTCAGGTTCTTATTTTATATAAAACTAAATGTGCACACTTAGGCAAATAAGATAGGTCAACGTATTGGACCTCTTTGGAGACACAGATGCAATCAGTTTTTCTTATTATAGTCATTTTTCCGTAAATACCTACTTGGCATGCAGATTTTATATAAGCAATTATAGGGAACAGGCTGAATACAACTAAATTCTATAAGCTACAATGTAAGTTGTTTCTTCAGAAAATGAGTTGCCTAAATGTTTGCTAGATACCCGGGGGGGGGTTACTCCCTTATATGGGCTATATAGGTATATGCTTCGCCAAAAGGTAGGGCTTTTTAGCCGTTTTGGCCTGAAATAGGGTATCAATTTTGACCATTTTGGTCTAAAATAGGGCATGGTTTGTGCACTCTAGTCTCAACTTGGGTATGTTATTTAGAAGAAGCAACTTCTTCATCATTAAGCGATAACACCATTTCCTTTTAATGTTTAGGCCAACCGTGTACGTGCCGTAACAGTTTTTCACGCGAGAATTAGGTTTGAAATAGGGTAGGGAAAATAGGGTAAGGGTTTCAGGAAGCGTGCCGCACAACCCCACCCAAATGTTCTGGAAGTATCCCCCGCACTAGGGGCTAGACAACATTTATGTAAGAACCTGTTTAGCGTAACTTGGGAAAATGCAGGCTCTTACTCGCGGGTTTTTACTGTATAGTTGCTCTAACCGTTTCTTGCCCTGTCATTTTCTTGTTGTTCGTTTACTTTTTTTCAATTATGTTTGTTCAATCATTCATTCATTTCTGTCGTAGATGAAAACGAATGTACATCAAGCCCCTGTCAACAAATGAAACAATGCAAAGTTACCGCTGATTCTTATGAGTGCGACTGTCTTGAGAACTAGGAAGGAAAGAATTGCCACAGTAAGTATCCTTGTTAAGTTGGAAAGACAGTGTCCGTGATAGCAGTGAGATTGTGCTATAGTGAAACAGATTTCGCTCATCCCTAGTGTGTTGCAAAACGTCCATGATTCCTACGAAAGATTAAATTTAGCAAACCTATTGAGATGAACTGGTTTAACAGCTAACAAACTCTGTACAGCAAAAACACCACAGTAATTGCTATAATGCCTGTTTTGTTTACGAAAACCACTTTTCAAGCCATGCCGAAAACATTGAGGCCAGCCCTTCCGGAACTACATGAAAAAATGGATCACGCACTCAAGAAATGGAGAAAACGTTTGTTGACCTGGTAAACATGGAGTTATCGCTGCAATTTGCGCAAAATTAACTTGCCCCACCAGTGTCCATGTTAATGGAGTGATTGCTGCAGATGGGTGTCCTCGCCTCCTACGCCAACGGTCACCCTTCTCTCAAGCATTATAAGGAACATGTGGCAGTTTGTGTCCTTTTACTTACACCAACGTCAGGAAGCCGCAAATGTTACAAGCTCCAAACAGGCTAGAAAGAAACGCTTCATTCCAAGTGCAAACTCCATTCTTTTCAAGACTCTTTCAAAAACCTACGAGCACGCGGTTCGGCTCTCATGTCCCAGCATACATTGCGGTTCCAGAAATCAACATAGCATGTCACGCGTCACGCACTCAACACAAATCTCTCCGGAATCATGCACCAGTTTTCATTTGCCTTATCGTAATGTTGTTTTCCACGTAAGCTTTTTTCCACATACGGCCAAGAATCCATTGACTCGTTCTGAGAAGTCTCCTTACTTACCTTTCACCTTTTGTGTGTGTAAGGACTTTTTTGTACTTTTTGTGCTCATTGCTGTTTCTGACACAATCTCGATAAGCACTGTAACTTTTAGGGCCAACGTAGCCAGTAAATATGTTTCAATAAAGAAAAAACCGGATTCCAATACCAAAACCTAGTTTCCACTAACCCACCGAAGCAGCACCAGAGTTTCTAAAGAAGGTAGCCCCTCTCACGTACATGAAAGTCTTGCCAAGCCAATATTCGTTTTTATATCAGAACGATCTGACCGATTTTACCTTTTGGTGTCGCAATTTTATGTCCAGCGATAAGCAAATCCAGCGGTTACTAGCAGAGACGTTGCTAGGCAAACAATTGTCCATATGTTTAGCCTCCTACACTGACATTCTTTTGGCTCGTCACGCAACCTTGGGAAAGATTGCGTGACGAGCCCAAAGAATGTCTGCGTAGGAGGCTACCATATATTGCGTTGTAAACGTCTTGGTTTTGCACGCAATCTCCAACCTCGTCCCCAGGGTCTTCTCGAGATTCACCGGCGCAATCTCATTACCGTAGTTTTAAACATTTCCGATATGTGTTGTGAGTACAATAATCTGATCCTTTGTCAGTGCAGGTCACTGTGCCAAATAATTGGCAAACTTATAATGAGATTTATTAAGACCTCTAAGCGTCAATGGTCATTCGCATAAAAAAACCACCGACCATCCTGGTATTATTGTTGTTTTCAGCGCCAAAGGGTTACACAATTGACGAATGACAAATGCTTGCTACACAGCTTCGTGTCGTTTGATGCAAACATGAGTCTGGTTGCATGCGTTGAAAATTGCAACGCTGATTACACGTAAATATGACAATTGTATCCTATCTCCGGCCATCTTACTTCAGAACAGGTCGGTTGTCACCTCAGTTTCTGAAGTCACCGTCACGATCACACGTACTACTGTGTATTTTTCTCCTGAATTCTGTTAACTCTCCCCCTCCCATAACTAATGGTCCGTCCCTAAGAGCAGACACCACTGAACCGTTGCCAATAACAGGCCGGTCCACACCTTAGAAACGACATATTGAGGACATCAACCAAAGACTAATTTTACTAACAATTTACGTACGCACATTTCACTAACAAAAGGCGGATCGAAACGCATCAATCAATGTTTACAATCTTCACAGCCAATTCACAACAAAGCTTTACTTACAGACAGCCAAGAACATCACGACTTCCGTTGCCCAATCAGATCAACGAACAGAGTATTCATACCGTCTACTGACGTCACTTGACTCTGGTGCAACCTTGTCTCCAAGGCAATCCGCGCGGTACTCTCGACAAGGTTGGACTCGTCCGCTCTGGTTCTCGAAACGTCAGGAAGTAAGGAGCTTAAGGAACGAGGACGGTAGCGGTAACGAGAACGCCAAAAAACAATGGGTCTAATGAGCAATAGCAATCGCTATGCACGTGGGTTTTACATTTTAATACACATCTTTGCCGTCCTCTGCAAAACAAGAACGTGAAATGACCAACTTTCATGCTTTCCAGAGAACGTGGAGGTGAGGTGGCAAATTTGTTTTCCAATGCCCTTACTTTGATCCCGTTCACTGTAATTTAGTCCTTGGATAGTTCGCCAGCATTACACAAATGATGGAATGATTGCGAAAGAGCCTGCCGCAGTATTATCAAACAGTCCTTCTCAGGACTACACTCACCAGGACGGTACTACTTCACTTGGTAATGATATGAAGCGTGTTCAAATGATTTATGATCCAATGTAACAATACCACGCGAGTGTTTAGGACGCCACGCCTCATTTATCTACCTCTATATTCCTTTTTTTCCAGATGCAAGTCATTCGAGTTTGGCTGTGGCCACGGTAATGATACTGTGTGTCCAAACAATCTTTACGTGAGAGGCCTGGGTGAATGCAAACTCAGAAGTGAGGGTAAAGGCAGTTACCAATTGCAGTGGTGTACTTATGACTACTATGAGAAGGATGTATCAAAAGGAAACTCATCAACAGTCCTACCACTTACTTTTTTACTGAGTCTGCCTGTTATGCTATCTGTTGTCGTATAATCAAACATCTGTAGACACTCAGTTCGCTTTGTCTCGATAAGTAGAGCGAAGTGCCGTCGGTAGAAAGCCGAGAAAATTTTATTGCTTGGACTCCTCCCAGCAATAGGCTCCTAGCTTTGTTTCTAGTTTGTGCCTTAATTAACAAAGGTTCTTTCCTTTCACGTCTGATGAATTGTGGTTCCTGGGTATATAAAACTGCGAATAAGAATTTTGGAATTTGGGACAGAAAAGAAGATCAGTTTTCTTTTATTTAACCATCTGTTTCAGTATCATTGCCAGGCAATACATTTATGATTGCAGTAGCAAACGTAATCACCCATCACTAAGATTACCCAGCTGTAATTAAGGTTAATGATATTTATCAAATAGAATCTTAGACCGACAGATTTAACGAATCCAGCTATAACCTCAAATGAAGCAAGTCGTACCAGCTTAGATCCTCACAGCTGCGCCTGTTTATGTTTTTTCCGGTTTGTTCCCCTGGTATTGTAAATAGTCTTAGAGTTATTAATGTGATATGTTGTTGTAGGCTTACCGGCGTACTCTATGTAGTGAGTGGTTTGATTAAAACCAATACTTTGTCAACAATAAAAAGAAAGAATACGTTAAAACGTGGTTCTTGGTTGCATAAAAATGATAAAAGTAACATAAACATTGGAAGTACCACGATGTAAAAGAGGTGTCATACTTCTTAGAATAATTAGTTCCCATCACCGGCTTTAGAATTATCGCGTTTTGGTTCAGTTAGGGACTGGTCAATAAGTGCAGCAGAGGGTGGGCCGAAGCAGAGAGGGCGCAGGTCATCCGTTTTGAGCCCTTGGTAAGGGGTGGGTCATTCAATTTCGGTAGACCCATGGGGGTTGGGTCATTCTATTTCATAACGGGAGTAGGCACACATTTAGAAGTCTTGATACTATACTGGACCAATTGGCCGCAGTATATTGGTATACAAAACACAGCGAGCGTAAATTATTATTTAAAAATACTCTCAAAGCTCTTGCGTCCTATTATATAAAATGTATGGGTTTTTACTATTCTCCTACCCTAATCACTATGTTGCGACCACACAACCTATATTCCATAAAAAAAAAGCAAGCAAAGAAACTCGAAATCTTATATTTCTTCTCGCGTACAAAAGGTATCAATAATAAACAGAAATAAAGGCAATTCAAACAAATGTATTCAAAACATCACTGATAACTGTACATGTATACCGTTGTGGTTCAATTTTACCCTTGGCTTCAAATTAATCTTCATTTGTTTTGGAGTAAGGTAATGTACGAGAATGAGTTTGAAACAAGGGAAAATAAAATTGAGATTAAGGATAAACTTGAACCAAAACATATATATATATATATTTATAGAGAGAGAGAGAGGGAGAGAGAGTCAAGAAGGAAAACCCAACACTGGAAATCGAAAAACTGTAACCGCCCTGAACGGTATTTAAACCCACGTCCCCCTGATCACTAGTGTGATAACCACACACTATCAGGACAACCATGGTGTCAACATGGCTGATTAATCACTTAATGTGTGGCATGTGTGGCATATCCTGGAGCGAGAACAACTAATTAATACAATTAAAACGTCTAGGTAAGCTGAAAGCCACTCCTTGGGCACTATGATCACGTGGTAGCGGCATTACCCCTAGCATTAGCGGCCATGGACAGCTGTTTCGGCCTTATTAGGCTTCTCGTTTGGAGCATTGGGTAATAAAGGAATCATGCCCGGGATTGATTTTCAATTTCAGCGCTGCATAGCCCTTAACTAACCTCTTGTCATATAATCATATCTCTCCAGGAACGCAACATTGTTACCTGTCACTTTTTCGCTCCCTTGGCAAGCTCCGCAGACGTAAATGTCAAAGATGTGCTTGCAACACAAACGTGCGCTGTTCACTGAAATAAACAAGTAGCGGATGGTCAAACGAACAACTACTGTTATGTTGAGAATACGTGCTGGACCCTGTCAATCAATTACATTGGTTGTCCTAAAGTTAGGGTTTATGACTAGTACGGCTAGTACTGCATTTGTTTGTAAATTGGCTGCACTTGCTGTCAGCGCATTCTCCCTTTGATGTAAGTTTCAGCTACTCAGAAAAAATAAAATGTAGTCCTAAAATTTAAAAGAGGCATTGGACGCCTTGTTGGTTTATTTTTATTCTTTGCTATTCAATAACATAACATGCATTAGCTCTAGAAAATTAACTAAGGCCGTGTTTTCACGACAGCCGTTGTCTCGCTTAACATTCCTGAAAGTAGTTCAGTGTTTGCAGACTTTGTTAAACGACTTTAAAATGTACGTGTTTTCACAGGTAGGATCTGAAATGAGAAGAGAGCACGTGCCAATACATCAATTTGAATAATATGGCATGTGCTAAAACCCAGACGATTCTAGACAATATACGATAGACGATAAGCCCATTTTAAAGTCGAATTTCTCAAAAACAAAATTTCTTTATAAAAAAAAAAGTAGTGGCTAAACAGTCACATAACCGAGGGGAAGCGACATGTGACAAAATTTGTCACGCAATCTTTAGCGAATTGAGATTCACTCATTTATTTCGTTACACAGGAAATCGCACACAAGAACTTGTCGCTTCTGGCCAGGTAGTTAGCTCACACATAAGTTGGAATGTAAATTGGAATACGAGCTCGTGATTGAGTGTTAGGACCATCTTTTAACATAAAAAAAACTTGATTCAGAGTTTAGAATGCTGTCATGTACTGATGTCACATGAAAACCTAGTCTCCTCACGTAGCCTGCGTCGCTGTTTTTTTTTTTTTTTTTTTTTTGACCCGTACACTATATCAAGATCCGAGCTTTGATCCCACTCACACCCGACACATGCGTTGCCACATCACGTGTTTCGGGGCGCAAGAAAACAAAGTGTCATAATGGTGAATGGTTGGACAAAGCCAAACCAGACATTTAGAACGCAGCGTATCGGATCCGAGAGGACCTCCGGGCCGAAATTTTTTTCTTTTCCCGTCCGAAATATATGTACGCTGCAATATAGGTAGGTTGGCTTCTACGCTGGCGTTACATATTTTTATAGTTTAACATTTTAAAGCACCCTCACTGGTTCAGCCAAATTGTACGTGTTCCTTTAAGCTTTTAAGCTTGTAGCCAACTCCACACGGAGGATGTGTGTCAAAAAAGCCTCTGTTTTTGGAAATTTGTTTTTTGAGAAATTCGACTTAAAAATGCGCATCATCCATCGCCCATCGTCTATCGTCCAGAATCCATTGTCTGGGTTTTAGCAAATGCGGACACTCTGCATGAAGCCCCTATCGAGGCAACGTCCAATTCAGTATCCAGGGACCAAGCTACTGGGTCAGCTTCTCTTGATCCCTCTGTTGTGGTGCCAATCAACTCCAGCTCTGGGGCATCGTCTTAAACTGCACTCGCCCAAGCCTTGGTAAACAATTCGTTGGGGATAACACCAGCTCCTGCGACAGGCATGGCTAGTGTCCCAGAAAATATGTTCACCTGCCCAAGTCTAGACGTAGATGCTCTCGTTTTAGAGAAGATCCGGGAAAAAGTTTAGAACAATGAGTATATTGATCATAATATATACACGAGGATCGTTATCAGCTTACTTTTAAAGGCGCACAGGATACATCTGCCCCCGCCATCTGTCTTGAGCCAGTAGCAAAACCCACTGAACGGGTCGGGAGATCCAAACGAATAAAAATAGCACGCCTGTTGTATTTCTAATTTGAATAACCGCAAGGGACTCCTTAATGGACGAAATTAATTACCCACTCGCTTAAGCTCCTGGTTTGGTGGCTTAAATTTAATGAGAATTCTATTGAAATTTGGCGACTCGTTTAACTTTAAGCGAGTTGGAAAAGCAACTGTTTTCAAGCGATTTCCGGTTGTCACTCACAAAGCGACCTGAAAAACCGCTCGTGAAAACACGGCCTAACGCCCAATCTCGTCAAAAGCACCTTTTTACTTAAACTGATTAATCAACTTCTAGTGAAGCAAAAATAGTCTTACAAATTTGCATCCCGCCATACACCTATTATCAATTACTTATAATAACAATAGCGTTTGCCGACTTTTGTCTAATTGTTTTACTCTAAGATGATAAGCTCTGCGATGATAGCGTGCTTTCTTGCCGTAACCAGTGAATTAGGTTGTACTTGATCGTCCATGCATAATAACGCGTAGTGTTACAGATCTAGAGCTTTTCTTGAAGTGAAAGTAAATGCCGCGAGAACAAGCGAGCTGACTACTTGCAATCTTTTTTTTTTTTTAAAATAAGCTTTACATTTCATCATTTCAGAGAACTTGGAATGTGGACCTGGGACGCCCAGTGACCAGCACCAGTTTTCAACCTTGGAATCTATTACTTATTTATTCCGTTCAAAGGGTTCATTGGGCTGCCAAAGGTTCTTTCGGCCGTTACAGTATGAGAACGCCGGCGTGACTTCCGTAAGAAAAATCGCTTGAAACTTTGACGAAATTCCTCGCTTACCACAGAGTAGATGAAAAAGTTTGCCGACGAGTTTATCACCACTAAACTCACACATATATTGTAATAAACCCAAAGATATTTATGTGAAGTGATTTGTTTCCAGTACAAAAAAACAAGACGAAAAACATTTAAGGGAAACATAGTAATAGCAAACACCACAACAACTGGAGTTAAAAGCTTCTTGGCTTTCTTGTTTTGCCGTTCGCGGAGCCTTTTTCTGGTGCTTTGCTCGTCAGCCATCCCGTACTCCTCTCTTATTGCTTTGTTAAAGTCGCTGCTGGCACGAAGCTTGTTTGAAATACTACGGAACGTGCTAGCGATAATGACAAGCGGTAGAACATACAACAAAATGATTAAAGCGATGTTGTAGATCTGCCGCATTTCGTCCCCTGCCTCGGAGTTCGGCCATTCTGGGGTACAGTCAACCATGTCAAAAGCTGGCTGATAATTGATAAAATCCACGACAAAATACAATGGCAGAGAGATAACTAGAAACGATAGTACCCAAACACAGGCCACCATCCAGCGCGCTGACTTAAACACAGCCGAGCCACGCTTTGGAAGGGTTCCCCGGACTATGGCTTTGTAGCGATCAACAGCGATTAGGGTGATTGACCATATAGATACACCGAAGAATACATCTGGTAGGGGGGACACGTATCGGCAGAAAGGTTCCCCCAGAGGCCAGTGGTACGGGTCTTGCTCCTTGATTACTGCTAATGGGAACGACATGAGCAGAATACCTAGGTCCGCTATTGCGAGATTCCTGATGAAGTAGTTGACAACAGTGTACATCTGAGGTTGAAACGTAATGACTATGCATACAATCACATTGCCTGTCACGCCGACTGAAGCGACAAGAACTTGGAGGGTCAGACGAAGGATTTCTAACCATTCAGCCTCTTTGTAATAAGGCAACTGGAACTCATTTCCTTCCTTCACAGCCGTTAGATTACTAGTTGAATTCATTCCTTGGTTGTCAATTGCTTGCACTCAGAGAAAAGAAGGCCTGTACGGGTCCGCAAATGAAACATGGTTCAGTAACCGCCGAGGGGAATTAGAATACGAATATTTCCGGGGTTTGGTTTCAGTTTTATCCCCTCACGTGCGGAGAATGTTCAAGCGATTTTTTCTGAGTGAAACTACCTTTCAACATCCAGCTGACTTTAGTTAAATGTTCTTCCTTTGTCTTGCTGCAAATAAGTTTTGTCGCCTCACTTTACGACGAACAAACTTCAGGAAATGCTCCCGCTGACGTGCGACGACTGACTTCAGGTACCTGATATAGTGTGACAATAGTTGATTATTTATTTGAGGGCACCATGCTGAGGTTAAAGGAAATTTCTTGCAACTTAAAGAGGTTTTTTCATTAATGACCCTTAGGCGTTAGAGCCTGTAGCCCTTTATATTGATGCTAAGCTAAGAAATGTTTTTGTAGACCCCATCGAGTGTTGGTTTCGCGAAAGTTAATAGCTTTTAGAGGTGATAAACAAAGGAAGTCCTTATCGCATTTCACTTCAATAAGTAGGCTTCAGTAGGAAACACGTGTCGTAAAACCGTTTCAACGTGAACTCATTTCAGTGTAAGATAAGCTGTTGACTATAACAGCCTTAATTTAAATATTTCGAGGCAGCATCAAATCTAATGGTGCGAGCACGGTGCGTAGGTTTTAGACGGTGAGGTTTTCACATGAAACTTTGCTGTTGTGTGATAAGATTCTTTTGGAGAATCGTGACTGGTGGAGCCATTTTGCAATTTTCAGCTGTGTTTGTTTACGATCCAAAAAGCGTGAAAGACGAAGTTTGAACTTTGACAGTCTCTCCTCAAGAGAATAAGAACAGATAGATGAATAAAGGCGCTAAAAATTTACCCAGCCCTCTTAGCTGGTGACGATAATGCCCAGTACTCTTAAAACGAATTGGTGTTTTTTTCTCACGGCATTTACGTTAGCTCTTTTGGTTTTTCTTAGTTTCATCGCTGAACTCTTTCTTATTTACGATTGAACACTATAAATCTTCACCAATGTTGAACTGCTGTTGCTGGTTTTCACATTGGGAAAAGGTGCGTAACCTAGGGAACAAACTTTCCTTCTCAAAACGAGTTGAGATAAAACCGACAGTAGTATACTTACTACCTGTCAGTAAATTATTTCATGCGTTTTATCGGCCGGTCATAAGCGTCAGTAGTAATAGCAACTCAAGCCTCACTGTTGGTACTGTACAATGAAAGCACGTGCGTTCTGCAGTTTAGAATGTTTTTTTTTTATTTTGTTGTTATTCAGTTGCTGTGGCTTCCGCGAATTGTGTTAAGCCTTCTTTACAATTTTCCCATTGTATTGTGCAAATCTTAATGGGCTTCCCATTGACTCGCTCTCAAAACGGAACTTTTCAATCAGCCTTTCTGCTATTTCGTGAAGTCCATTTTGGTGGAATATTTCCTACCAACTCAATGACTAATGTACATCGCTGCAATACCTTTTTCTTCTCTACTTATGATTAGAAAGCGTTCTTCTGCACTCCAAGAAGCCGCAGTGAAATGCCAGCGAGCGTCAAGCGAATCTAACCAAAGAAAGGGAAAATTAATGATGCATGGTGTCTTTTGTCCTTCTCGGTTCTAAAGGGTTATAAGAATTGAAATGATCAGCACAACATAGACTGCAAAACAACACTTTCTTCTATATGAATACCATCTTTAATAGTGCAACAACACTGAATAAATGCATGAAGAATATCCTAATGGTGATTATCTTATAAGCGCGAAGCCTTTGCTTGCTAAGATCCAAGGAGCTTCCATAAACCTAATGATGCAATTTAAAGACCTAAAAAAAAAAAAAAAAAAAAAAAACAATGAATGAAGACGCTGAAAAGTTTGTTAGCCCCCTTTAGCTTCTGATGATTATACCGTTAAAAAAAATTAAAACCAGTTGTTCGCGGAATCGGTCGCCCAGTCGTCTTCCCGTGTTAGTCTTCCCTGGCTCGCAGCTCCCTGCCTCATGGGTGATATCACACAACGGGAAACCCCAATCAAAACTGCAAAGATTGGAAACGATTTTTAAACTTCAAGTCGCGAGTTTTACATCGGCCGATCATACGTTCCCCTCTCAAACTTGCCGATTAAGGAAAAGACGACTGTTTTGCCTTCTAAATCTTCTCCTATTGAGAATTGGTTTATTGCGAAGTAGATAACCGACCACTTACTCGTTTATAGTTGTTTGATAAGGTTCTCAAGGTAAAAAAATCTTTCTCTCTCACTCGATCACGGCGATAATTTTTACAATTGTGTAATCACACGCCTTGGGCTCTCTCTTTCAAGTTTACGCTTCCCCGTTCCCTAAATCACTCGTCTCCCATCCTAATGCACAATTTCTTACACTCTTAGACAGACCTGTCGGATAACGTTTTCCAATAAGACAATCCAATTAAATTAAAATTGCGTCTTTAAAATTTCATTTTCACTTTTCTTCTTTATATATTGTCTTCCCCTTCGTAATTTCCTCAGCTGCTCATACTCATATCCTTTCCTTGACTTGTTCCTCGCCTTTAATTTCTTCCATCAGTACAGAGTACACGTGACCAGCCTCTCGGCATTCGTGTGCATTGCAAAACAGTTAAACAGCCACGAAGAGAGAAACCTAAGGGTAGACCTACCAAACAGTTTCTTGAATTCCTAATTATCTCACTTCCGACCTTTCATGAGCAACCATTCAGTTATCACAGACCGCTAGAACTCATTTTTACCATTTTGCCTCTCCAAGAAGAACGACATTACATTTATCTGGAGGAAATAATTGAGTATCTATGGCCATTTTCCTCCTAATTCACTACAAACAGACGCAAGGATTAGGATCAGGCAGTCTTTATTTACAAGGTTAACAACAAATGGATATAGAATATAATCCTTACACACTGACAAACACTAATAAATAAGTGGCAGACAATCAGCTACGAAATACAAAACACAGACTGCCAAAAGATGAAGGAAGTGGGTGGGTGGGCAAACACTTTGCTTACGATAATCTCTTAAATTGCTCTACTTCGATAGCGTGCAGTAACGAATAATGTGGTTACTGCTTGATAACAGTTGGTATGTTCAGATAAGGCTCAATAGGTAATTGCACTAACAAAGGGAGTGATGTAGATGAGATTAATCATATGAACTGCGGAAATGAAATCAAATGAAGACTGATCAGTCTTCATTTGATTTCATTTCCGCAGTTCGTATGATTCATTTCATTTATGATCCTACAATTGACTTGCTCCCAACGTTAGTGGCTTCATAGCTCAGTTGGTTAAAGCGTCGCACCGGTATTGCGAGGTCACGGTTTCAAACCCCGTTGAAGTCCTGAATATTTTTCAGGCTTCTTTACGCAATTGCATATAATTGCATACACACTAATAAAGCTAAGATGATTGGCTGTTGTAGATTTCATGATTATGGCCGCATACTTATGTACTTATACATCAATATACCTTTCATGCACCTTATCAATGCATCCAGTGTTGTGCTAGAAAGCTAAGAATGCTAGCTACCTGACCCCCTGATCCCCTGCTGTGGTGTAGATTTATATTAATTACAAGTTACCAATAGCCACATAAACCACTACACACAGACGCAAGAATTGGGATCAGGCAATCTTTATTTACAAGGTTAACAATAAGGAGTAGGGTTGGCGCAGTGGTGAGAGCGCTCGCCTTCCAGGGGGCCGTTTCTCAAAGCTCCTGGTAATTACCGGGCCCGTTAAGCAGTTTTGTTTTCCATTGCAGATGGGAGTTTCAAAAGTTTTGAAAATTATATAGTAAAGTTATCAGCTAAAGAAAGAAAATGGACTTCATTATAGGTCAGAACACACCCAACTTTTATTGAGATTTTGAGTACAAAATATAGTTTGCGGGCCCGTTAAGTTACTGGGGCTTTTCAGAAACGGTCCCCAGGCGTCATAACTGGGCTGAGTTTTTTAGTTCTCTACTCTGCTCCGAGAGGTTGGCCACGTCCTACAGCAAAAAAAATCGGAAAGACCTTTGCTTTCTGTCCGATCTTTCTTGTGTCATTGGTAGGGAATACCTTCATCGTAATGATTATTGACAAAAACTAAACACTAAGAAAACCGATAAATTAATCCTTGGCAGCATGGCCATTTCGGAGGTACTGTTCAGGCAATATTTTTGTTCTGCAACAACCAACAACATTGTACGCGTGGACGACTGCCTGATCAGTGACTGTAATCTTGTCCAGCACCTCTGTAAGCTGATTCCCTAGTTACAAATATCTCCACTGATGTTTTTATTCAAAGCCTGGTTTGTATGGCAATGGTTCGATTTGAGGCTGTGTTCATCATGAATCATGTATTTTACGTTGGCAACACAGAAAACGGTCATTACAAATTACTCGACTTGCATTACTCGACTTAGCATTTCCTATATTTCCTATATATTTCCTATATTTCCTATATTTCTTAAAAATAAGTCACATTCTCTCAAGCGAGTACATAGAGCACAAGATCCGTCCTGTTTTGA
The DNA here is from genome assembly GCA_948470475.1 of Galaxea fascicularis. Taxonomy (NCBI): domain Eukaryota; kingdom Metazoa; phylum Cnidaria; class Anthozoa; order Scleractinia; family Euphylliidae; genus Galaxea; species Galaxea fascicularis. The sequence continues at coordinate 24,154,951 of OX419339.1, forward strand.
AATAAAACAGTAACACCTTCAAATACGCAAGAGAAATATTATGATTAACGTTCAACAAAATGTTTTTCAATTTATGGTATCGCCTTACCTTATCTAGTGCGATGACAAAGTTCTATTTGATAGCCGTGTCATCGTGTACGAATGGTATCGATAAAAAGTTCACGGCAACATCATTAACACACCAGGACGTCCCCCTGGAGGTTGATAAATAGTTCAAATGAAAATTGGTAAGATACAAGACGCATTCTGATCTGTCTAGAAAGTATTGTCTTTCATTACAGTAAAGTTGTAAAGCAGGCGGAGGGTGATAGTATTAGGTGCCGAAAGTTTTATGTTTGCTGCGGCAAAATTCAGTTCAAACCTCGATCTGTTCTCGTGCGTATAACACTGCGACATCAAATTGGGAAGCGATTTTCGATCCTCTTCAAAACCTAACAATTACCGTATTTCCTGCGAATAATCACAGAGATACCAACCTCTGGAGATCTAAAATCTGGAGATTTTTTCCCAGCCTCCTTACTCCCAAACCAGCTTGATGATGCCAGGCTAGGGGCTTCTGAAGCGGAAAATGGCTCGAAAAAACACTTATAAGTCGCATACTCACCAAGTTTCACGCCGAGTGCCCGCTTGAAAACAAACAACAGCTAGCGTGACCAGCGTGACAAAAACAAGAGAGCCTTCAGTGCTCAAGATCAGCGAAAATCACCAAGGTAACGCCAAATAAGGAATCACCAGATTGTCTCGATCGCTGACACTCAGAAAATTTCAGAAATGGCTCAAGAAATTTTTGACAAGAAAGAGTTAAAAAAGGTTCAAAGTGGTTTTTATCCGGGAGATCTGGTCACCCGTACGGGAGACTGGGAGATTTGTTGCGTATCCGGGAGACTCCCGGATAATCCGGGAGAGTTGACATCTATGTAATCACCCGTGCTCAAATAATAAGCGCCCACTCCTTTGACAAAACTATCAAAGAGGCCTTGAAAATGTAAAGCTTGTGGAATGTGGCTTCGAGTGACAAGAGTAACAAACAAATTAATGTGTTCAGGTAAGCTGAAAGCCACTCATTGGGCACTATGGCCACTTGGTAGCGGGCATTACCCCTTAAATCTACCAAATAAAGTTTGGGCCTGGGCATTAGCAACCATGGACAGCTGTTTCGGCCGTATTAGGCCTCATCAGCATGGCATAGTTAATACCCAGGCTCAAGAACCCACATGAATAAAACAAGCGATGAAAATGTAATGCTTGTGGGTCACTCAAAGCCACATCCCACAAGTTAGCTAATACCCACTCACAAGCTTTACGTTTTTAACCGTTTAAGTGAAGACTGCATAGAACAGCCGCGCAGTCAGAGAGGTAGCGTTCTATTCTCGGTGGAAGTAATGGTGATTTGGTCGGACTGACGACTAATCATGAAGTATAAGGCCGTTGATGTGGGTGGTGCCAACAACTTGTTGTTTTACGCAAAATGACTCAACAGCTAGAAATTTAATAGTAGAAATTTGATAACTTTAAGTCCAGCTCCCGTCATCACTATTGACGCTCGTTACAGAAGATGGTTAAGAATTCTTTAAAGCAAGTGCACGATAGCAGTTTACGCTCATCCGAGAACGGGCTAGATTGTGTGACGATGGTAACACCATATCCCATTCCATCCAAACAATTGCAAGAAGGCCTTTTACCGAGCATTCTCGGAGACATTGATTGGATGGGGCGATATGGAAGTTTGTAACTTGGATTTAATCTGATTTGTCAATAAATCACTATGCAACGGCTGTCCGGCAAATGTGAAATGTCTCTATGTGCAATCGTATTGTAAGGTTTCAAGTGGAACGTTCAATCTGCGTTACCACTGAAATAAATTAAATTCAAGCCAGCTAATTTCTTCTGTATAATGTTGATTCTTTTAATTTCCGACCCCATGTTTGTTGGTATGTTGTCAGAGGGATCGCGCTTTGTGTGGCTTGCAGTCGGCGAAGAAGCAAAACAACGTTCAGGTTTGCAAGTGAATGTTCACTGTGGCGAAATTTGTTTTCGTTCAATGTATAATAAAACATACATACATTTTATTACTGTCGTCCAGTCAATGTGTTACAAATTTGATACAAGGCAAAAAGAAAAACAATTTACATACACATTTAAGCAAACCGGCAATTATTAGATTCGGTTTTGTGATATCCATAATAATCAAGGTCTCGTTAAGAGTTATCAGCCGAAGACGAAGGCTTCGCGCTTTGTGCAACTAGGTTTGCAAGTGAATGTTTGCTGTTGCGCCAATTCTGTTTTCGTTCAATGTATAATAAAACAATTATTAGATTCGGTTTTTGTGATATCCAGAATAATCAAGGTCTCGGTAAGGGTTATCAGCCTCAGTCTTCGGCTTTAGCCTGCAAACAGGCTCTCCATTTGGGTATTCCGAGAGATGGTCGTGTCAACTTGCTCTTGAATGGCGCGCGGTCAAAGCTCGGGGATTGGGGCGGGCGAGAAGGGAGAGCCTGCAATGGTCTTGGTACGATTTGAGTATTTATGTTCAGATTCTGAACGTAAATTGATGATTGGCCAATTCGAGGCTGACACTTGTCAAACAAGTGAGCAGAGACTTCAGTAGACCTGGATAATAATGAGGATTCTCGGTTCAACTTTGAATTTAAGATCCTTAAAGCAAATTAATCTGAAGAAAGAGCAAGACCTGGCATTGAGAGTCTCCTTAATGAAAAGGATGTACTAACCGTGTTGACTACAAGCATTGGAAAAAGCTGTGTGTTTCAAGTTTTCGCTGTGGTGAAATCGCTGGACTCCTCGAGAACACCGCCGCAGATCAGATGGAAGAAGCGAATTCTCTGAGGATTGAAAGCAGTAGAACTCGAAAGCTCAGACGTGTTGGGAAACCTCCCTCAGTTGTCTGATTTTTTACTTGCCTTGGCCGAAGGTGTATGCCCTTGACCCACGAATGCAGGCGTTCCATAGCGGCAAATACATTTCATTTTTCTTCACAACCAGTTTGTTCGAGAGGGCTGCGAGCTCGTCAACGGTTCTACATTTCAAAATACATGTAGTGTCAAACTCTTTGTTTACAGGCTTAACTGGTGCGATAAGCGCGCATACCTTCGTGTACAATAAAAGCACTTGCGGCTGCTTTCCCACTCTTAAGCGCCAGATTCTTTACTAGGCAAATTGCAGCTTTATCTTCAGGTGTTCTAATCGTCACATCCCCATTTGCCGACAAAACTAAGACTTTCACGCTTGCGGTGTTGTCCGGAAGGTCGTCGATATTGAGATGTGCCACGAGATTCGAATCGGATAATTGTGCTCCACTCTGACAAGGTTGATCGTTTTCCTTGCCAAGGAAGATGCAAAAACTACATTATAAAATCCCTCTCTGGTACAAGGTTTGAAAACGTTCAAAAAAGACCCCACAGAGCCTTATTTTGTCCTCAACGAACACTTGCAAATTCTGCAAAATTCGTCAACCGATTTGACGCTTTGTGGTTTCGTTCCATTTCGTTCGATATGTTTCTTTGGAGTTTCTGGATTCGAGTTCATAACATAATATCCTGGGTGCCAGAGGCTTTTCATGCGCGGTTTCCGGTTTCGAGTCTTGAAAGTGACCTGCGCGAAAAGCCTCTGGACCAGAGCGCGATCCTTCTGATAGCACCGAGCCAATTACAACCCCGCTTATTCCCAAACACCGAGAATCTGGATGTTTTGCTGATTGGTTCTTTGGAGATGTCGAATGTTTCAAACGCTCTGTTTGGATAACGATGACAATAGGCGCGTGATCAGGGACGCAGGTGGTTTGAAGGTGACAACGATCAGAAAGATCGATTGCAAGCAATCCAAGGACGTGTTACCTAGGTTTTTGGCTTTTTATTTTGGAAGATTCGAAATATCAAATGGCTGTACTAATTGAAGATATAGACAAGGCAAGAGCAGAAGTCATTGGATCGTTCGATGGTGTGGAGGAAGTAACTGCGCAACAAAGAGAGGGTATCGTGAATTATATTCAAAAGAAAGACATCGTCGGTCTTGCCGACCGGCTATAGAAAGTCACTGCTGTTCCAGTTACTACCTGGCATATGCCGTGCGCTCAATACGATGGGATATACGAGTTACCGATTGAATCGCACATGAAGGAGTTACGGCAGAGAAGCATTTCGTGCACATGTCTTTCTGGAAACGACGCCGACCAAGATGGCGCTTACAATGGTTATTACTCCTTCGTTTTTGCCAACCCTGAGGCCCTTGTTCTTAACGAGAAGTGGAGAAAAATGATTCAGACGCCTGTATATCATACCAATCTGTTTGGAATTGTCGCAGATGAGGCTCATGTAATTCCAAAATGGTAAGTTTTGTATGTGTATTGCTATTTGTTTACATACTTCTGCATGTGATCACCGTATGAAACCGCCGGTTTGATTGTCAAGTTCCATTGAGCACAGTAAATCAAAGCGCTCTGCGCCAGAGGTTTTTTCTCGCGGCTCGTCCTCGTAGTTTTTTCGCCACTCGTGTCTTCGGCCGAACAACGCGAGAAAAACCTCTGGTACCCAGGGTAATAACATAATCACTTACGCGTAAACAAGCGCACGTGTCACAGAAAAGTTTTTTGACAGCCGCCTTGATGCAAAAGGTCATTTCCGGTTCGTTCTGATTGGTTCATTTCGCTTTGATAATATGACAGATCAATCAAGCGGAAAAGGGGGCAGAACCCAAATCTTACAAAGACCATTGCAGGCTCTCCCTTCTCTTGCCCGCCCCAATCCCCGAGCTTTGACCGCGCGCCATTCAAGAGCAAGTCGACGCGACCATCTCTCGGAATACCCAAATGGAGAGCCTGTTTGCAGGCTACCTTCGACTTCGGCTGATAACTCTTATCTCGACCTTGATTAGTAAGACTGAGTGGAGTCCAATTCGGTCTGCAATCATACGTGTAATAACAAAATCGGAGGACCGCGCAGCGGCAGTCCGATTTGTTTATCATACACCGAATTGAACGACATGAAATCTTATTACTAATTAATCATAAAAATTACAACTTCCGAGAAAAGAAGAACTCGTCTGGTTTGTTGGCATAAACATTTGTGCCATGGGATAAATAAAATGACCTGTCTTCTAAAATACTGTCACTGTTCAAGGGAAAAAAGTTCTCCAGTTTTAAGAAAGCCCCAGTTCAGGAGTCTGTACACTGTTACTATGGTGATTGAAACCAAAGTTGTGATTAGTTGATTTAAACTACAGCTTTAAAGGTGATTGGCTTATTGCAGTCTCTGATAACAAACTGTCCAGTAACAAACCCAGGTCCGAGTTGCTCGAAGTATGATTAGCGCTAACCCACGTTAAATACTATGACAACCTATAGGTTAGTAGATGGGCGGCTCATAGAGACCCATTTCGACGGTTGGAAAAGGCGGTCTGAGATTGGTGGAAGGAAAAAATTTGAAAAAGCAAGATGGCGGTCGGGGAATTGCGTAACGGGTGTCCGTGGGTGCGTCACAAGAAAGGAGGTGTTTAACTACTAAGGGGAAAGAGGCTTTTTTTGTGTGTGTGTGTGAAATCCCTGCAATAAACGCTGCGTACGCATGATGATGTTGATCATTGACTTTCTCAGATTTAGGTGGGGCTGAAAAGCCCCGAGGGTCTTGTCCGTGCCGGTCCGAGTCGTCAGGGTTTCAGGGCAATCGCCAAACACCGCGTGCAGTGTGGGCATCTCACGAGCTCCGCCAACGGAGTGTAGCACCCGTGTTTCAACGTGCATGTTCTGTGGACCTTGCATCCACAGCAGAGTCTTCTCTCGGGGCGTTCTAATTTCGTTAAGCCTGTTTCCTCTTCCCACGGCTCCCAGGCATAAACTTCCAGACAAATGAGACAATGGGGTTTTGTTGTTTCCGACATCTCAAAACAATGAATATGAATTTGTTTTTCAAAGGAGGAGTTATTTATATGTGTGTAATATGACGTGGGCTGGGCGTTGGTGCGTAACGGGTGTCCGTGAATGCGTCACGGGTGTCCGTGGGTGCGCCATGGGTGTCCGTCGGTGCGTAACAGTGGTCCTTCGGTGGGTAACGGTCGTCCGTCGGTGCGTAACAGTGGTCCGTCGGTGCGTAACGGTGGTCCCTAACGGACATCCTATATCTGGAGGGAAAAAATTGGTTATCGAACCGGTGTGCTCCCCTGCAGTCTGCTGTGCTGTCTGCCTCTGCCTGCCTGCTGCTGTCTGTCTGCCGCCTGTTTTCTCTGCCACCTGCCTGCTGCTGCCGCCTGCCTGCAACTACCACCTGTTTTCTCTACTGCCTGCCTGCCTGCCTGCTGCTCCCACCCGTTTTCTCTGCTGCCGCTGCTGCTCTGCCAGTGGTATTTGTCTCCTCTGCTGCTTCTGCTGGCTGCTGCTGCTACCTGCATTCCTAGTGGTATTTGTTTCCTCTACTGCTACTGCTGCTCCGCCGGTGGTATTTGTTTCCTCTGCTACCACTGCTGGCTGCTGCTACCTGCTTCCACCACAAATCAAAGGCTCCTATGAACCAGCTCATGGATGAGGAACATAAGAATACTTTGAATTTACAACAACTTTATTTTCTAAAAAGATATGTGCAAGGAACCTGTACATTCGTTTGTGTTTTGTGGGAGCACATCCTTTTCAGAAACACCTCGTAGTAAAAGAACCGTTTACGCGCTAATATTTTCCGTAAAAATACGCAGTTGATTGACAGGCGCCAGAAGCATTACATTAGACGAAATTGACAGACGTAAGTAATTTGAACCGGCGATGGAGCACAAATATGCAAATTTGCACACTGACTATAAAAATAATATTCAAATGTGATCGCTTTGTTAAGAAGTGTAACAGGCAAGTTAAAATTTCTTACTGGTCGACGGCTCATTTCAAGTTAGTTTTATAAATGTTTTTGGTCGTTATAATTTCCGACTATTCTGAATGCGAGATAACATCACAATATTTTGTGAAAGTCCTGAGGGAAATTAGTCACGCTTTTCAGTCACAATGTTTTTGAGCGATTCGAGGTCCGGCACAAAACTTTTGCTTTGTAAGGTGAGATATTCAATCCATCTATTTATACTTTGTGGTACAATTAACTTGACTTTCCAAATACTTTGTTGTTCAAACAGATTAGCTGTTATAGCTGCTTGTCAGACCAAATTATATTCTCACAGAGAAAAATATTTGCATGCTTCTGGTCCTTGTGTTTTTGTCAAATGTTGACAAAGTGCTATACTGATCGTTTAAGCCAAGGGATATAGCCTTTCTAAACAAGATCATATTTGCAATCGAGCGTTCACCATGAAAAGAGCGTCTTCACAAATACTTCATTACGTACCTGCTTAAATCGATCATCCATGTATGTTGCTCATAAATCAAATGCGTTGCTTGCCAGAATTCGGTTTTTTGGCTAGAAAGTCTTTTCCCTGTTTCCTTTTTTGGCCGATTTTCTTCATTCTTCCTTCTTCCATCATATTGTGGCAAAAAATTCTCGATTACTATTGCCTCAGGTACCGCACAGTGATAAGCTTTACAGTTGCTTTTGCGATATCTCGAAGTTCATTTTCGCTGCTCTGAAGATTTCAAGGTTCAATTCTCGCAACTCGTGTTCTTCATCTTATTAACTTTATCTGATCACTGATCCTTAAACAAAATAGACCTTTGTTGAGTTGGAAAATCGAAACGAAAAACCGACGCCATGAACATTAACACGTAAACAATATCTGCAGAGCAAAATTCTCCGCCTTTGTACTACACCCTGGAATTTGCAAACGCTGGACCAAGAAGACTATGGAGACAAAAGCAATACTTACCAGGGGAGGGACCGGGGGGAAATTTAATGAATAAATTAATCAGAATCGAGTGAGTGAGTGAGTGAGTGAACGAATGAGTGATTCCTTGAGTGAGTGAGGGAAATTCAGACCCACAACAAAACCTCATGGCATGACTACGTCATCCATGAGCTAAAAAGGGGGTGCCAAAAATTAGTAGTTATAGTCGCTTATAGGGCAAGTAGCCAATCAAGAGCCGATGCATCTCATTATTTCTATTGTTTTCGAGGATGCCTATTGTTTAAAAAGGGCGTGGCTCTTTTTGCCGAGGAAGGTGGCCTACTGAGCCGAGGAACCAGGCCTAGAGGTTCTATTGTTCAATCCAAGATGGTGGCCATGTCTATTGTTTTAGGGTTAGCAAGACGGTAGAACGCTATTGTTCTAGGTTAGGGTTAGCAAGACGGTGGAACGCTATTGTTCTAGGGTTAGCGGACCTGTCCGCTAAGGCATGTCGGTTAGGGTTAGCAAGACGGTGGAACGCTATTGTTTCTAGGGTTAGCGATTGAACACTTACTTGGCTGATCCTTGCTGCTTGCTTGCTCACGTCAGAAAAACAGAACCCGAACAGAACCATCGGATTTAAGGCGGTGGATTTGAGACGGCGGAACGCTATTGTTGGCGAGACAGTGGGACGCTATTGTTCTAGGGTTAGACGGCTTGATCCTTGCCCGATCCTTGCTCCAGGCGAAATGAGAAAAATGAGGAGACACTCGCCTCTTTTAGAGAGGTCTCTCCGTCACGTGACACAAAACGGGCATACACGCGTGGAACGCTCGGACGCATCGCAGAACAGGGTTGGGAGGGTATCCGAGGAACGTTCGGACGCATGCGCAGAAAATTGACACATATACATAAGTGAAAATGCCATTTAATGACTATAAATAAGGTCAAAGGAAGCACTTTATACAAATCATCAGAAATAAGGTAAAAATTGCAATTGAAAGAGTATATACATATTTACAGCAGCAGCTCCTTGATTGTTTTGGAAAGTGGTGAACAGGCAAACAGGAAAAACAAAATCACAGTTCGTAAAATCACCTACTTTAATAGTGATAAGAGTGTCGCAGCGTCTCTTTCCTCGGCTAGGGTGCCATATCCATAAGGATAGGTCTTGAACGTACCTGGATTTACCACGCGCTTGTCGAAGACCAGGCCATACTGTTTGGTTCTGGGTTTGACGCGAATGTCTTTCGTGGCCGGATCTCGGGTGAAGAAGAACGGGTTGGTAACAGGGACGTTGCGACGCATACCATTCGCCAGAGGGGATTGCACTTCGTCCAGCAAGTTGGTTTTCATCACAGCATAATTGAGTTGATCGTGACCACGCTTGTTAGACAGAGTGAACCCTCGCACTTTGCAACAGACCTTGTCGTTCTTGGTCACGTAGCCGTAGTTCTTGGGACCGGCGGAGGTGAAGTCGACGATGTAATCACCGCCATCCAACTCGTTGGTCATATCCCCCAGATAATCCCCCAACGGAATCTCTGGCTCACCAGGCTGCCACTTGTAGATCACGGAATCCGTATCGAAATAAACGGCTCGGTCTCCCAAGGTTTTGAGGTGTGTGTAGAGCCAGAGTCGAGCATGGCAGGTCGTGAAGGCGGCAATGAAGATGTTCACCTTCCCGTTGTCTTGGAGATCGTCCTTTAGAGGGGTTGTCACGACTTCCAACTAGTCTTCTGCACACACACGCATGGTGTTGATGGTCAGGAGTGGATCGTTCAACAGTTCATAGAGTCCGGCAGGCGTAGAGACGGCGTGAGTGGTGGATTTGAGAAGATTTTTGTCAAACTTCCCCCAATAGGAGTTGAGTTTGCAAGTGGCCTTTTGGCGATGAGGGTTGGGTCTAAAGAGATACCCTCACGTTGCCGGTAGTTCTCCACGAACTGGGCTTTCTGTTCTGGCGTTTGGGCCCATCCAGGGTAACCTGAAGACTCCTGCTTGCCTTTCAGCCACGTGTTTACGTACTCGGCGAAGAGGCCTTGTTTCCTCTGGCTTGGCGGGAAGTGCCACACCTCGTGGATGGGCACGATTTCATACCCCTGTTCGACCGCTTCCATCAGTTCGGGCGTGCACCAGGTACCATGGAGAACACGATCGGGGTCATCGTGGGAGCAGCGATGGGAACGGTCGAGCGAAGGTTTAGCCATCTCAGTCTCAACACAGGAACGGCACAGCGGAAAGGTGAGTTTGCCAAGACTTCGACGAGGGAGGACAGGATGGTAGAGACCACGAGGAGGTAAGATGTCCACTTTCACTAACCCACAGTAGTGTGCAATGTCTTGGTCTTCAGGGTGTGTGATGATGGTGGGGTGACCAATGGGATATTATCGTACTTGTTGACCGTGGGGTACAAGGAGGTGACATCCATGTATCGGATTTCCTCGCCTTGAGTCTAGCAACAACATGATGGAGGGTAGCCGCATAAGTCCTCCCACCGAAGAAAGCATCGCGCGGTTCCAAGGGGAGTACTATCTGGAGGTTGGTCAAGAAGGTACTGAGTTCTGGATCGGACATGATCATGCTGTCCCACTCACATTCCCAAATGACGATGAGAGAATGACCAGTACTTTGGAGGGTCATCTCCTTGGCTGCAGTGGCTTCCCTTCGTTCAGCAAAGGTACGGTCCGGGTTGACTTTGGACGTTTGAGTTTTCTTGGGAAAACAGGAACGGCATCCGTGCCATAAACACCCATGGAACTCATAAATCGTATTCGTGCTCGCATCGTATCCGTCCACGAGATGTCCTGCAATACGGAGTTCGCCCCCATTGTTGGCATGACGAATGAAATCGCCAGTGACGCCCGGAATGGGAGTGTCAGGGTACGCACTGGCCATCATTTCATCCCCTTCCAATTCGTCTGTCGAGGAATCGTGGGGGTAATGAGCGTGCCTTCGGCGTTCCTGCCATGCCAACCACTGCAACGCTTTGACCGATTGATTGGTACGTGCGCCATGCCATCCTCGAGGTGGTTCGACCGCAATGGTGTTTTTCTGGAGAAGTTTCTTCCTCCAATAGTGGTGACAGGCTGAGGCAATAGTGAGGCATTTCTCCATGGGGAGGAACTCGGCCTCCTTGTAAAACTCCTCCTGAAATTTCGTGCATCCCGCTTTCAGGAGCTTGAAGTCCGAGACGCAGTACTCCTCCACCTCCCGACGCATGTTGAATTAATAGTTGTTGGCGACTTGTTCGGCTTACCACGTCTTGAACTCCGCTTTCTTCTTGGTGGACATCCTCTCCGGGTCATAGTCAGAAGCGGGCGGCATGGGACCTTCATAGGTTTGATTCTGCAATGTATTGAAAAGATGAGGGAAGAAACCTTTTTTCAGTTCTGTCAGTCCAAAGGTGGCAGGAAAGGAGACCAAAGAGAAGGGCAGGAAACAGAGGGAATCTTTGAACGTCAGCAGATCCGACTTGACCGAAAAAAGATTGACCCCCACGGTGACTTGATGGGTAACCTCTCGGTGCGTGCGGTAGAGATGTTGGAGGATGAACATCCCTTCGTACGCCTTGAGATTGTGAAAGAGTACAATGACGGAACGATCATCCCCATCCGAGTCCGTACACGGTTCATTCAAGTACTCGAAGAAATCCTCAGTACAGTTTGGACCATAAAAGGTGTGGGTCTCCTCTTCCTCCTCCGACTCGGCACACACCATGATGGGGGTCTGTAAACCCCCCACACCCGTCACCGCTTCATAATCGGCATACACTAAGAGAGGCGGGTCCCGTTCCACTTGAGCAGTTCCTTCCTCAGCATCCATGGACACGATGGGGCGGGTACCCACTTGATGGAGAGGGAAGGTCTTCGTTCGCGGGGCATCGTAGTCCTCTCCTTCAGGCTGGATGAAACACTGGTGAGATGCTACGTCCACGTACTTGGCACAGTTGGAACACTCACTCCAACCGCACTTGTGTTTGCCATGTTTTCCCCCAATGTCATACTGCTTGCGGCAGGTTTGGCATTTTTTCAATGACACACAGAGACTTGGCTTTGGCAGTGGCGTTATGGAGGTGTGCTGCGAAACAGACAGGACCGTAGAAGGCACGATGGCAGATGTCGCACAACATGTGGGGAGGAGGGGCTCGACCTTGATGGGACTGCTTGGCCTTAAGAAAATTGGGACAGTTCTTCGTTCGGCAACAGGCACACCATTTGCCTTCGGAGGGGTGTTGAGCATAGGTCTCGTGATCGTACCCTTTGTCGCAGTCATGGCAATAATAAGACTTGCTGAGGAGCCCAGCAAACGAGTTGCACCCATCGTAATGACGGTCGGACTTGATGAGGAGGATAAGCTTCTCCGAGGGGTGAGGGCCTTTGAAGAGGATGGAGTAAGGAAGGTCCACTGTCATCACCTTGATTTGATAATCGGGAAGAGCCGCTTGGAATTTGGCCACCTCCTCCAGACCGCACGGGCATTCAGGGACACCAGCTTGACGGTGGAGCTCCTTGGCCAATCGGATTTGAATGGGACAACCTTGACGTAGATTCTGTAGTCGGGGTTGCGTGGACCGCCATCCGCCAAAGCCTTCATGGTGACGATGGCCCTACCACAGCAGAGGTCATCGTTGTTGGCGATGGTGACGATGCTGCGTTTACTCATTTTCTTCACCGCCGCTGTAGCAGGACGATACCGTTTGCCGTTTCCATGGCCTGGAGCAGGAGTACGGATGAAGGTACGTTCCGTGTTGAGGGGATGTTGACATTAAAGGACTCGTTGGAGTTTAGTTTACCTGCCAACGAGGTGAGGTACATGTCCAAACGGGGATCCCCATCCTGAAACTCCCTCACGGTGAAAGTGGAAGATTGGAAGGGATGCCGAAAGGTGTTTCAAGGCGGTGACAAGGGAACCTGAAGATGTGTGTGAGGAATCAGCGTGCGAGGGACCTTGCGGTGTAGGTAGGACAGAAGGCGAAGGACCATGTGATGTAGGTAGAACGGAAGGTGAAGGTTCAGCGAGTGGACGTTCGAAGGTTTGGAGTGACTCTCAGAGGTCAGTCGTTGCAGACACGCGCTCCTCCACGTCAGTTGTTTAGCGTTCCTAGACACTCGAAAAGAGTGACTCAGCCTTATAAATTAAATGGACGAATCGTTTTGTGCTCATTTCTTATGAAATCTCCATCGAGTTACGACGGCGAGAGAATGATGCATTTTTGTCAATTTTGTCGGAGAGCATTTAGCCGTAAGTTCAACAGAATTCGACACGAGGCAGTAAGTTGTCCTAAAAGATTTGATGGCGAAGAAGAAGAAATGACCAGTCTTTCAAGAGGAAGAAAACTTAAAACGAAGGACTGAAACCTACGAAGCGGACAATACGCAAGAAAATGGTGTAAATGAAGACCTTGATGAGGACGGGACGGTGGCGATGATGATGATGATGATGATGATGAGGATGAGGAGGATAACGAAGGCGAAAGTAACGAAGAAACTGACGAAGACGAACAAAATGTAGAAAGTGATACAGAAAATGAGACAGTTGATCCTTGGGAAAAACTATGAGAAGAAGTTATAAATGACTTGAATTCAGCTCGGGAGGAACAGGTGGAAGAATATCTACGCCAGGGTTTGTCAAAGGATGATGCTCAGGCTCAAGCGTCTAACCGTCTGCTTCCTGTTTACCGCAAAAAGCTACGACACTTGTATTTACATTACCTGAGGTGATATCACAACCTAAAAACTGACTCGGTGCACAGAAAGGTCATGAAAACATTACCAAACTTTATGGAAGACGATGAAATGGAATATACGGAGGCCGTAGAAGCTGCCATCAGTAAGCGAAAGTACCTGTTGAACAGTCTGTTTGACGTGGAAGATATTACTAAAGAAACATCGACTGATGACGACAACGTAACATTTGAAGCAAGGAAGAGAAAGTTTTACGAACCTTTTTACACTTGATCAATTAAAAAAGCAAATGAGATCTGCAACGACTGCCTTCATGTGTTACTGAGAATCAGGAGTGAATTTCTGTATTCAGTTGTGAAGATCAATGTGGAGAGTCGGTAGACTTTCCTGATTTAGAGCCGCTTTGTGGTTTCGAGAGGGATTTATTTATAAATTCAGTGCAAGTTATACGAACTAATATTGTACTTAATAAAGATGATTCTTATGTTGAGAACTGATGATGGCGAATTTTTATTGGTCTTACGTTTTACACGGGGTACCCAAGCTGACTTGCTAGGGGAATCAATTACTTTCCGGCAATTAAAATTTGTTGGAGTCATTCTCAACCGTCTCTACAATGTTGCGAGCAATTTTGGGCAATCAATGAGCAACATTGCCGTGAGTCAATAGAGTTGTTCGGTCGACACATCGACCAATTAAATGATTTTACTCAGAGCCACTCGGAGTAGTTTGAGAGCTCCTTTGCAGCTAACTCAGAGCAACTCTGAGCTATTAAGGAGCAGCTCAGAGCAGCGCAGAGTTAGTGGAAAAATGAAAGCAGCACGGAGGCGTCTCGCCAGACAGCAATCCCGCTCGCCAGTCTACACCACCTTTGAAGAGTTGTTTGCCAGCATCCCTTCACCTCCCAATCCTTTGCAATCAGTTCCATTTACATAGATCTCCACACGTCCGCTCGCCGAACCTTCACTCCAAACCTTCGCGCGTCCACTCGCCAAACCTTCACTTTCCGTTCTACCTACATCACATGGTCCTTCGCCTTCTGTTCTACCTACACCGCAAGGTCCCTCGCACGCTGATTCCTCACACACATCTTCAGGTTCCCTTGTCACCGCCTTGCTTGCCAGGAAACGTTTTTTTCGACAGAAAGGAGCGGAACGGAAATGTCAGCAATGGCAAGAGGACGTTGCTCGGGAAAAGGAACGTAATAGCCAACAATGTCGCCGTCGCGCTGAACTCGATCAGCTACGCCAAGAAGCGGCTCGCAAATGTAAGGAGACTGTACCTGAAAAAATTACCGTTTGAATTTCAAACTTTTACGGAAGAACCCTTCTGCCATTTACCTGACACTTTTTCTCGTGATTTTGTCGGACTTTGATTTCGAATTAGAAAATAGTTTATTGTTTGAAGATAGGATGTCGCGCTATTTTGCCATGTTAGTTGTCTATATTCCCTGGATAGTTTCTTATTTTACTTGGATTATTTGATTGTAACCTTAGATTATACACGATTTTTACTGTTTCAATTCTGTCTGTATTATCGCACGTGCGTCCAGCGCGTCCCTAGTAACCGTTACTAAGCGCATTCATCGCATGGTGATCGAGACTAGGGACCTTAAGATACCAGGACGGGACGAGCTAGGACGGCTACCGGAAGTAAATTTACTCAACCGGGCATGCGCACGAGAACTCTAGCAACATCTCTCTGCCGTCCTCGTCTCGTCGAAGACGTCATTTCGCCCGTTTAGCCGTCGTATCGAAAACGTGAGTATTTTGCTCTTGTTTTGCCTCGACATATGCTCCAATCGACCTTATTTTCAGTCATATTGATAAGAATGTTCCTAAGGTTCACATTTTTCGTGATTGTAGTGTATAATATTACGCTGAGATACGAAACTGAGATTAAAAATATTCCTCGTCTGTTCGTTTGTGTTTCAGCAGGTTTCAGTCAGTGTTCAGGCGGCGTCACGAGTATGCAAGCTCGAAGCGAAATTCAAACTGTATGCATTTAGAATATAGCAGTGTAAGTACAGTCGATAAAGTGTTGAATGCCATGAAAGCTTCTATCGAGCAATTAAAGTACCGTCACATTTTCAAACTGATGTTTAGCTGTTGTTTTTTCTACTAAACAGAACTTGATGCAATGTTTGTTTTATGTTTATAAAGCTTGTTACAATTACAGATCGAAATTTAAGTGTTCACCAAAAGTCAGGATTCTCCGGCGACAGAATTCTCAAACGCTCTGGTGCCTTCCGGTAAAAAGCCATCTGAAACAGGGCGGTCAGATTGTTGGTTTAAGTTTTTCATACGGAAATTCTGGCTGTTTCATTTAATAGAATACTTACATATGTTTGCTACGCTTGTAAATAAAAAGAAACTCAATATCGCTGATCACCATCTCTTTTATGGTCCCTTTATAGTCTATAGGATGTCATTGCTTCTGTGAATGGCTTTTACGAAGTTCGAATTATTGCCGTCGCCGTCCTTTAGCTTTGCGAAAATGCACATCTTAAGCATTTTATTTTTGGCGGCACAACGGGGCCCTCGAAAGTTTCCCGCGTCCAGTGCCGTTCCCGTCCTAGCCCTCCCGTCGTCGTATCTTAAGGTCCCTATTGTGAGTCCAAGGGTCGTCGGTTCGATCCCTGACACCTTCCATGTTTTTTTCTTTTTCTTTTTAACGGAGTCATCTTTTTTATTACCTAAGTATAACCGTCTTGAAATCGACAACGCACTTTATAACAGTTCGCGTTGAAATGGTCCGGTGCCCAACCAATAATAGCGAACTTAAGCAAAGACGTTTTTGAGACGCGGACGGTGACCGGAAGGAGAACACAACTGCTTTTGGTGTGCTCTGAACTCAACCAATCAGTTGGCAAGCCCTCGTTTAAGTATTTCAAACTCAACACCACTTTAAAAAGAATTGTAGCCAGCGCCAGGGAAAAGAAATGCCAACTTCCGGCTGCCGTTCGCGTCTCAAAAACGTCTCTGCTTAAGGTCCCTAAAATTTTTTAATTTCACGACGGATACGAAGGTAAAAAACTTAAATCTTTTTTCGTCATATTACTGACTAAATAGATTCAACAATCCTCACATAACAATAAGTCCAACAAATCGCTCGTACGCATCTTCCACATATCCCGTTCGCGACACATGGCTCCGTACAACGGTTCGTAATATCGACTTGTCTCTACTTCGGTTTGCGTGGACTGAGAGATCGGTGCTTTCCCTTCTTGAATCCGTCGTCTGACGGCTTGCACGGTGAAGGTTTCGACTTGAAATCGTTTCGCCGCTAATTCCTGGGCAATGCGCCATTCGCCATCGTTCTGTTGTCGCGCAATGTTAGTATTAATGGCATCCAATGCTTGCCTTTTCAGTCATGATTCGTTTGAGCTCTTGTCTCTCCATTTTTATCTCTATAATGACGGGGTGTCGAACGGGTTAAATAGTTTTTCCTCTGCGAGAGTTCATGCGTGATAAAAATGAGGCAGAGACGAGTGGCGTGAACTTAACGAGACCTGTGTCTACAAAGAACACTGTTATATCGTGGCTTTTGCTGGTTTTGTTACGTCATGTGTTGAGTTGCGTGTGTGCGCTTGCGCACTAGAAGACATTAAAGGAATACAGTTGTGTGTCTCATACGTTTCGTTGCTCACTGAGTATTTCGGCTCGGAGGTCCTCGGTTATAACATTTTGGCGACGAGGATGGGATCCTTTTGTGATTTACTACTGTTTCGTCGTATTTGTTACACCGGATGAAATTCTTTCAGTTCGTTTTGTTCGTTTGTACTTTCGCCCACGTGCTTGCTGGCGTGTTTGTGGTTGCCGCCATGGCTTCACCGTTGCTTGGTTCTGTTGGAGAATTCGAACCGTCCTCTGAGGCTTTTACTGTGTACCTTGAAAGGCTTGACCAGTTCTTCGTAGCCAATGATATTGGCCAGTGTCCTGCTGATGCGACTGCAGCTGTTGTTCGGGAAGCCAGTAAGAAAAAAGTCGCCGTGATGATCTCCCTAATTGGTAAGAAGACGTACGGCACTCTTCGCGATTTGTGCAGTCCTGAGAATCCGAAAGAGAAAACCTTTGAGGCGTTATGTGAATTACTGCGACAACATTTTAAGCCCAAACGATTGGAGGTTGCCGAATCTTACAGATTTCATCGATGCTGTCAAGAAGAAAATGAAACCGTGTCGGTTTACAGCGCTCGTTTGAGACATCTGGCTTCGACTTGTAATTATGGTGAGTTCCTGAGCCACTCGCTTCGTGACCAGTTCGTGTGTGGTATTCGCAATCCAGCTACACGGAAAAAACTCTTGAGTGAGGATCGAACATTTCAACAGGCCCTTCAAGTGGCTGTCGCCGACGAAATTGCAGCTAAAGAGACTTTACAAGTCCAACAACAACAATTGTCTCAACCGGTGAATTCAGTTGCGAAGGAGTTTTCCACCATACCTTCCCTTTCCCGTGGAGATTCACGCACAAAGTCTGCATCACGGACATCTCCTCGCCATGCTTCGTCTACGTCTCAGCAAGCGACGTCTTATGCTTGTTTTTCGTGTGGGAATTCTGACCATGTAAGATCGAAATGCCAATTTAGGAACGTTGTTTGCCACAACTGCAACTTACGAGGACATATTGCTCGAGTTTGTAAGAAAGGTGGAGTGAATACCATGAGTTTCGAAGAAGAGTTCCCTCAGGAGCAGTTATCTGATGAAGATGAGTTGTATGTTGTTTATGATGTTAATGCTATGTCAAGATCTGAAATTTGTGTGCCCCTGAAGATTGAAAACAATGATTGTAGTATGCAGTTGGACACTGGGTGTGCACTGTCCCTCGCCCCAATTACTTTTGTGAAACAAGTATGCCCCAATGTTGAAATGAAACCCTCAAATGTTGTACTTTCAACCTACACTGGTGAAACTGTGCGCCCCTTGGGAGAAGCGTATGTGAATGTTGAGTACAAAGGATCACAGCATACACTTCCTTTGCTAGTTGTACGTGAGGGAACTACTGCCTTATTTGGTCGAAACTGGCTTTCTGATGTCAAACTGGATTGGACGAATTTGCCTGGTTTAAATCACATTGGACCCTTGCCATGTTGTTCCTCTACAAACCCTGTTCACCCAGAAAACCAGACATTAGAATCAGTCCTGGAACAATACAGTGAATTATTTCAGTCCCCACTTGGATGTTACACTGGGGATCCAGTTGTGCTAAATGAAAGTAAAGAGGCCAAATTTCACAAAGCCAGACCAGTTCCTTACGCCTTACAGTCAAAAGTGGAGAATGCTTTGCTGAAGATGGAAAAGGATGGTGTGATTGAACGGGTGACGTCTGCGAGCAGTGCAGCTCCTATTGTAGTCGTTTAGATGATATCCTGGTTGCTGGCACAGATGAAGAGGACCACCTTTGCACACTATCCCTAGTTTTGGAGCGACTTCTTAGTGCCGGATTCAAACTGAACAAGACAAAGTGCAAATTTCTTCAATCGTCAGTGGTCTACCTTGGTCATGTGATAGATGGAGAGGGCTTACACCCCACTGAGGATAAACTAAAAGCCATCCGTGATGCTCCCAGACCCAAAGATGTAACTGCCTTGAAGTCTTTTCTGGGACTTATAATGTTCTATTCGCGTTTCATGCCTCATCATTCTACAGTACTAGCACCTTTACATCAGCTACTTAGGAAAGGTACTCCATGGAGGTGGTCGAAAGTTGAAGAAGATGCATTTGTTGCAGCAAAGCAGCTCATCCTCAACTCACAAACATTGGTGCATTATGACCATACATTGCCGCTTTTCCTCTCGTGTGATGCTTCATCTTATGGCGCTGGAGCAGTCCTGTCGCATCAAATTGATGGACAATTTCGACCTGTGGCTTTTCCTTCTTGCACCTTGACCCATGCTCAACAAAATTACTCCCAGCTAGAAAAGGAGACCTTCAGCATCATCTTTGGATTGAAGCGATTCCGACAGTACCTGTATGGCTGTTCCTTTACAATTTTAACTGACCATCGACCTTTGCTGACTCTCTTGGGTCCTCAGAAACCTGTTCCTGCTCATGCAGCAGCACGACTTCAAAGATGGGCACTTATCCTTGCTTCATACAACTACAGGATTGAGTATCGCAGTACTGGAGCACATGCAGATGCAGACAGCATGTCTCGTCTTCCTCTACCTCAGACATGGTCACCCAGATGTGAAAATGTTGAATGCTACTTCTTGGACACTGAAGTTGTGACTAATGTGACCAGTCAGATGATCAAGAAAGAGACTCAGGTGGATCCAGTTTTGTCTCAAGTGTACAATTATGTCATTAGTGGCTGGCCATGTGTAGTGGATCCCACCCTGGTACCATTTAAGACTCGGAGAGACGAATTAAGTACCCAGCAAGGCTGCATATTATGGGGTGCTCGAGTTATTGTCCCTCCTTCACTCCAAGAGAAAGTGTTGCAAGAACTGCATGACACTCACCCCGGAATATCTCGAATGAAAGCGTTAGCAAGATCTTATGTGTGGTGGCCCAACATTGATTCTCATATTGAAAGAACTGTTTCTTCATGTAGCACGTGCCAGTCTATGAGATCAAATCCTCCTACCGTTCAGATTCATCCTTGGACCTACCCAACACGACCGTGGTCTCGTATTCATGTAGATTTTGCTGGGCCAGTCTCTGGATGTACTTACCTTGTTGTTGTAGATGCTTACGGCAAATTCCCAGAGGTAGTCAAAATGACTAATACGTCAGCTAGAGCAACTGTTACTGCATTGCGAGACATCTTCAGCAGACACGGTCTTCCAGAAATCATCGTGTCCGACAATGGGCCACAATTTACGGCTACAGAATTTCAACGATTTTGTTCAAACAATGGAATTTTGCACCGTACTTCAGCAGCGTACAAGCCATCCACAAATGGACAAGCTGAACGTGTTGTGCAGATTTTGAAATCAGCTATTAAACAAGCCCATGTTACGAATGCTGACGTAGCTGCTGTCATCGCCAAATATTTGTTGGTTTACCGAAACACGCCACATTCTACAACAGGTGAATCACCTTCGATGCTTCTTATGGGCCGGAGACTCCGCACCCGCCTGGATTTGCTGAAACCTTCAGTTGAAAAACACGTTGAGGCTCGCCAATACAGTACAATGCTAAGTCGCACCGCACATAGAGGCCTTCGCCAGTTCAATGCCGGTGATCCTGTTCTGGCTCGTAATTATGGAAGGGGAGAGAAATGGGTGCGTGGAGTAATTAGTGAGGTCCTTGGTTCTCGTCATTACATTGTCGAGGTGGCAGGTAATTTGTGGAAACGACATGTGGACCAACTGTTGAGACGTCCTGAAGATGCTGCTCCAACGTGTCGCCCTTCAGTGGTTGAACACCGGTCTGTGCCACTTGATGTGTCCCCTGATATGGACCAGCCTTGCGAGATGGTTCCTGATTCAAGTATTCCGTTTGCTCCTATACCTACTACGCTGGATGAGCCCCCTTTGATTGTTACTCGGGAAGATCCTCACCTGGCAAACCAGTTACCAACAGTGTCAAAGCCAATTACTAACACTGCCATGTTTTCTCAACCTAGTTCATTGCCCGAGATTTCTGATTCTGTCAGTGCCGATGACACCTTGTTAGTTCACCCGAATTCTTCATGTGGAAATTCTGTTAACACTGAAAAACGTTATCCTACCAGGACAACTCATAGGCTTCCTAGCTATTTGAAAGATTACGAGTTAAAGTGATGGCAGTAACTGACCAAGAAACTTTCTTTTCTTTTTCTTTTAAGGGGGGAAATGTTATATCGTGGCTTTTGCTGGTTTTGTTACGTCATGTGTTGAGTTGCGTGTGTGCGCTTGCGCACTAGAAGACATTAAAGGAATACAGTTGTGTGTCTCATACGTTTCGTTGCTCACTGAGTATTTCGGCTCGGAGGTCCTCGGTTATAACAAACACCACCTCCCGCAATGCCTCCCCCTCGTAGGTATAAGAGTTCGTGAGAGGTCTTACATTGGCGGAGGGCGATTTTTCTCGACCATGTTAAAACAACGGGGCGACTTATCTCGACCTTGTCAAAACATTAGGGCGACTTCATTCGACCATGCTAAACATGAGGGCGACTTTTCTCGACCTTTTATTTGACCTTGTTAAAACATCAGGGCGACTTTTTTGGACCTTGTTAAAACAACAGGGCGACTTTTCTCGTTTGAAATTCACTGCATTTTTCAATATCACTCTGAGTAGTTTGAGAGCTCCTTTGCGCTAAGTCAGAGCAACTCTGAGCGCTGGATAGTAGGTAGATAATTTCTTCTTTTTATTTTTTCCTCTGCGAGAGTTCACGCGTGTATCCTCGTTTTGTGTCACGTGACGGAGAGACCTCTCTAAAAGAGGCGAGTGTCTCCTCATTTTTCTCATTTCGCCTAAAGCAAGAATCGGGTGAAGATCAAGCCATCTAACCCTACAACAATAGCGTTCCACTGTCTTGCTAACAATAGCGTTGCGCCGTCTCGCTAACCCTAGAACAATAGCGTTTCGACGTCTCGCTAACCCTAGAACAATAGCGTTCCACCGTCTTGCTAACCCTAACCTAGAACAATAGCGTTCTACCGTCTTGCTAACCCTAAAACAATAGACATGGCCACCATCTTGGATTGAACAATAGAACCTCCAGGCCTGGTTCCTCGGCTCAGTAGGCCACCTTCCTCGGCAAAAAGAGCCACGCCCTTTTTAAACAATAGACATCCTCGAAAACAATAGAAATAATGAGATGCATTGGCTCTTGATTGGCTACTTGCCCTATAAGCGACTATAACTACTAAAATTGAAGCCAAAAAAAGAATATGTTGGGAGACGATTTGTGCGATTTCCATCGAAAAAATGTCTGTCAAAAAAATTGGTTGTTGAAATTTTTTTTGCGCCCCCGATAAATTGGGCCTGCCCGGTTGTTTTCAATTGGTCCCCTCCCGAGAGAAGTATATTCTCTAGTCGACAAATCACCACCTGCTCAGGAAAGGTTTGTTTTGCCGAAATAAGGTTACAAGGATACGTTTTTTATGTGACGAAGGAACAGAAAAAAACATATGCTGGTGGATTTATTTCGGCAAAATAAGGCTTTCCTGGGCCGCTCGTATTTGTCGACTACAGAATATACTACTACACGAAAGCTTAAACATGTTTAAAAGCTGTTTAGTTAAACACAGTTCAAAATTGTTTTCTTTATAAAAGCTGCTTACTAATGTTTTTTGACTACAAACTCAACGCAAATTAAAGAACATGTTAAGTTTATCTGAATCCTGCATAAAAGCCTGAGTTCCAGTTTTCATTTTCCTAAACCTGGTTTAATTAAACATGTTTAGTTGGTGAGAAAGGGGTATAAGAAACAAACGACATAACCGTTAATGACTGTTTCGTTTGCAGTGGTTTCCATGTGAAGGTTAAAAACGTACAGCTTGTTGAGAGTCTTGACAGAGGAGGTTAATGTAAGTGCACCCTTCGTCCACCCCGCTTTCTCCATTTGTGAGCCAATAAATGAGTTGCCAGTAATCGGCTCCCTGTCTTATGCGCATCGGATTCTGGGATCGCCAGGGGGCAAACATTGCCAGAGGCTAGAAGAAAATGTATGGCGAAAAGTTGTTTCGACGTCCAAATCAACGATTTTGGAGAGAGATCAACGCTTTTTCGCCACTGCTTTATCAGAAATGGGTTTGGGCAATGTTGATACGTGGAAAGTGTAAGTTTTTGTTTGAATAACCGTTAAATATATGATAAAATCTACCGATAAACTTCCCTGCTTGCGTAAGGTTTATTGTGAAATTGACCTTACGTAATGGTCTCGAAATATTGCAAAATTAGGTATAGATCGGGAGGAAATGACTAAATAAAGCCTTTTTAGTTGTATTTACATGCGTACGGGCTGTTTTCTTATTAGTTATATCTTCCATAAACAAATTATGGCTTCTGGAAATTTACCTCCTCAAAAAGGAGAGAAGTCGTTGTCAGAGGTGATGGAAATTGTTTTTACCGAGCTGTTGCTCTTTGGAGGGATGAAATAAGCGTAGGTTAAGCTCTCTTCGAAATCTGCGGAGGAACATGTCAAGAACAGCAAGATTACAGGAACTTGGGCACAAACTGTGAACATATTTTCATCTGCACTACCACTATGCTTTCTCTTTCTTGACTTTTTCTTATTGCTCCCTGTAGATCTGATCTTTGGAGCAAGATTTACCTCCACAATCGTACCCTCTCATGCACAAAGTTGGTGTAGGGCCGGGCATTCAAACGGTTCTCATAACCTTGTACAAAATGATTTGAACGGACCTTCGTACTCGTTGTAAATTGAATTGATCACGATTAATAGCGCTAGCCCACAAAAAAACATCTTTATTATTCTTGGGCGAGTAGAATCTTAATACTTCAACGTGAGGAAGAATCTTTTGCTTTTCTGGGTACCTTCGATCGTTGTCACAACCCCAGACAGCAAAATGATCACCACTGGACATATTTCCAATATTATTTGTATTAATGAGCTTAGAAACAAGCTAAAAGTAACCTGTACACACGCAAATACAACTGAAAAGGTTTTATTGAGTCATTTCCTGCCGATTTATACCTAATTTTGCAATATTTCGAGACCATTACGCGAGGTCAATTTCACAATGAACCTTTATACGCAAGCAAGGAAGTTTATCGGTGGATTTTATCATATATTTGACGGTTACTCAAACAAAAACTTACACTTTCCACGTATCAACATTGCCTAAATCTATTTATGTTAAAACAGTGGCGAAAAAGCGTTGATCTCTCTCCAAAACCGTTGATTTGGAGGTCGAAATAACTCTTCGCCATACATTTTCTTGTAGCGACTGGCAATGTTTGCCCCCTGGCGATCCCAGAATCCGATGCGCATAAGACAGGGATCCGATTACTGGGAACTCATTCATTATGACCAATAAGCACTTCGCGCCTGTTGCGTATTCGTTCCCAGAGTTCCCTTGAGATTCAAAATGGTGGAACAGAGGAGACCCTGCGGACGAGCTTGTTTGCTTGCTTCGATCGCTTCGATCGCAAGCCTGTTCGATGCAGAATGTTTGCGTAGGTGCATCGAAATTTACATCGCAATGAGTTGGTCGTCATAGTTCAGTCAGGCTTGGTGTCGAATGCAGGTGTGTAAAGTTTATTTCATGTCGTTAAATATCTTTTTAGTTGAGTTTTATTTCGTGCAACTGCCTCCAGGTTTTGTCGGAATTCAACTGACGCTTTTGGCGGCAATCAAGGCCAAATTTATGCGTGCAAGTCGAGGCAATGTATGTGACGAGTAATTCATGTTGTTTGTTGAACACTTGATCGTCAAGAAGCTACTCCTGTGTTTAAGTTTGTTTTGAACTTTGATCTAGTAAAGAGATGAAGCTGGTTATGTTCGTTGGTTGGTTCTCTACTTTTGGATCTTTGCAATGACTATTAGAAATTCAGATTAAAAATATCATAAGTGACATTTTTTCCAGGTTGAATCTTAGGAATCACTAAAATGTGAGTCGAACCCCACTTTTCCATGTAAAGTATTATAGTAATTAACCTCACAAGAATACCTTTGTGTTAACTCTGTCTCTACAAACTCAAGTTGCTCAGACTGTCTCTTGATGAGTTGAATGGGATCAGTTCGACGAGGAGTGTTTGGAAAAGCTTTAACTGTGATTTTATTGCTCACTTTCTATCCCAAGTGCATCGTCTAACTTTAAATAGACGGAGTCTCTAGTTTATGGTTTTCATTTTCAGATTTTTAATATTTTCGATCCATACATGTTCAAGAACTCCATGTAGTGCCAAAGTTTTCTTGTTTCCAAAATACGTTGTTATTACATGTAGATATATATAATAATAAACTTTATTCAAACACAATGGCAATAGAATTAATGTGTGTTTACAAATGTAGTATATGGTATTATATATAATAATAAAAAAATGCATATATAATAAAATAATAATAAAATCTAAAAATTACTATAGTCTTAGTGCTCTTGGGACAAAAGATTGCTGTTGTCTCACTGTATGTGATAAGGGCACTTGATTACATTTTTTGTGTCGGAGATTATAGGTATGATCAGATTGTTTAAATAAGTGTTTAAAGGTATTGCTCCTCATCATCCATTCCAGCTTGTTTTTGGTAAGGTTGCTTCTACTTGCTAGTGTTTCGAGGGCATTTTTTGGAAGGCCAAGGATCTTTAAACAATGGTCCTGTACTCTTTGAAGCTCTAGGGAAAGATAGTCAGGAATACCTCCCCAAATAGGGCACGCATACTCAAGCAAAGGTCTAATTTTTGTTGTGTAGGTCGTGAGGCCAACTTCATCAGGAAGATGTGCTTTCTTACATGCCCTAATGTGATAGATACGTTTGTTAGCTTTCTTGAGTACACTTGAGATGTGTGAGTTCCATTTGAGGTTATCCTGAATTTCCACACCTAGCAGTTTAAATTTTGTTTCTCTGTCAATCACCGTATCATTAATGCATAAGTGAGGAGGGTTATCACTGTGTTTCTTGAAGGAAGACCACATGTCTTTTGTTTTCTTGGCGTTCAGTTCCATCTTGTTCTTATCTGCCCATAATTTCACCCCATCCACTCCTTCCTGCATATAACTTTCCTAGTGTAAGGGTACTATTTGGTAAAGTCAGCAAATTTGCATGATTTGATGCCAAGACTACTTGGGATATCTTTGTCAACATCATTGATATGAACAAGGGATACTAGTCACAGATGCCTGCTTTTTTTGTGAAGTACAGAGCAGTAAGGAATGTACATTTACAGTCATATTTAAAGGGCATTTATGTCATATGCAAATGCAGGGCATTTTTGGCTGAAAAAGGTGGTATCGTAAAATTAGGAAAGATTTCCACACAGCCCCAAACATTAATTATACATACATCACTGTCATACATATGTATTAACCCTGTTCCAAAAACGAGTAGAGATTGAGCACTGGGAGCCCGAGCACTTTATAGCTAATTAAAAGCTTTATTGGTTACCAGTACGATTACAATAAAAAAGAAAAGATTTAGCTATGTGCTTGTGTCTTTCTTTTGTTGTTTTTGAAGAGATCTGCATCAGCATGAAGATGCTTTCTCCATTCAATTTCAAAACACAACCAGCTTCAGCCGCATTGGAAACTGGAGATGACACTTACATCTCATGTCTACCTTCCAGTAGATAAAAGTGAAAAATGACAAGGGATGAAACTCTTTCAAGAGCGACTTTCTCTTAAGGCTCTTACCATTGAAGAAAGACAACTAAGAATTCTGCCAACACTTTAACATAAGGTTGAATTAAATACTTGTGTTCAATATTGTTCTTCAGGATAACATTTTTACCAACAAACCTTGTTGATTTTTGAAGGCAGTTTTTGTGATATCACTGACTCCACTTGACTTGACCAGAAGTTGCTACAACACGTTCAGCACCTCTTTTTGTCAAGGTGGTCCTTCTGTTCTTGTGACAAGTTCTTTTGTTATTTTTTATGGGCTCACGAGTTGAAAATAAAAACCAAAATGCACCATGTGTGATAACAGTCTGCTGATCAACAGTTTTCTTTTAAGGAGACTGAAATTAACGGGAGCCGATTTGGACACAAGATGGCATTAAAATTACTGAGAGATGTTTGGGATCTGTAAAGAACTGAAAGAGGAAAAATGTGACAGTAAATGTAAAATGTGCGTCTTACAACATTGGTATTAAATGCACCATTTGTGTTGTACATGCTTGTCACATGTCTTGCATGGCTGATTGCTTGAGTATTTTGAATTTTCTGTTGAATAAGAAATCAAACCACACGTTGTTGGCTTCTGTCATGCAGGTCTTTTGATTCCGATAGAAAGAGAGCATTAAATCTAATTTAGGATGAGCAGGATACTTTTTAATACTAGCAAAGTGGGCTCGCGTTCACTGGAGTCACAGGTTCACTCATCTCGACCATTAAAATGTAAAATTTGTAACCCAATCTCACTTCCAGTGACAGTTGGTGAGTCGTTAGAGTCGCAAATGCAGCATGTAAAATGCCCAAAGAAAGACACAGACATGTAGGTAAATCTTTTCTGTTTTATTGAAATAACCAATGAGGTAACCAATGAAGCTTTTAAATAGCTTTGAAGTGCTTGGGTGCACTGTGGTTTGAGTCACAAAATACATGTATAATCACTCTCTGTGGAAATCTTGCCCTAAAAATTAATGATCACAGAAAGGCAATGCATGGTCCAATTTCAACAAAGTAAGGAGCATTTTAATCATGAAAGACAGTTTCAGATGAACTGATAACAAATGATGTTGATGTAGTTGCTATGGCAACCAAGTGATGTCATTCCTATAAAATGCAAATTATGAAAATTATGATTATACTTGAGGGTGTTACATCTGTTAGAAAAAGTTAAAGCTACAGTAAATGTGAAAAAGGGCAATTCATCCAGACACAATTTCTCACTTTTAGACTGGCACTGACCAAAAATGGATAGCAGTTTTAAATCTTAACTTTGATGAACATATTTGTGTATACTGACGTTAATTGTGTGATTCAGTTTTTCCCTTATGCTCTCTTCCAGAGAAATATTGGGAAAAGATACATTGTCACGGACGTTACATAAAAAACAACCACATTGTCAGTGCATTGACATAAAGTGAAATTTCCTGTGAACTATCAAAGTGTTTTACGAAACCTGCTCTAAATATCTGCAGTTTGGTCTTTGTGTTAACTGAAAATGTTGACTTCAGTTTCACAAATTAAGGTCAGAGACGTTACTTTTTGCACTATAAAATGTTACTTGGCCATTTAAAATAAATTGAATAAATTTATGTCATCATTTTCTTAATTGCCATTTCATGCCCAACCCATGAAAACATGCATTCAGGGGTGTTTTGGAGGACATTACATGATTTTTACATCAAATATTTACTGATTTCTCAGCAGTCTTCAGTTGTGAGCATGCTCCTAGATACCTGAGCCATGTTTTTTGCATATAAAATGCCTGCTGGGTGTAAATGTGCACAGAAGGAGACATTGTCTTTCATTAATGTTGCATTTTTTTTTAACCATTTTAATTGTTTGTACTCAAGTCTAAGAAGTGTAATGTCAGTGACATAGCATGTTACAGTTAACCAGAGTTTGTTCGCTATCAGAGAGTTTCTATTAGATGTTAAGCTTTGTAGCAGGATTGTCTTGAAAATCTATAATGTAGTTTTTTAAAGAAAAAAAAAAGTTGTCTAAATGTCATGGATGTTACATAACGTCCATGACATTAGTTCATATTGTTGCTGGCATTTCTAGAAATTATTTTGGAAAAAGTTAACATGAGGAATGTATTGTAGACCATTGTCACCAACGAAGTGGAATTTTATTTTCTGAGCACCATAACGTGTCCACTTTGTAGTGCAGGGTATAATTCCAATTAATACACCTTTTGAAAAATCTTGCTTATAACACCACTCGTGTGGAATTGCCCCAAAACACCATCAGTTGAAAGTTTGTACATTTGACCACAGTTAAAATACAAGAGACCCAACTGTGAGAACTTTTCAAGCAATCAGCTCTGCTTAATAAATGTCATGCATAATTAATGAGTTTCTGCATAGAAACAGCTCAATATTGAAGAATGCTACATCACCAGTTGAAGACTGCAAGTACACACAATGTGATTAAAAGGGTTGCACTGAATTTTACAACAGAATGTCTTTTTTTCATTCTTTCTCTTTTAAGGAAAACAAATGATTATTAACACAACAGCATGGTGAAAATCTAGCAGTGTATATCAAAATTCTTAGTAAAGTAAAATACCACAAGAAAATTTAATCATCTGTTGTCTTTTTCTGCCCAGGAACAAAGTACCTCTTTCATGCATCACTCAGTCCATCTACATGTAATACTAATCTGAACTTGTGCAAGGGGTTGTACCTTTCAGAGTCACATTGTGCCTCAGACCTCATGTTGTCATTGCAGTGGCAATACTGTGATATTAGCTACAGTCTGTAGTAAACATTTTGAGACATACCTTTAGCGAAAAATGGAGTTGACAAGCATGCATAACTTTTCCAGTACATGGATAACTTCCTTTTGTTGACCAGTCCCATCAACAAGGTAAGCCCCTTGCACTCCCAGTGTGACATCCTGCTTGCTGGTGATAAATCTTTGCCACGAACATAATTATTGGCTGCATACATTCTCATTTCGTTTACAATCTTGAGGAGAATTTCTTGAGTCAGAAACAAGTAAAAATAAACAAAGGGCGATGATTGTGGTGAAGGCATATTTTTTTTACACCAGGTTCAGTGAATTTGAAGGCATCGTCAACAGAAGGTTCTGGAGGATAAACATGCATCCAAACACTTGGGATGTTTTCACTCAATGAATTGCTTGATTCACTATCAAAAATTTCTTCTTCACTGCTGCTTCCCTTTGATTGCAAATAGACGTAACTACTTTCATTCTCGAAATTTACTTCAAAGTCCATGTTACTAGCAGATTCATCATTCACACATGCAGCCACCAATTTGCTAAAATTGTAGTCGTGTTTGCCTCGTACCTCCCAGGATTCTCGTTGTTTTCACCCATCTGTTTTTGCTAACAACACCTACTACTTCAGATTGGTTGCAAAAGCTTCCTGTATAGTAGCTACAGTGTAACTGTTCGTTGGTCAGTAGAAATTATTTTAACTCCTATAATCCATTCACAATAATTGATGTCAGAAAATTTGGCCAATTTCATCATTCCTGGCACATCTAGGAGTGTACACTATGGCTGATCTAGTCGGCCTCTGGCACATAATTTATAGGGTTAAGCATGAGACCTGTAGTGCAGTTTAAGCTTACAAATAGCTGTGGAATTTATTGTTTGGTCTTGTAGCTTAGTTACAGGTAGATATACATAGTTCTATGATCCTGTGATTTAAATGTGCATTTACAAGATGTTTCTGACAGCTGGTCATTTCCTGCTGAATAAGACTATGCAGCCCTTACTTGGTGTAGATCTTTGACATGGTTTATCTATCTATCTATCTATCTATCTATCTATCTATCTATCTATCTATCTTTATTACCTTTGCTTTGACATTAATATTTTCTTTTAGTGAAACTGGCAGACATAAAATAGAGTGATCACTTAATAAACTGACATCAACCTCACTCAAGCCTCACAGAGCATTCATAGGAAACCAGTTCAATGGACATGTATTACTGTGAGAGTACTGGTATTGTTTCATTGATCCTGGGGTATACAAGGACAGTAAAAGTGTTAGTATTACTCCAGAGGCTTGCAGTGGTTTTTTGGCCTGGGGATGTACCTTTTGAAATCAAAATTTCTTATAGAAGACAAGCTACAATTTCCTTGAAACTACAACATCGTTTTGACGTACTAGCAAAGTTTACTTTCTCATTGGTTTCCAAGAAACAGTCATTAAAGTTAATGTTAACCTTCAGGGGTGTCTTTCAGAAAATCACTTGTCTGCATGTTGTTTTTAAAGAAACCCCAGGACACTATACATCAGTGGAAAGCTAATAAAAGGTAGAAGCTGAAAATAGCTCTACCTTTGACAAATTTTGTTTTGGTAGGCAAGTGCAAGCGTTCAAACGCAAATCTAACCATGTTTACTCAACGGAATTAATTGCCATTGGGTTACCACAGACATTGAAATAAACTGGACTATATCACTGAGGAGATAATAGGCTAACAAAGTGTTGAGGCTTTTTCAATATTTAATTTGGTACCTGAGACCATTGTGAAGTTGGCCAATATTGCAAATACAATTTTTCTCCAAGCATATCACACGGTTGGACACCATGGGCAAAATATTTCGAACTTTGTAAAAGTCTCACACACTTTGGTGAGCCAATGTGTGATGAACATTTTAGCCACATTTTGTTCAAATCCGATAAATCTAGATCAAGATTAATTCATTTGAATGAAGGAATACATGCAAAAATAAACCCCGAGTTTTTGGCCTTCAAAGATTTTTGCAGTTTTCACGCCTCATCGAAGTTGCAGTCAACACGGTCATACCACCGACCAATAGAGAACAACCGAAGAACCCCCTGAAGAGGAAACATGACAAAGAGTTTCATTCATTCACAAGAAAGTTGATTCTGTGTTCAGTGACAGGCGAGGAGCCTATTTTTATTTTTATTATTTTAAGATGGGAAGAAATAGTTCGCCCGTGGAATGTTCGTCGAACCCCACAAAAAGACAGCCTAAAACTGCGCATGGAGTAAAAAAGCAAAAGGCTGCCATAAATAGCAAAAAAGATTCACCTGAAGCAAGCGCTTGTTGTTACAAAAAATGCATGTGGGTGAGCTTTTAACACAAAATTCTTTCTTTGCTCCACTTGGATATCTTTTTTGTTGCCCTTGTCGAAATATTTTTTTGCAAGTACACAACTAATATCTAATCTAGGTTTGATGGCCATTTCTCTGCAAGGAACATTGAAACAAGCGTGGAGACAAAAGTGAAGCGAGGAAAGCCATCGTCAAAAATGTCAAGAGACTGCTGCCTGATACCAATCTATAGGATTATCACACCTCTCACTGTTTATGAACTCTGCTCGAAAACAGTTTTTCCCCGTTTCTTGCATTCTCTTGCAGATTTTGTAGATTTTCTTTTGCCAATTGCTAGTTCAATTATTTGTTAAACCAGGCTGAAAAACTCAAATTTTGAAAAATATAACCCCTTAAGGTTGACAGTAACCTTACCATAGCAATGGCAATGCAAGGCTGCTCATTTTAAAAAAGCTCAGTTATCTAGAAATCCAGTCAGACCCTTCATAATGAAACTTTGAGAGTGCAAACTACTCCAGTTCCTCTGTAAGAGCATTTTCAAGTAAATTGCAAATAAATTTTTAAGGGCTTGTTTTGTTCATTTCTGTATTTCATTTCAAGCTTTTTGAAGAAATATACCAAAGCTGTGTTGACTGATGATTGTTACTTTTGTATGGTGTTTTATTCATCTAATTATTGCTAACTATTCCTTTGAAAACTGAAAATGGTTTGTGTTTTGGTATGGATGTTTGTCTTCATACATGTTGGTTTGAGCAAAGCATGTACAACTGTTTTGGCAAGTTGCCATAGAGTAACCTAAGTTTAAAACTGACAAGCAAAAGTAGGTAGTATATGGTAATTTTCATTCGTGTACCTCAAAACAATCATAGAATTGACATGGTGTTCAAGTCAGGAAGTTAACACAAACTGATTGAATGGTGATGCATCAAACTCTCTGATTGATTAATCGATAAGCACAGCAGTTGCAAGGCTTGAAACCTTTCCTATGCAAACCCTTTTATGCCATCAAGTTCTACTGGAATAAAATCTGCACACCTTGGCAACATATCCCCAGAAAAATAACAAAAATTGTTTTTGTTTTTTTGTAGGGGAGATATAATAATTATGGACCATGGAATGCAGTCACCTTGAGCGCTAGCTGTTGCTCACTACATGAATTGAATAGTACACACTGTGAATTGTGTAGTGCGTTGTAAATCGCATATAGTGCAACAGTGGTAAGTTTCGAGCTGTACTGTATGTTTAGATACAAGTTCATCCAATATGTTTGCTTGCTGGTAGGTCACAAATAGTGTAGAAATAAGTGGATAAAAGGAACACACACACACACACACACACTATTATTATTAAATCATTATTTCTGAAACAGTGCAGAAATAAGTGGCCTACACATGGGTACCATAAAGACTCGTGTATTATAAGCCTCACTCATGTATAAGCTGCACCCCCAACTTTCACACATGGTTTTGTAAAAAAAAAAAAAAGAACTCCCTGTGACTGACAAGAGTTTCTTTCATTGCTAAAGCCCACAGTTGAACTGAAAACGATGGAATTTTCACCAAAAATGTGCAGGAGAACAATCAATGCAAAATGTTTGTTTGGTAACCATGCAGCCAGTTAACGAGGGAAGTCTGGACACTAGAGACAAATGCTGGGCTAATCAAGGCTGTATCTTACACAATTTTACACAAGGTACAGATATCTCAAAGTAAAATCACAAGAAAATCAAAAACTATTTAAATGAGCATCATTTAAAAGTTCATTTTATCAACCAGTGTTCAATGTTCAATGTTCAATGTTCCACTACTGTCATTGTTGCTTAGCTAGAAACCATAAAAGTCCTGGCTATCGCTTTCACCAAAAATGTCCGTGAAGCATTCAGGATCAATTTCTGCTTGTTGTTTTTCAAAGTGATCTGCATAGTACAACCGGTCATCGCTGTCCATTTCATCCAGATCTTCAAATGGATCTGAGTCGGGCTCCTCTTCCCATATTTCTTCATCTTCTGTGCCATCCAATGCGTTGGTGATGCCACCAGGAATCACCATGCACTCTGTATTGATGGACCTCAAGGTACAGCACTGCGAACTGGGTTGGAGAAGTGTGCTCGGAACGAATCCCAGACAAGCATCGACTTTCACCTGCTGAGGCCACCAACTTTGCTCCAAGTGGTCCTTAACTTGTCCTGAATGAGTTTTTCATCCATCCAACCCTTTGCTTGGCACCTGACAACAACCTCAAAGTTCACATTCTTAGGGAGTGTTTTTCATTTAAACACAACATAAGGCAGCAGTTTGGTGCCATTTCCGAGGCAGGCAAGCATCACAGTAAACCTATCCTTGTCATGACCTGTGCTCACAATAAGGACACTCTTGACTCCTTTCTCTGATACTGTACTGTTCGTTACAATGTCAAACGTAAGCGGGGTCTGATCCGCATTACCAATGTATTTAAGGTCAAAGTCATGTTCCTTCCATTTAGCCAACACGTAACACTGGACATTGATTAACTATTCTTCATAATCTTGAGGACGTTTTTGAGCAATCGTCCTTTGCCTTTTGATGGAGAAGCCAAATCGATCCATGAAGTGGTAGCACCAGCATTTCAACACTTTAAATCGTTCCAATCCCAGCTGTTGTACAACTGATTTCGCTTTAAGATGAATAATGTTAATGGACATGCCAGTACCGGCTTTGCACTTCTCAGTA
>OX419339.1:24194388-24199388 GCA_948470475.1 Galaxea fascicularis
TGCTACAAAACCAAATAACTGGGCCCTGTAATGTACAAACACTGCGGGATAAAGATTATATTTCGCGGGTTAAATTCCTATCCTTGCGTGATAACAACCGTGAGAGAGATGCTGTACTGTCACTGAACGCGCTGAAACGAGCCAAACGAAAGCTAGACAAAATGCTTCAGATGGCATATAAAGGACCACAATCACTAAACAGAAACAATAAGGGTCAAAACAAACAGGCGATAAATGCAGAATTTAAACCCAGAAATGACCTTTGGTATCAAAATACGTAACATGCGACATTTAAGCACATGGCTGTTTCAATCACTATCATCATCATGTTATTCTCTAAAACACCATGTTGCCCCACTTAAAACAAGCAAGAAGCTAAATCGGTCAATAGAACCGCGATAGAAGCGGCAAACACGCGAACAGGAGTCATGTAGGCCTTTCAACTCCATTTTACCTAGCCGTCTTGAGCGAAGATCGGATGGAAACTTACGTATCCAAGCACGGTTATCAGGTTTAGTGAAGCTACTCCACTAATGGAATACTCAAATTTCACGCTGGAGTCGATGCAATGGATAAAAAGTAAGTCGGAGGTAGAAAAAGGAGCGCAACTTCCATCGACGATCTTCATCGCGTGGAAGGTCTCTCCACTCGAATATGTGGGAATGTACAGGTCACGTGACAAAACGATTTGATAATATACTTTGACTAGGTGCGCAAAGCACGCCGGGGAAACGTCCTTGCAAAATAATAGATCCTGTTGTTGCTTCAATGGATGAGCATTAAGTAAGACAGTGCTACACAGTGATCTCAGTTCAGTAAGCCTGGTGTTTTATCTTCACCCACTTTTTTGGTCTTCTTTGTTTGTTGTACCATAAAAAGGTATGGGATGAGGCTTAATGCCTTTGTCCTTGTTTCAAATGTTGCTACAGCCAAAGATAACATGTTTCTAAGGCACTTTTTCAGCTCTGACTTGCATAGCTCTGTGAGAAGTCATGATCAGAGCAGTTGAAGTGCAGGTTTTATGTAACAAATTACTCTTGACCCATACCCTTTGGTGAATTCTGTGGCTTGGTAATGGGTATTCAAACCTTGATTTTTTGTTAGTTTAAAAGTTCATAGAAAGTTCTGGTTCTGAGCAATTACGAATTTTTTTTTTGGCCATTTTGCTCAGCATGGCACAACGATCCAACTGGGCTAAAAAGATTAGGGGTTATAGACACTTTATTTTTACTTAAGCCCCATTTACACCAATGCTTAAACATGTTTTAAAGCCATTTAGTTAAACAAGGTTTAAAAATTGTTTTCTTCTGAAAAACTGCTTACTGGCTATCATCGTTTGGAAATTTAGCTCAAATTAGAGAACATGTTAAAGTTGATTTGAATCCCTCGCTAAAACTAGCGTTCAGGTTTTCATTATTTAAAACCTGGTTTAATTAAACATTGTCAGAAACGAGACAAATAGAAGCCTGCTTGTACCCCGATGTATTCAACCTTTTTTATTCTTCAACAGACAGTCTCTGCTTGCACGATCTTCTCTGCTCAACTGACTACAATACACATGAAACCTAACCTATATTATTATAAAGTGAGTGGCGTTTGGTATTGCTCCAACGAAAAGCAATTATAAACGAACATCTTATCGTGGATCACATCGTGTTTGTCCCTTTACCTTTCTTGATATAATGACTAATTATTTGGCAATCAACGTTGTTGTAAACTTAAAATAACAAACAAAAAGATAAAAAATATATAAGTATACTACGAAATATGTAAACACGTTACAAGCGCACAATTCCCAACACCCTCCCCTCAAGAAAAGAAACACTAGAATTGTGCAGTACCAAGTGATTTCAACTTCCTACAAATCAATCTCAATCAATGTTCTCAGCGTGATAGTTCAATGCTGATCAGTAGCACAATCACCATACCCATTTTGGTAACATACCCGAAAAAAAATTTTTTTTTTAATTTGTGGCAAAATCACTTCTTTAGCTTTATTTCATGCTCAAACTCTTTTTCTCTGAACTTCTTTACTCTTTCCCTTATTTACTGCCTCGTTTTTTCCATCTTCAAGGCAATTTTCTTTTCTACTCTTTTTGGGAGCCCGCTTAAGCTGTTTGCTGTTTCCATGTTTGCTGAACACGTGCTTTCCTAAGTTGGCGTTTTTCTCTAGCAGCTGCAGCCCTCTTCTCTCTATTGTTCTCGTTGTACTTTTGGTTCTTTTGTTTATTCTTTTCGTTCTGTTTTCTTCTCCATTCTTCGATTCGAGAGAGCTTTTCTGGCTTGTTTTAATTTCGAACTCAGACGCGGTATTTACGGATTACTCAATTCCCGATAAATCAAATCCCCTGAAAAATGTCTCAGACCTCCCCTATAACATTTCATGAAAGGTTACTAAGCTTTTTCTTCGACACGAAAGCATGGCGTCTTTACGAAGCAAATTGCGGATGGCTTCTTCGCCCCGCTTTCAATATGGCGTCAGCTTTGCAAAAAACGTGACGACTGAGTCGGAAAGTAATATTATAGCCGTCTTTAGAGCTTTGAAGACGAAATTATAGCAATAACAAGAGAAACTTATGAGCATTCAGATTTGCTCGGTTCTAGAACCTGGTTGTACCTTGTTTGGATCATGACGGTCAAGAAGAAGGTGAGTTTTTGAAAAATGCTATTGCGTAATCGTGTTGCAATAAAGCGTGACGACTTTTCTGAGTTATTATTTCTCCGTTTTTAGTCGATGATTGTGACTGATTTTTTCCAATGTTAAAATACAGCATATGAGCATTCAGTTGACATGTTTTTATTCCCACAGATATAAACTTCAGCCCTACCGTGAACAACAACTTGGTGAACGGCTAACTTCTACAACGCAGCGTTACAGGAAGCATACTCAAGAATGATGATTCCTTTTAATGTGTTTTAATAAACTTGAAATGTTGTAGTTTTGCTCAAATGTAGTGTATATTGTGTGTTTGCACTGGCTATAATTCGTTTGTCCATGGGAGCTTCCTTTTTTGTTAAAAATGTTTTTGAAAATTATTACCATGAAGATTATGTTACGCGTTACATGCAAAATTTGCTTATTTTCCCACCTTTTCCCGTTATTTTCTCAAATCTAATAATGTGGTTTACCATTTTTACACCTTTCTAGTAACAAACAAAGTGTATTTTAGCTTTAAGCAAAAATCTGGCTTTACTGAAGCCATTAAACAGAAAAAATCAGTGAAAGTTCACCTACCACCCCCAAATGGGTATGGTGATTGTGCTACTGATCTGCTCTTTAGAAATTCTAAATTATGCCTTTGAAGCATATCTAGTACGCTTCTAATGCAATGTCCTTGATTCTTAAGTTTGCAGCAGCCGCAGCATCTCTCCGAGGCCTGAACACTGGGGTTTCTGGGTTAAGTTTCGCTGATCTCTTTGCCGTTTCTCTGTCACAGGATAGCTCTAAGGGATAGAGCTGCTGGATTGCTCTCTCTAAAGTTGTCTTGCCAGCTCGCGGCTTGGCTACCCTTACAATTCCATCATTTCCTGCAATTAGATCCTCAACAGCCCCAAGTCTCCATTTGGCATGGTTTCAGTCGTCGTCTTTCACGATTACCACCTCTCCTTTGTTCAAAGGTGTGGGTTTCTCAATGTGTTTCCTCTTGTAACGTTCTCTCAACCCTGGCAGATACTCCTTTGACCACCTGGACCACAAAGCTTGCTTACACCTTTGCAGATATCTTGCTCGCTTGTGGAGATTTGCATCTTTGAGGTGATGTGCCTCTAATTGTGGCAACTGGTTGGACCTTTGGAAAAGGAACGAGTTTGGTGTCAGCAATGGTTATTCCACGTCTTCTTCAACATAGCTTAATGGTCTGCTGTTTACGGCTATCTCCACGTCAAGCATAACCTTGCATAGCTCTTTCCAGGTAAGCATACGATTTCCGATGGTCTTGTTGAGGGATGACTTGACCAGTCCGATGGGGCGCTGGAACTGGCCTCCCCACCAGGGAGTTCAGCGTAGATTAAAATGCCACTTGATGTTTTGATGGGCTAGGTAGCCCTGGACTTGTTCATTGCGCATGATTTGTTTCAGCCATTTCTCTGCACCAACAAAGGTCTTTCTGTTGTCAGAGTAAATCTTCACAGGGCATCCACAGTGTGTGATAAATCGATTCAGGCTGCATACAAATTCACTCTTCTCTAGGCTCTGCATCACATCCAGGTAAATGGCTCTCATCAGGCTGCACGAATACAAGGCAATGTACGCTTTTCCTTCCCTCTTGGACCTGATGCGGTACTTAATTGAACCTGCGAAATTGACTCCTACGTATCGAAAGGAGTGCTCCCCTGAGTACGATCCAGCGGTAGTGGACCAGGGGTGGGTTGCTGAGTGCAATCGCTTGAAACGGCTTGCAACCTGCGCAGGACTTGATCACTTGCTTTGTAAGTTTCCTGAGATGCGGTATCCAGTGGCGTTCACGCACTTTTGCCATAGTCAGTGTCACTCCCCTGTGTAGCATATCCAAGTGTAATCGCTCCACCAGTTTGCGGGTGTAGGGGGTGGTGTCATCTAGGTAGATGGGATAACTTCCTTGAATTCGTCCTCTACCTTCTAGCATCCCATCTTCATTGGTTTGGACATTCAACTGCAATCTGTCATTCTCATTCGTTCCGTGTTGATTTTGCTTGTTGCTGAGCACGCCTGTTCCAAAACATTCTTTGACTCTCAATCTCTTCAGTAGTAACGGGACCCTCAACTCATTTCTCGCGTTTGACTTGTGCATTCCTCAGAAACCTCACAATCCAACGTATTCAACCTTTTTTATTCTTCAACAGACAGTTTCTGCTTGTGCGATCTCCTCTGCTCAACTGACTACAATACACATGAAAACTAACCTATATTATTATAAAGTGAGTGACGTTTGGTATTGCTCCAACGAAAAGCAATTAAAAATGAACATCTTATTGTGGATCACATTGTGTTTGTCCCTTCACCTTTCCTGATATAACGACCA
>OX419339.1:24204388-24211888 GCA_948470475.1 Galaxea fascicularis
AACCGGACTGTGCTTGGTAAATTAAGTCGTTGGCTTGGAAAAATGCAAGGAGAGACATTGCAACATGACGTTCAATAATCTTTGAGAGAACGGGAAGAATCGAAACTGGTCTGTAATTATTTGGGTCATCATATGGTCCACTTGTATGAATCGGAATTACGTCTGTAATCTTCTAGCTTGAGGGAAAAACAATATTTGCAATCGAAAGATTAATGAGTTTGTACAAGGGATAGAAAAGGTGTGATGGACAAACTTTCAGGATGCACAGGCTGAGGCCATCATGATCCGAAGCCTTGTTACTAGCAAGTGATCTAAAAAATTTTCGAAACCTCCATTTCAGAAATTGGCGGGATACTAAAAGAAACCCCAGTGCGATCTTAATGAAGTAAAGTTTCTTAGTTTGGAGTAATCACACTCTTCCAAATTGTCCTCATTTAAACTTGTAATAGATTCCACAAAGAAGCTATTTAAAGATTCCGCTATCATTTCCAGCTCAGAGACAGAGTGACCATTATAGTTCAAATTAGAGGTTTTCGGGAGAGGTTTACTGGTTCCACCAAGCTGCTTTAGTAAACCCCAGACCTCCTTGGGGTTTCCTTTATTTTCATCAATTGATTGACTAAAAAAGTTACGTTTAGCTTTCTTGATGAGGTTGGTTGTTTTGTTTTTTGCGCGTCTAAGCCAGTCATCCGTAAGATTCCATCTACGTGCTTTTTTTTTAGGTGCTTGTCCCTTTCTTTTCATAGCTTCTTTAATATCGTTACTCATCCATGGCAGTAGAACTTGCTTTTTGATGCATTTTTCAATTACTGGAGTGTGTTCATCCAAAACATCTTTCAAAAAACTCTGAAAGGCAAATAGAGTCATCGATATCATTGAAAACGAAACAAATGTCCCAATGGATTCAGCTTAACGAAGCCATTAAACCAGATTTATTCATGATTTTCGTCCTCCTGTACCGGGTAAAAATTTCTTGCGATTTGTGGCATACCTTTCAAAACTTAAGACAGACGAAAACTGGCAAGTGGTCTGAAAAACCAACAGTTGGAACTACCACATGCGAAATATATTGAGGATGCGAAGAGTAAAAGTGATCCAAGAAAGTTCTACTGATGGGTCTGGTTGTGGTGTTTACAAACTGAGTCAAATTCATGCTTTTTAGAGCCTTCAAGATACAATGCTTCTTGTAATTCAAACTCATAAATTCAATATTAAAATGACCATGAATGTGGATTTTTTTATTTCCTTGCAAGAACCCATTTTCCAAGTTTCTTTCTAGGTGCTCATCCATAGCAGAGTCAGACGAGGGTGGACAATAGACAGCACCAAACAAGATGGATCTGTTTGAATTAAACGGGTTTATACTCATCCACAAAACTTCAATCTCATTTTCTTCGAGATAACATTCTCTTTTCACTTTCAATTTTTCTGATACAAATGCAAGAATACCACCGCCCTTTTTGTTACAAGGTCTGTCCTTTCTGTGCAAAACAAAACCAGGTATCTCAAAGAGAGAATCGGACACATCAGGCTTTAAAAATGTCTGTTAGAAATGGAACATTGATTCTGTGATACGAGGACGTCAAGAGCAATTTTATTTGCTCAGATTTGGAATCCATCAAGCAATTGATGTTCCACTGGCTAATTCTAAGGCCCGACTTTGGCAACTCAACAACTACTCGACTCGCTTGGTTATTGTTGTCATCTGGACCAGGGTTTGGGTTGATATCGGCATTGAGAAGAAGTTTCAACGTAGGAATTACTGGGTTAAAAGTTGAGACCCCATTCATGGTATACTTTACCGGAGAAGAAAAAAATCTTCTGACGCATTTGACGAGGAAAGCCAGCGAAGCGTTTCCTGAGAAAGCCACAAAGTGAATTCCAGAGGCAGACATCAAGTTGCTCGACCACGTGGGCAATGAATCCTTTAAAATTGGCTGGTATCTGTTCTCAAAGACTGAAATTTTTCCAACAAATCTTGAGTGACTATCTTGAAACAGTGAGGCCATGATGAAATAGTCCACAGACATGTATTAAAAGAAGCAAAGTAAGAAGAGGTGCTGAACATATGGCCGCCATTGCTCTTGGCAAATCAAGCCATATCGCGAAAAGCCCAGTACTATATAGTGTATACAGTGTACTGTGTACCCAGTCCTTGATGTTTTAAACACTTCTTAGTAACAGGAATCAAATGTACAACAAAACGTGGTCATTAGACAGTTTGTTTATGCATTCTGCTGCTAAAAAAAATGGTACTGTGTGTGGTAGATTTCAAAACATGGATAGTAGCTTAGTCCTGGGTTGCTGGGTCAGGTAGGGCAATGGTATCTTGATTCCTTTCTTGTATTCTTTTTTGTACAAATCCTGCATCTCTTATGGGGTTTATCCTTCTCTGTTGGTGGAATGAGAACAATGAAGTGCCTTTCTGTCAGATGAGCAATGGCCTCCTCTCTTGGAATCTCTGGCATGTTTTCTGTAAAAAGGAAACTGGCTATGGCACTCCTTTGGAAATCCAGCAACGACTTTCTTGCACCATCTTTTTTGTACAGCTGAAAGCTATTGAGGAGGGACAGCTGTATTAGGTGCATGGCAAGTTTCTTGTACCATTTCATGCATTTCCTGGCAACCTTGAATGGTTCAAGCAGTTGGTCAGTGCGATCAACTCCACCCACGTGTTTATTATAGTCCACAATACACTTTGGCTTTTGAACTGGGTTTGCAGGATTTCTCCTGTTTCTCACATTTTGCATCATGTCATGGTTGTCAACATGCAAACCTTCTTGGTGTCTTTACACGTGAGAGCCAA
The DNA here is from genome assembly GCA_948470475.1 of Galaxea fascicularis. Classification (NCBI taxonomy): domain Eukaryota; kingdom Metazoa; phylum Cnidaria; class Anthozoa; order Scleractinia; family Euphylliidae; genus Galaxea; species Galaxea fascicularis. Next base: position 24,207,195 of record OX419339.1, read on the forward strand.
GAGGGTATCAGATTGACAGGCAATTGATTCCCCATTGACAAAGCTTTGCTTTACTGCCCTCAGGAGATCCTTTTTGGTTTTTTGGGATTGTTCCACATGCTAAGGTGTCATTGTCTCTAAGGTACTGAAGAAGAGCAATACTTGTGTATGAATTGTCAATGTATAAGTGATACCTTTTATTCAACAAAGGCAACATAAGGTCCTCCATAATTTTCTCTGATACTGACAGGTTCTGATTCCCCTCGACTAGTGCACCTTTGCCAGTATACACTCGAAAGTGGTACGTGTGCCCTCCATCTTCACAGAGCGTAAATAACTTTATCCGAAACCGGGATCTCTTCAGTGGAATATATTGTGTGAAATGCAATCTGCCTTTCCAAAGTACAAGGGATTCATCAATGCAAACATTTTTGCTTGGTGTGTAGATTTCTCAAACAATTGATTAACCAGTGGTCAAATTTTGAACAGCTTGTCAGGGTTTTGCTCCATTGCTCCAGGCATATTGTCATTGTCATTGAAGTGCAAGAACTTGAGAATCAATAAATAAATGTCTCTTTTCATCACTTGTTTGTTTGAAGATGGGTTTGCTGTACAAAGGATCATAAGGCCAGTACATAAGGATAGTTGGCTTCTGAATTATCCACATCAGGAAAGTAAGGCCAAGAAACTGCTTCATTTCGACAGGGTCTGTGGGATGCCATTTGTGTCCCTTGATCTTCTTTTCAGATTATTATCTTTAATAAACTGTTCAGTAAATCCGTTTGTATCAATCACAAGGTAGTTAATGAGAACATGATTGAAAAATAACCTGAAATAGTCGATTGCTTCAAATCCCTCAGTGTTCACTTGGATTCCAGGTTCACCAGTGAATGGAATGTTTTGTGGTGGTGATAAATTAGGTCTCACCCATTGCCAGATTGGGACTTTGGCTCTCTTCTTTCTCTGTCGCTTTCGAGGATGGCCACTTTTGGCATTACCTGAGCTGTTTTCATCAGGATGATCCTCATTTGGTTCTGGTTCCGGTTCTGAAGCACTTTATCAAAATAATCTTCATCACAGGCTCTCATAAGTTTATTTGTGTGCGGTTTCATTAGTTATGCTATGTGCGACAGTATTCATACAATTACTATAACGTAGGATGTACTGAGTACGTCCTCATAGCACATGGGTAATCTGACACAGGATGTACTAAGTACGTTCTTATAGCCAGGGCTCGAATTTAATTTTTCGACCACTAACCCTTCGGGTTAGTAGACATATTTTTTACTAACCAAATTATAAAGTTTGGTATCCAAGCTCACAACTTATGATATCTAAAACATTGAACATTTTGTTAAAAAATAACGACTAGAACAAATTAAAGAGAAGTTGAAATTGTATGGTGACTTTAAAAACATTGACAGTTAAGCACATATTTTATTTTCCTCTAATTTGTGTTGAAGAGACCTGCATGATTTAGCTAGTCAAGAACAGTACATCTACAGCACATTCTCTAACAACCGTTCAAGTTGATTCAACAAATTGACTATTCTAGGTATTTCTCTGAAAGTCTGGTCTACATGCTCTTTGTCCTGAAGTCCACCAATGTTGAATAGCTCTCTGGGGATCAAATATGTCAAATGAACAACCGTTGATTGTTATTTCTGAGAAATCTATCCAAAGAACTCTGCATAATTCAATGCCGAATCGCCTGCAGAACCTCCGACGAACAGCAATTTGCAAGATGGCGGATATGGATCCGATAAAGTTGTGTCCAGATCCCTTCATTCGATGCAAACTAGTCTCCAGGGCCTTAGCGCTCAAAATGGCTGCAAAGTTCGATTTGATTGCAAAGACGGCGAGGACAAATTGTTTGATACAGAAAACAATCTCATGCATTTATTTGTAAAATGGTTATTTTTGAAAACATGACTTAAATATGTAAGAGAATTTTTGCTGACCATATCGGGTTAGTTGGACACATTTTTAGTAACCAAACGTTGAAACGTACTAAGTTGGCTGAAGCTCTGTTCTATTTCTGCACTGGAAGCAGGAATTGTTAGTACAAGATTGATGACTGCCAGAATGTTTTTGTGGTTCTCACTGTACTTCCTGGTGATGACAGACTCAATGAGCTTTGGTATGTCTGCAAATTCATTGTGTAGTAACTAGTTTTTCTTTGTCAGTAACATTTCAACTCGTAAATAATACTTTACATAAATTTGTAATTTCACTGAATAATCAACCTGCAGTTTCTGTATTGAATTTTAAGTTCAATAGGTACACTGTACTAACTGAACTAATTTACTTATGCAACTTACTGCTCATCATAAATAGCAGCTTTCAGTGACGTCCACTCAAACTCTACCTCCTCCAGAACAACTTCAGCTGATTGTAGAACATCTCCATACTGCTCCATGATAACTTGAAGTTCTTTGTCTCCAAATTCTACAGTGTAGACGTAACCAAAAATCGTACATTAGTGTGTGTAACTAAGTAAGGCAAGAATGACAAATAATACAAAAATACAGTACTCTCCAGTTCTTGAATGTTTGCAACACTGGGCCAGTTGGAGATCTTAGCTTTGTGCGTAGCCTGAAAGATTGCTGTAGTTGTGTCTGAAAAGCTGTTCTTTAGTACAGAGGCTAGATCAGTGATCAGCTGTTAATGTGCTGATTTGAAAGCCACATCTGTCCCCCTTCAATGGATGTTCACAAAAGGTTTCCTTGTTGTTAACTTTTCTCAAATGGGGCATGTCACTATAAACAAATATAAAGGGAAACTTAAATTGATGTTTGACTAATGTCATGTGTAGTTCCAAGATAACCTGAACTGATGGAATTAATGAAGACAAAAAGAATAATTGCGTGGATATAATCTTCTTGAGTGCAGCAAGAGTGGAGTGTAGTATTCTGTGGACGTCTGGCACTGCTGCTATCTTGTCTTGTTATGCTGCTGAGAACTTCTTCAGTGGCTTACAGATATTGAGAAGAAGGTGCATGTATAGAATTACATACGTACATACATACATTACATACATACAGCGTACATACATCCTTTATTTGATAAAGCAGGTTGAATAAATGTGGACCTGCTATCTTCTTAACACTAAATGAATAAACATTTAAAAATATAGTTATCAAATAATACATAAGTAAATAGATAAGCATAGGATGACTATGTAAAAATAAATATATTAATAACAATTAAATTAAGTTAGGCTCCGTCCACACTAATCCGTTTTCAAATGAAAATGGAGCTGTTTTGTTCCAGATACAGCTATTGTCCACACTACAATGGCGAAAACGATCACCGAAAACGGAGCAATTCAAAAATGCTCTCCAGAGTGGAGCAATTTAAAAAGGATACTTTTTGAAAACGCTGTGTTCTAGTGTGGACGGAGAAACCGATGCTATCTGAAAACGGTGACATCATCAAAATAGACACGACTGGGCACCAGACCCCTTGACCGTGAGTATCCAAAATGGCGGACAGACACTACCATGTGGCTTCTCTCTTGATTGGAATGATTTCCAGTCTTTTGACGCTCTTGAAAGCGCATTTAACCCTGCCTAGGCGCCACTTAGATTTCACAAGAAGGGAAGAAGATATTTGAAGGCTTCTGACCTTGCCAGCTTCGGGAAAAAGAAAGATAAAATGACTCTCAAAGCCCGCCAAAACCTTCAAGGTTTTGAACAAGACCTGGACGAACTTCAGTGGGACAACTTTGTTGCTAGAAAAGTAGTTGAGGAAGAGTGAGGGAAAATTTCCGCTCTTGCTGTCAAACTGAGGCAATATATCGAGGGAGAAGAGACAAGAATGAGGTCCCCGATCGATGTGGTAAAGAAAGTTGCCATAACTCTCTACTATTCATCAGGTGAATTACAATTTAAAATACAATTACATAATTATTCCTAATAACAATAAACATACGCCTAAAAAGTCTCTACAGTAAAATACTATTCTAAACTAAACCTGTTTTTCGTGAATGCTATGTATTTACCCGGTAACTAAAATGAAGGTTTAATAATTGCTGCAAAAGATCTAGAGATTTTACTTGTCTTAGATTGCAGGGTACACTGTTCCAGAGAGTTGCACCTCTATAGTGAAAGCTCCTTTTCAGGTAGTTGGTTCTGGGTAAAGGGACATTTAATTTGTTTGTAGTCTCTTAAGACATATCCTGACATACTGTGCTCAGTGAACATAGGAGATACGTAGTCAGGAGCCAGATCATTAAGAGCTTTAAACACCATTAAAGCTACTTGAATTTGATGTTGGGCATTCAGGTCTTTCCATCCAAGCTGTCGTGACAAGTATGCAGCATCAGCATCATAGGAGGAGGAAGTCAAAATGTGGGCAGCACAATTCTGAAGCTTTTGTAATTTTTCAAAGAGCGTTTTGCTGCAATTCCCCCAGACAATACTACAGTAATCAAAATGGGGTTGTATTAAGGCTTTGTAGATGTAATGTAGTATATCTGGTGGAACTAAAGGTCTAATTTGCCTCATGGTGCCAATCTTTTTGGATGTGAATACCGGTATGCCATGCCATGTTATCATCAATAAGAATCCCAAGTGATTTGGTAGTTGATACTTGTTCTATAGAACCATTATCTATTGAAAGTTCAAGGGATTCAGATAAAGTACTCAGTTTTTGTCTAGAACCAATTAACATAAACTCAGTTTTAGTCGTATTCAGAGTAAGTTTGTTGCAGA
>OX419339.1:24229388-24239388 GCA_948470475.1 Galaxea fascicularis
CTGATATAGGCTTCGAAGAACATCACATACTTTTGCAAACTCCAGGTAGTCTTCCAAGCACTTGACATCAGGTAATTCAAGCTTGTGTACTCCACACTAAAACTCCATAAACTCTTTATTAATATGTCTCAACAAGCCAACGACTCCGTTCTTCTCACCTGTCATTGCTGTGCAGCCATCAGTTCCTAAACCTGTAATTTTTTGCTTTCAGGTGACTGTGTTAATGACTTTTTGGAAACAAGAATCCACTGCCTCTAAATACCCTTTTCCAGTTCCAGCCTTAGGTTCTTGAATACCAAGGTACACTGTCACTGGTCTTCCGGTGTACATACATAATTTCTTCCTCAATGACACTATGATCCGTACTTCCATCTATCATTACAGAGTAAAAGGGGCACTCCTTCAATTTGACAGCAAGATCGTCTTTCATAACAGAATTAATGTGGTCAATAAATTCCGTACATGCAGATCGAGTTAAGTAAGTTTCACCAAGCTCTTCACCATTCAACTTTTGCAGGGTACAGAGACTCTCGTAGTCATCTAATGGCCTCTCTACGGCTGCAATGTGGAAAGCTGTTTTAAACTTCTCTATCTTTTCGTCATCCTTTTTATATAGCTGCTTACAGCACTTGTACATTTCGGTGGTTTTTGGATAGTTAACCGCCCTTTCTGCTTTAAGACATTTTTGTGACACTGACTCGCCTCATGCTTCTTCAGTGCTTCAAGTTTGAAATTATTCGTCCCACTTCTTTTAGATATTTCACTATCTTTTGATGCTACAGAGGGATGTTTTGAGCACATGCCACAGTACATAGGTTGCACTAATGTATCCCTTGGTTGTTCATGTGGACATGGTTTATCGATAATGATGGGTTCAGTGGTGTCTTTTTGAGCAAGGGGTGACCATTTAGCCACTTCCACTGAAATAATCTAATTCGTTTTAGTTTGTACTCTTTGTGCTTGTCCTTGTTCTCCATTTCCATCTCCGGTTTACCCTCCATTTTCTTCTCGCCCTTCTTCTTTTCATCCTCAATCTTCATTTCATGCTTCATCTCCTTCTCATCCTCCATCTTCTCATTCTTTATTTCATCCTCTATCTTCCTCTCATCCTTCATTTCGTCCTCCATCTTTCTCTCACCCTGCACATTCTTCTCATTCATCATCTCATTCTCTTGGAGGTTGGACATTTGTTTTAAGTTCCAATAACACTAAAGAATGATCACAGTGCGGAGCGATTTGAATGTGACATCTGTACACGGGTGATTGTTGCAAAAGATGCTTTGAAACGAACCATTAGTCTAATCTGCATTTAATTTTCTGGTCAGGCGTTTGCCAGGTAAACTGTTTATCGTTTGGATATAGTTTTCTCCTGACATTTTCTAAATGTAAGTTGGCCAGTAATAATTTTACCTCTGCTACTACATTCTTCTTAGAGGAGAGATCATGTCCTCCTTCTTTGTCATCCTTTGCAAAAGGACAATTAAAGTCGCCGCCTATAATTATATTCTCTTCTGGGAACTGCTGGAGGAGATTTTGCACATGTCTAATGAATGTGGTCTGGGAGCTTGTGTCATTAGGTGTGTAGATATTTGGGCATACGAGCTTTAGATTGTCAACCTGAACCTGGAGGATCAGTATTCTACCGTCTTCACTCTGGATTTGTTGTTCAATTTCAGCGCGAAGTTTGGGATTAAATAGAATTGCAACACCTTTACTGTGCTTGCTGCCATGGCAAAAATAAATTTTACCACCCCATTCATTGCTCCACACTTTCTCTAAATTATTGGAACTATATGTCTCTTGTAAAAAAAATTATTGAGGGATTTTTGTAATGCAGCTGCCTGAAGATAGTGCATCTCTTTTTTTGAGCTGTTAAATCCTCTAACATTAATAATAATAACAATAATAATTTTTTATTAACTTCTTGATGCTTTTTATAATTGTTATTAGTAATTTATAAAAATATTATTATTATTATTATAAAGAATGAGTATAGTAGATGAATTTTTAAATAAGTCACTTAAATTAAAAAAAATAATAATAATAACTTTAATAGTAACATCCTTGTGAGGGTTTTCAGGAACTATTTACAAACTATTTACAATTTGTAAAAGCAAAAATGGCAATAAAACTCGAAATCACAATTTATGATGGTATTCTACTAAATTCTAGAGCTTATGAAGGAAATGTCTGCCTCAATAGTGTCTTTCATGGCGTGCTTACCTTCCATGTGTTGGCCTTTCTGTAAGAAAATGTGCGCTGGCCTGTAGCCATTCTGTATAGCAGAATCTGCAAAGAGTTCTGCGTACGAGTGTTGCGAGTATGTATATTTGAGCGCTTGGTAAACTTGCTTGTTTAGTATTGAGGCGCAAGACCGTTCTGACATTTAAAGGTCAAAATGGAGTCTCTATAGCATAATTGTTCTTTAACAGGAAGCCAATTTAGCTCTCGAAGCAAAGGTGTTACATGGTCAAACTTCCTAGAGTTTGTTACGATGTTGCTGGCAAAATTCTGAATAGATTATAATCTCTTTATATTCTGGAGTGTAGTATTTGACCATAAAGATGAGCAGTAAAGCATCTTACCAAAGACTAATGACGTTATTAACAACTCTAGTGTTTCCTTGTCGAAGCTCCTTTTGACTCTATTTATTTGGCAAAGCTTTGCAAAACAAGTTGACACTACACATGAAATATGGTGAATTAAACGTAGTTAGACTTAATTTATCCACAGCGGTGATAAATAACTAACAAACCGGCATGAAGACTGTTCCTTATGCAAGTCAAAAAGCAATAACAGCACACAACAAACATTAACAAGTTACCTCTTAACAAGAATTTGAGCTTTGGCCGTGTGGAGTTCATTTAACCTCGCTGCGGAAGACGATTAATTTAACTCTCCTTTGTCATCGCCCTTCTTATTCTTGCATGTCGCCTTTTAGCTTTTTGAAATCTTCACCTCACACAATTTTTGGGTTTCCATTCTCATCCAAATACTTCAAAATAGCGAGGTAAGCAATAAAAACTTTGCGTTCTCTCTCAAGCTTGTTTTGCAAGTGTTTCTTGAAAGGGATGAGGGCTTTTGGACGCCTCTGTGTCTCTTTTGCGAAGTCGACTCCAACACCAATTAAGTTGCCTTTATAGGGGTTGTCTTTTAGCCTCGCGGCTGCATTAAACAGAAACTTAACCTTGTCAGTGTATCTTAGGAATGCCACGTGCACTGCTCTAGGTTTCTTGTAGTTGTTGCCTGGTACTTTAGGCGGTGTCTGATGGGCCCTTTCAAAGGTCTTCCACTTCACGTTCGAGATCCTTAAGCTTGTCTTTCTCTGCCTTCTCCTCCAGCTTTCCTTTCATTTCGCTAGTTCGTTGTTTTTGTAGTTCAGTCCATCTTCTAATTGAGCGACCTCTCCCTCTACTGTGCTTAAATCATTCTCAATTCAGATTGAGTGTTCGTTGATTTGGTCCAATATATTCAGCTTATCTAATTTTGCTTGCAAATCTTTCAAAATGGCGTAGTCAACAAGCACGTGGGAAGATTTTTCTTCTTCAGAACTCGACACACATGTGCGCTTTTTTTCACCTGGCTTTGGTGTCATCTTTGTAGATTTTAAATAAGTTAAATTAGTAGTATAAACTTGTAGTATTAGGCGAGTAATTATCTGTCTCCCTTCGCTTATCTCGGAGAGCTACATGTAGAAAAAACACGTATTGTCCATTGGCTATCTCATCCCAGTCCCATTGCTCTTTATATTGACTTTGTAAAGGCTTTTGACAGCTTCGAATGGGTCGTTCTTCGTAAAACGCTAGACACCTCTCAGTTTGCTCACGAATTTGTGTCGGGTTAAAATTTTGTACACAAATATCACCAGCTGCACAATTAATAATGGTTATGCATCAAATTGGTTTGAATTACATTGTGGTGTCAGACAAGGTTGTCCCTTGTCAGGGTTACTGTTTGTCTTAGCAGTAGAAATACTGTCTACAGCTATAAGAGCTTCACGCAAGGTAAGAGGAATCCAGATAGCTAATAGAGAAATTAAACTTTCCCAATATGCGCACGATACTAGTCTCTTGCAAGGATATATTCTCACTTGAAAAACTGCTGGATTTATTGAGCACCTTTGGAGATTGCAGTGGGTTAAAACTAAATGTTGTTGAATCTGAGGAAATGTGGCTTGGAAAAACTGATAACAGAAAGGATATGCCTTGTGATGTTAGTTGGCCACAAAGACCTATCTATGCATTGGGGACAGCTTTTTCATATAACCGTAATCTATGTGAAGCAGAGAATTTCACTTCCAAAATAAAAAAATTGCAGAAGCTTTTCAATATATGGCCACAACGAGACCTATCGTTGTATGGTAGAATATTAATTGCAAAAACCTTAGGATTATCAAAATTAATTTACTCAAGCACCTGTGTACAAACCTGCACGTGTCAGACATAGTTAATAAATTAGTTGTTAACTTTATATTTATGGAATGATAAAAACCCGAAAATTAAAAGGGACATGCTACTTGGGCCAAAAAATAAGGGTGGCCCTGAGTTACCAGATTGTGAGATAGTTACTCAATCTTCGCAGTGCACTCGGGTAAAGAGGATGAAAGAAGGGATAGGAAATCAGTGGATGGAAATTCCATCCTTTTACCTAGAAAATGTAGGCGGTCCCTTTATTTTTGACTGTGGTCTACACCCTCTTAATCTTAGCAACATGCCTGCATTCTATATGGATATTCTCAAAGCATGGAGTGAAGTTCAGGGGTTATGCAAGGCTGATTTCCAGCAAAATAATATCAGAAGTAGCATCTTGTGGAACAACAAAAATATTACTACAGAAGGAAAATCAGTATATTGGAAAGAGTGGCATACTGCTGGGATAGATAGATTAGAAGATCTTTTAGATGAAAACAACTCCTCCTTAGGGTATCAATTTTGCAGAAAAACTGGTCTTAAGCCTCCCTTCACTAAGTTCTTTGGGCTGATATCCACCATACTTAATAAATGGAAGCAAATATTAAGATCTGGTACAAATTTAAATAACCAACAAACAAATAAACAAGATCAATCATTTCTTAACAAAGGTACTTGTAAAAGTATCTGCAATTTACTCATCCAAAATAAATTTTGCAATCCTTTAGCAAGTTCTAGGTTATGTAGACTGGGAATAGAGTATGGTAACCTCAAAGCAATTTAATTACTTCCTTTTAATGTAACTAAAGAAACGAAATTAAGCATGTTTTAGTATAAAATAATTCATAACATTTTACCGTATGGTAATAGGTTATATATGATGAACAGGGCTGTGCTCCAGCGGCGCCTGATCGCCCCTGGCGACTTACTTTTGCCATCGGGCGACCAGGAAGTATTAGCATTTGCACCAAACGTATATGCTGGGCTCCCTGGATTTTAAGGGTTTAGACGTTTGGGTGCCCAACTACTTTTCTTAGAGCACAGCCTTGATGAAAATATTAAATTGTGTAACTATTGCGATTTATTAGAAACCTTGCCCCACATGTTAGTTGAGTGTACAGTGTAATACTGTTTACGATTTTTGGGTCAAAGCTATTAGCTGGTGGAACTCTCAAAGCGGTTACTCCTACACTGTAGATGTGCTAAGTATACTATAGGGTTACTATCCCGCAGAGAGACCAACCCGGCTTGTTAGCTACTATATTCTGTTAGGTAAAAGATACATTTTTGTACAAAGGCTTGAGCTAAAAACTTTAAGCCTATCTCAGTTTTTAGACTTCGTTGAGAATAAGATCATTGTACAAAAAGCTATTTCACAATCAAAAGGTCAAATGAACAAATTCTACAGTATTCTGTATGGAAACCGTTCCTTTCTCTATTAGAAAATTGCAAGTAGGACAGATGTAATTAAGTAATCTGGTGCAAATCAGTCGATTTGTTGTGTATAGTGTTTGCAAGAAATAAAAAAATTAAAAAAATCATCTCATCCTCTATTTTCATTTCATTCATCTTTGTTCCATTTCATCCAGCCTTCTTGTCCTCCATCTTCCCCTCATCATCCATCTTTTCATCCACTGTTTTGATTTCCCATCACTTTTGTCAGTTTGATTTGCCTTTTTCTTGATTTTTCTTTCAGATGGGAACCAAAAGTCTTCCAGACTAAACCTACTTTAAAAGGATTTGACTAGTACTCCATTCTTGAAAATCCATGTACTCTACAAATAAGTTTTAAAATTGCATTATTGTACAGTAATATTTCATTTTTATTACAAACGTTCAGATTTTATTGTATTCAAAACAACTTAGTAAGTTTTTTTCACTGAGGACATCATCATTTACACATCATATTGTTTCTAGACCAGAGATTCGCATGTTACATATTTGCCCTTGATGCCAAAATGTTAGTGCATTTGCACATTAAAAATACATCAATCTAGGAATTAATCTCAGCAGGAGCAAATTAATCTCCTAAGTCTGTATCTATAGAAAAGTTTAGACAATTTCAAAATCAAATTTTTGTGATTGCCTTCGATTGAACCTCACTCCAATTTTCCTGCGGTTAGAATGACTGGTAGGGCAATGCTACAGGACTGGGCTGTTTACACCTGTTTCTTAGTAAAAAGGTGTTTAATTCAGAGGAAAACGTAACCTTAAGTTTACTTAATACATCCTGGCTGGACACAATTGACACGAATCAAACCATGGTCAACTCACCGGCAAAAATATAAATACTTGTTAGATACGATTCAACAACTGAACATCGCTTCACATATCTGAAGTTTACGGTGACGTAAGGTAAATAATTATGCATCTTTAATTGTTTCAACAGATAAGATAAATTTCATAAGAATCACTGATCTCACTCCTGAAACTTTTGACACTCTAGTTCTGCACAGAGACTCGACAAACACAGAAATATTGCTTACCTGTTGCGAGAGCTCCATCGCTGTTACAGACAAAAACCAAGTACCTTTTGGCTATTTACGTGGGAAAAAGGGGTTTTTGTCTGTGCACAAGTTGGCATGCAGCACGAAAAAATTACGTATAACCAGCATCAACAAACTTTTGACAATCAATAGCAGCTATCTTTATTTGATCACGGTAAAGAAATCACATCACAAACTGAAACCTCATACCACGTTTTAAGACTCTTCAGGCCTGATCACGCGCGGAAATCAGGCATCTAGCCCTCGCAGTTTATAGCATGTGAATTCCTACAAAAATAGGTAGTTCTGAGATCCACTGATACCACATGAATGAAATTGGGCGAATGTTCGATGTTTACAAATGGTACAACTGACAGCCCATAATTTGCCTATCCCATATATGGAAATCACATCTTGGACCCAGTATTCATGCAGTAAATTGCTTTGGTTCAACGAAAAGTTAAGAAATCATTATGGTTAAATCACCTGGCTATTTGTGGACGTTTCCTGAGTTGACATGCTCGCCAAATACATCAGCACTTTCACTGTCCTACGACAAGCTACTGGAATGTAATTTACAAGGAAGAGAGGGTCAATTGCCTTTGTGATAAAGTTAGGTGCCTGTTCGGGCTCCTTGTACAAAAATTTGGTTGCCCATGGATGCAACCAGGGTGCCCGTTAGGCAGCAGCCTTGATACTACAAAGCCTATGGCATAGATAAAACTATAGCAATCTAAAATAGTACCTTATTCTCACCGTCCTCTCCCTCACGCTTGCTTGAGATTGGGCAGCGACAGTCTTGTCCTGTTAATGAATGTTCTAAAGAAAAAAAAGGAGGGTTTTGGGTAGGGAAATAGGACGAAACCTGATGATTGGCGAAAGAGAGAACGCCAAGCAAAAAACTGACTGTGAGCTGCATTTTGTACTACAACACTTCGGTAGATCGGCTGAATGGCACTGTTCATTCCTTCACATCTCCTTTCATACATGCGAGGTGAGACCACTGAGAATAGTACCTTATTCTCACCATTCTCTCTCTCACGCTTGCTTGAGATTGGGCACCGACAGTCTCTATGTTAAGGCGTGCCCTAAAGTCCCAAATCGCAGGACCAGAAGACATTCCCGTTCTCAGTCTCCCAAACACAAGGCACCCCATCCTGAAAAATTCATAACGAGGTGCACAAGAACTGGGAAGCATGTGGAAAAGCGGATACAAAGTTCTTCAGACGGTTAATGTCCATGTAGTTGTCTGTTGGAGTCGATGTCATGGAACGGTCTGCAGACAACAAATGAGAGGGACTGCCTACACGAAGAACCTCCACCAGTTTCATGTAGTAAAGAGCTGTTTCTTTGTTGTTCCACCCTACATGAGACATGATGTCCATCAACTGGGAGCCAGATAATGCTAATGTTATAGCTGAGCCGGAATGGAAGCTGTGCAGTGTTCCTCCCTTGTCGATCTGAGCTTCTTTCAAATATAGCTTCAAAGGAGCCTCTGCTGAAGAGCTTGTGAATGGCTTGTTCACAATATGACCTTGAGGATTGGTTGGTCAGAACAAGTAGCCATTAGTTACAGAACCCCGTAATTCGGAAGCTACAGCAACATATGTTTCAATAGCTTTAACTGGACACAACTCAGGGTTGGGATGTCTCCGAATTCCAAATACATTGGAAGCGTCATCCCGCAAGGTTTTTCCCATACGTGATTAAACAACAGCCCATCATCCTGCGGGAAATGCAAGATCTCTCCTGTTCTTACCATGCCAAGATCAGAAAACACGCATCAGTGAGGAATGATTTATTCACATACTTGAAAACATATAAATGTTTTTTGCTCGGTGAGTTGTTTTGTTCCATTATTTCCTCCATTCTGGATGTCATATTTACAAATATATGCTTCAAATTACAAAGTTATTATTGTAAGATATTACTGCGAAAGCTCAAGACAAGAGGCACCACTAGCTTGTCGGAGGCGGAAGACCCAGAGATCCCAAGGGAGTGGCCAATTGCTTGAAAATCCAGTCTTAGATGGCGTGAGAAGAGCCCAAACGGTTCTGGCAACAGCTAAAAGGTATCATGAAGAACATGAGGATGCTAAAGGGGGCCACCAAAAGCGCCATGGGCATATGTTGAGTACCACGATGGTGTACGATAGTCGCAAGCTCCCCATATACTTAATAACACAAGGTATAACGCAGATCGGTGGGAAGACTGTAATGAAGAAATGTAGGGAAGAATGTAATTAGCGCACATGCATGTAATTAGCGCCAAACATGGCAGCCACGTTACGAAAGGCGGCAATTTTTATTGCCTTTCTCACTGGGGCTTTCGAACTAACTCAAATGACCGCATTTTTCTACAATTTAAGAGGCTATTCAGCGCATAGTAGGGTTAAAGTTAGCTATGTTCCATCGCAAAAGCTACGAAACTCAAGCTTATCATCTCGCCCTGTTAGCGTTTGGACTAAGCACAGATATGTCAGCCTTTTTCATCCCTTTGCAGTGGATTTAACCGTGGCAATGGATGTCGAAATTAATCCTGGCCCCAATACCGCTACTTCGCAATGTCAGGGCCCCGACAGTCAAAATCAAGCAACATTTCCACAGCTTTCTGGAACCTTTGAACATGTTGTTGGCAATCCACGTTATGTTGATTATGCTAATTTTACCTGCGACATCTTGACCCGTCGCTACGTTTATTCCAAAGATGAGCTGTACTGGTTACGTCCAAATACAACATCTACATCACAGTTTCGTCCTACCTTAAACCACATGCACAGAAGAACGGCTTATCGGGGTTGTAGAGCTGGCAAGCAGGTCAAGGACAAGCGGAATAATTCGCTCTCAAATATTCCTACTGTTGTTCCGCGTCGTCCGTCACGGAACATCAACAAGCGTTACACGACTATGCGAAATCAATCAACAAATCTATCCCGATCGCTCATCTCAGTGAAAATTGAAAAGACTCCTACTGCTCCTAAAGTTGTTCCGAAATGCATGGTTATAAATGCTCGCTCTCTAGTGAAAGCTGATGCTGCCCCAGCCTTGTATGCTGAACTGAGCAGTAATAATATTGACATTTGTTTTGTTTCGGAATCTTGGCTAA
>OX419339.1:24256888-24259388 GCA_948470475.1 Galaxea fascicularis
ACTGAACTTGATGCGTGGACTGCCAACACCATCAATGGCACAAGTAATTCCATGACCTTTCTTAATTTTTATGAGGAAGATAGTTATGTTTTTCTACCAGATGGCAGACCACCGTAGATTTACGGCGATCATTTATAATGGACAATCTAACAGGAGATGCTCTGGGGGAATGGCTGGATGATATTGGCTGTTCATTTGTGTATTTACCAACGTATTCCCCAGAAATGAATCCAGCCAAATATGTTTTCAATAAACTTAATACTATAATGAAGCGATTTGAATTCAGCATACTTCTGTGAGGAAATTTGCATGTAGCAGTTCATGAAGCTAAGAAAGAAGTGACGACAGATAATATGCACGAATTTTGTAAGTACACTGGTTATATCAATATTTAGAATAGTTTCTTTGTCCTAATAACACTTTGACCAACGATCATGTTAGTCATGTAATACAGAAAGACTTTAAAAATGTAACCAACAAAAAGGTTTAATACTACATAAGTAGTTAATCGTAACCCTTTCAGTAAATCTTCAACACTTTATACTTCGGCGGGAATGTTCACTGAACTGTTGGGAAGGATGGCTTTCCATAGAAATTTTATAACTTTTCGCTCCCACAGGCATTTCACAGGGTTAACAGGTGTTTGCTCGAGCTCTAGGGCCTTTTGTCGGCTAGTAACGGTGAAACTTTTGTCACAGATAAGTTTCTAAATTTCACTAGTGTCTGGAACTTTGCTGTTGCAAATTCCCTCAAGTTTTCTTGTCTATTGAGAAGAAGCCATTCTTCAGTAGTAGTTGTTCTCAGGTATTTTTGAGGATCACTGTCTATTAGGTTCGCCTGAACTTTTACAGCGAATGTGTTAAGGCTAGCGGAATAACTATCTGTCTCTAACATAATATCCAGTTCTAATTGCTTGAGTTTGGTCTTCACAACTTTAAGCTCAGACCTGACTTTTTTGAAATACTTCTCTTCTGGATGTCGCTTTATCTCTACATATTGTAGCTGAAGAACAGGGTGCAAAGGAACACACAGTTTTGTTCTGCCCAGAATTGTGGCAATTCAAACACAGTGGTTTTTTGCTAGTTCCAAGCGACTTAAAGTTACTCTGGAGCTCAACTACCTTGTGTTGTTTCTTTGCAACAGTTTGTTCAGCATCCTGCTGTTCTTGCTCAAGTTTTTTAAACAGTTTCTGAGTGGGAGATTCATATGCTACAGTGTCTGAAGCTTTTGACTGTTTAAATTCGGCTTCCAGGCATCGCGCCATTAGATGTTTAGGTTTTTTTAGCCACATGTACGCTCCCACTTTTTGGCGATGGTGACGGTGAAGTGCGGAGTCATCTATGTGAAGCAGTTTCTTGTGGAGTTTGAGCTGTGGCTTAAGGCCCTAGCAAACGGCTTCAACATTTGCTTCAACATCCATTCGATTTTGTTGAATGGCAATGTTGAAAGTGTTTGCCACCCCCTTTCCAACTTGTTGAAACATATTGAATCAATGTTGAAAGAGTTTAAAAGCGTTTAAACTTTGCTTCAACATGCTTTCAACATTTCTTTTGTTCTCTGGAATGTTTGGAATGTTGAAACGGAGTTGAAGTTGTTTGCCCCGCTCTTTCAACATTGTTGAGCAAGCGCATGTGCAATGAAGAAGATGTAACCATGGTCACCAATTACCAGGCCACTCGCTAAGTTTTGTTGAATGAAATATTGAAACCGTTTACTCATCCTACTTTTCAACATCATTCGACAACCTGCGAACAGCGTTCAACAAACTCGAATGGATGTTGAAGCAAATGTTGAAGCCGTTTGCTAGGGCCTTTACATATCTTTAGTTCAATCACCTTCAGGTTTCCTCTTACAGTCTTTTGCTGTTTCTATTGTGTTGATAAATGAATCCAAGTCATCTGCGGGGAGCTCAATCTAGTCATTGTCTGCATATTTTAAGGTCACTTCCTTGCCGCGAAGACCAGTGAATCTTGTCAAGATACGATTTAGCAGGGACTCCATGCATAATGTTTTAACTTCTGCTGATGACAAAAAAGTTGTATCCATTTTTCTTTTGGACCTCTGAGCTTAAATTAATATCTATCCATCCTTTTCAAACTAAAAGAGGAGCTAAATTTTAGCGGCCGCGATTGACGTGAGTACAGTTTTGTCCAGCACAAACAGTTGTTCACGCGTGGGAGGGCGGGATGAGAATTCTTGGAATTCATCGATAAAAGTGGGGGGCGGGGGCAGTGATACGAAAATTCTCGCCCATTTCACAGCTCGGTGATTTTTGTAGTAGTCTTATGTCCACACTCTTGTGGATGACTTCCATTGTTTTGCCAAACACTGAATTATTCATCAGTTTAAAGAAGTCTTTTTCAAAGCTGTTTTTAGCATTGGTTCTTTTCTGTGTATTATAGTCGACTTTGGTTAGTTTCAATCCTAAATCGAGACACAACTGCAGGTTTCTATAATGAAGGAGACACTTTTGTTTGTTGGATAAAGTTGGGATTAATTT
>OX419339.1:24269388-24301888 GCA_948470475.1 Galaxea fascicularis
TGCAGTGCTATGCATCAAATGCGGCAAATTACACAGTTAACTTAATGCACTTGATAACCGGGGTTGACTTTTTTAACATTTTAGATGGCCCGTCGAATGGCATGCAGAGATCTCCGTAAGCCCCGGCAACCGGCAAAAATCGCCGGCTAGTCGTCCAGGGCGCGCCGGCTACTCAGGTCCAAATAAAAATAATAATAATAAAGACTTTGTTTTACATCCAACAGCAACTTTTCCATATGCGACGCCTACTTTCCCTTGGGTAAATACATTCGGAAATAAATAAAGTTTTCCTTAAAGACACAAGTGTCCAACTATTGTTTTGACTGAATAAACTTTAAAGTTTCGTCGAGAATTTCGCCACGCTTGAATCTGCTTGCAGACATCGATTGAATGTTAAGCAAACAAAACAGGCTCAGATTGCGAGGCAGCGGTTACCGACGAAAAACACTCCATATAAGACAACATACTCTCTATTCCAACACGTGCAAAATGGCGGAAAAGCGGCAGTATGGAAGGCACTTGTGCGCCTTAATAAATTCCTCTGCCGGCTACTCCATTTTATTCTCCTTCTACTCCAAACTTTAGGTAGAACCCTGGGCATGGAGCTTCTGAACTTTTTTGATGTTTTGCAGGGCATGCGTGGGGATTGCGGGGTTGGACTAATTTATCAGCCTCCATATTCCCCAGATTTCAACACGTGTGAACTGTGTTTACACCAAATCAAGGGCTTTTTGCAACGAAACCAACTGCTAGCTGAGCATGAAACGAAAATCGCTATTGCTGATGGTATACTTGAGATTGCTCCACAACAATCCTGGTCATTTTTTCACCATGTTGGATATGTTTTTTAATAGCACACTTGATAGCCATGTCGGCAAGTAATAGACAAGCAATTTGTTATATTTGACCTCATGTCTGGTGAGATGTTAGTCCAGAATTAGAGTACAAGCCATGTTTTTCAGTGTATCGCATGCATCTTTCGGTAATCTTTGCACATGTTTGGATCCCAATCACACGTTTTGAACTGCATAGACATGAATGATGAAACAAACACTAGTCTTCAGCGTTTGTGATTGGCTCATTGCAATCAGCACTTCAAAAGACAAGGCTGAAAGATATACACAGAACGTGGCAGTAAAGAACTCGAGGCTGGGTTCCCGGTTTATAGGTTTGTTTCTTGCTCCTGTGCGTTTGCCTATCATGCACCTATAAGTATAAATATAAATTTTATTTTGAATGTAAAAATGCTTGCACACGCTGGACTGTCTGACACTGAATGAAAGCAGAACCAGAATACCAAAACGTTATTTTGTTTCACTGAATAATTCTACCATGATCAGTTTTACCTCTGAACAACTGATGTACTATACATTTACAACTTTTCAGACCAAGAAACAACATCAACAACACCCGTGTTTGCTCTTTCCAAATGTAATTTGGGTGAACGCACTTCACCAGCATAAAGTAAACGAACAAAACGTTGGAAATAACAATGGGATAATCTACTTACAGTATGGTATAAACCAAGATAATTCTGATTGAATATTGTACAAATACGCTCACAAGTAAAACTCAGCACTAACAGTATCAACTGACTATCGAGATTCATCTACTCACAGATACAGTCACTGCTGTGCAGTAGAGCCAGTATCGAGTTACTATAAAGTGGGATTATGTATTTACTTCGTAAAAACACAACTCATAACTCTACAAAAGCAGTCTGATAACGCTGAAAATATCGCAACAAATAATCCGCTCGTAATGTCACCGCTGTCCTGGAGAACTTGTACAAGTCTTTGCGCTTTAGTTTACATCTTTGTGAGGCATCAGTGCTTTCACATGAGAATTTTGGAACTGTTCCAAAATTTGCAGCAGTTGCCAATCCTCCTCCACACCCCATTCGGGAACTCTATTGTTCAGTGCCCTTTGAAGAGCAAGTAAATCACGATCCACGTTTCCCACTTGCATATTAGATGAGATTTTGGGCTTGTAATCTCGGCCGCATTATGGTGAAAAATGATTTGGTTCGTTCGCACGCATTCCTGAGACCTTTGATGTTAGCTTCCTTGTCTGCACTTGCTGCTGTAGCTCTTGTATATTTGCTCTGTGTTCTGGATGTTTCTCTCGTACTTTGCAACGGCTGATGTTAGTACAAGGCTCATGTTTGCAGGTGGTTTTTGTGTGCCCAGCGACGTGGCAAACTGTGCACATACATGTTCGAATACTGGACAGCAACAAAAACTGTTTATCTTGTTGTTTCAGATTGTTCAATTCTTCTCTTGCAGTTGATAGCTGCACTTGCAAAACAGCGAGATTTTCCTTTAGTTCCTCTTCCTTCAGATCCAACGCACTCTTTTCCCTGGCTACTGTAGAACTTGTAGTTTGTGCTGTTGAAGTGGCAACTGGCGCCAAAGCTCAGTAGGTAAGTTGTTTTGGTTCTAACTCGCCGCCACTGAAAGCAGCAGAAGTTGATAATCCACCAGAGTCAAGCCTTGTCATTTTTTGTGGAACTGGAGAATTCACCTCATGGGCCTTGATGTAGATTTTTTTGTAGTCTCGATCACCTACTTGCTTTGCCGTTCACAACATTTCAGAAAAAGCAAAAGGATCGTCTGGACTGATGTTTACAAAGTCTCCATCTTCGTCTTTATAGCAAAGTCTGATAGACTCTTGACCAAGGTGAGCAAGAGCTGAACAATTCGTCCGTATACTCTGAAGCAGGGTTTCGTATGTAACATTTCTCAGTTGAAATGTCGCAAATCTTTCCCCACCGTAATCTACTTTTACCTGCAACACCATATTTTTGAAACTGAACTGAACGAAAAAGTGCGTCTCTGATATCCCGACTTCGATTTTTAAGGTCTCTGATTGGTAGTTTACAGCAACCGGAAGCCATATAACCCATCAAACCAATAAAAAACCTGTCAAAAAGATGTCAAAAACTTAGTCTGGTGGCCATGGTTTGACGCTCTTGACTGTAATAATTTCATATAAGTTGCTAATTTGTTGAGATTTTCCATAGGGATAAAAAAAGCTTCCTGTTTGCCCTTTTCGAAAAAAATTTTTAACTCCTGTTTCAACACCTGTTGACAAACCAGATCCAAAGCCTAATCCAATCGTTTTAGCAATGGTTGGTAAAGCCCGCATACCAAGAGATAAAGGTGTAAACTAAAGACTGCCTCCTAATTGTTTTCTTATATTTGTTTTTTGATAATTTGATATCCATGCCCTTGTTCATTCTCTTACTCTTTTCCAACTTCTTAACTGCATTTGCTGGAACATGAAGAGTATCAGACCCAGTTGATTGATTATAAACTAATCTAAGGACAATTGTTTCTCTTTTTTGAAATGCATTTGCAAGGTTCTTTTTCTGATTGGGTGATAAATTTACGTTGATGTTGTACAGCTGTTTCATATATTATACGTTATAGATTATATTTTATTCATCAAATATATTTAAGCAATAACCAATTCATTAGCCTTAGAGAGGATAGCCGATTCAAACCAGTTTGGTACCGTATCAGGCTCATCCACTGTCCTTGCCCTGTTAAGTACGATCCACGAGTGGCTCCTAGCAACAGACGGAAACAGCGCATCTGTGCGTGTTTTCCTCTTGGATTACCGCAAGGCTTTTTATTTCATTGATCACGGAATTCTGGCAGCCAAGCTAAAGGAAGTTGAGGTCCCTAACAGTATCGTTAACTGGATCCTAGACTTCCTGTCAGATCGGTCCCAGAGGGTGAAACTCAGTTGTGACTGTTTGTCTGAATGGGGCGCAGTATCAGCAGGTGTCCCCCAAGGGACTAAATTGGGGCCTTGGCTCTTTTTGTTCATGATCAATGACCTTGTCACCCCCAGTGCGCTCTTTGGGATGTGGAAGTATGTGGATGACACCACCTTGTCAGAAAAAGTACCGAAGGGGCAACAAAGTAGAGCACAAGAAGCAGTAGACCACGTTTCCAACTGGTCAGTGAAAAATTTATTCCAGCTAAACCTTGAGAAGACTAAAGAGCTCACCATCCGTCGTTCCCCGGAACACTTTGACCCAGTCACAGTTAATGGAATACAGATTCAAGCAACGACGTCCAGCAAGCTTCTCGGCCTTATCATGAAGAACACACTAACATGGAACAATCACGTTGATAGTTTCATTAAAAAGGCAGCTAGGAAAATTTATTTCCTCGTGCAACTTAAACAGGCACGCATTCCAGCCGAAGATCTTGTCGCTTACTACTGCGCATGTACTAGATCTTCCCTTGACTACGCTTGTCCAGTTTTTCATTATTCTCTACCTCAGTATTTACAGTGGGAGTTAGAAAGTGTTCAGAAAAGAGCTCCGGCGTGTATTTTTCCTAGAATGCCGTACAGGGAAGCCTTAGAGCGCGCTTGTTTGACCTCTATCAGGGAACACCATGAAGACATTACAAAGTCGTTATTTAGATCAATCAGGGAGAATCAGAACAGTAAATTATATCACCTAATTTCAGAAACCTACAGCCCTCATTATAACTTTAGGCGCCAAAGAACGTATAATGTACCGGCAGTCAAGACAAAGCGTTTCGCTAATTCGTTTTTTGTGAAGTGTGCGGCTGAAACCAACTCAAGTTTGAGATGAATGAGAACTTTTTAATAGAACTTTAAGCCATTATATTTATATTTGTATAGGTTGTAGCTTGTTAATAATTATGCAATTCAGTATTTTACTGCGATGTGATTTAATAATAAACCAGTCTTTCTTTCTTTCTACCTATTGTATCAATTTTCTCTATTTCATCATATAATACTACAGCATGAACATTAAAATTTTGTGTTGCACCAGCTGTTAATCGATATCTGAATAAAGTTGTTTTGGATCTCTTGTCACTTTTTGTGCGTGATATTCTAGATTGAATTAGATGAGAGGATACAATGAATTGCAATTTGCAAGGTTCAATTATATACCTGTATGGTAATCATTCTTCCTCACAGCATATGCCATCAAATCATTGAATATTCTTACTTTTGAGGTCCCATCGTATTCAGTTTCAGCTAGATAAAAGCTGTTGCCATATTCTAATCTGCACTTATTAAAACCAGCACCATCTAGTTAAAATGTATTCATCGTATAAAGACTGCTTTCATTTTGTCTATGACCATTTGCATCATGATAAGACTTTTTAAAGTACACAAAAACATGTTTTACATTATTGATGGCAGCACTAATTTGGAAATAGCCACTTAATTGCGTTTCTAGTAGGTGGTGATACTTCATACATCTCTCGCATATATTTCCATTGTGTTTCTTGTAAGAGTGAAGTTACAAATTTATCATACATTGAGTCTTTTCGTGTAAGACGTGGAACCCAAAGAATGAATCTGATTACAACAACTCTTCCAGGATCCGTTCCATTAGCCATGTGTATCAATCCATCGTCATTTTGTAGTTCAATGTTAAATTGCAACTGCATTGGAACAAGCATTTTATCTTGTAACTCTTTGAAAAAACTACATGTATCTGTTTAGAGGAATGATAACATTAATGTCCAATGGTGCATCTCCAGCCACATTTTGACGAGTTAATAGCCTTTGTTCTTCATAACCAGCATTACTATTGGCTTTTCCAGCATTTGTGTCTAAATACGAAAGACTATTTTTTGTTGCACTGAAAATAATTATCATCAGAGTATTCTAAAGATTCGTAACAAAGGTAACGTTATGCAGATTGTCTGTATCATTTACAATTTTACCAGCTGATTTCATCATCAAATGCCTGATTAGACTATGTGATGCATTGGTTTCTGTTATCCGATCAGCATCATAATTTCTGAAGTTGAAGCTGAACTTCGAAAAATGCATTGTACCAATCGTAAAAAGCACTTCTGTTTTTGATCTGATGTTGATTATTCTGAGGTATTCTGAGGACATCATGTAATTGGTAACGTACTAATTCGTCTTGTTGTAACAATTCGTTTGATCTAAAAGCCATTTATATAATAAGATTATATTATTTTCTTCCTGATCCTGAAATTAGACTATTGATAATATGATCTGTTGATTCTTCAAGTATTGTTTGCGTAGGTTGTTTTCTTTGTTTTCCAAATTTGTTCTCCACTTTTCTCACAGTAAAATCACCGTTTTTTTCACCAAGTTTAGTTCCTAGTCATTCTGATCCGCTCTTGATTGCTTTTGTCACCAACGGCTTGAAAATACTTTTTAACGGTTTGGTTATTGTTTCCAAAATACCGCTTCCTTTAAATATGTTATCAACAATAATTATTATGCCATTTCCTTTATGCTTGTGAATGAACCTTCCTAGTGATGGATAGTATATTCTTGTGAATTAATATGGTTTCTTTTTATATTATTTGGTTATATTATTTGATTGTTTTCAGAATAACAAAAAATGCTGTGTTGGCATTGTTAAAATTAACAGTTCTTCATTTGCCGTCTCTAACATAAATTCTGATACTACTATTTGTGTTTTTGTTAACAGGATTGTAAGTTCGTCTTCTTGGTTCTTTAGTGAAACTATCAGTGTCTCAAATCTGCTGTCCCAAAAGAGTAGATAATATCAGATTTCAAAACCATCTACATGTACAAGAGAGTCGTTCACCAGATCACAATGCACCTTAAGAATTTCTTTATTTTGTGCTAAACTCGGCATTCTAACACCGATATTAACTTTACCTTTCATAATACATGTAACTTTATCAAAGCCTATCAGATCACAAAAATCACTGTGTTACATTTAAATCAATCTGGTAATTTTCTTTTAACCTTATAACTACTATGAAAGTTGGCTCATCAAATTCCAATGCAATGGGTTGTACATCTTTTCCATCTCCTTTAAAAACAGATTTTTGTCCAATATACCAGGAAATATCATCATAATATATAAAATATCATCATCATCATCATTTGGGAGGCAGGATGGCCGAGTGGTTTAGGGCGCTGGATTTCAATGCGTTGACCCGGATTCAAATCCTGCTCTGGCCACTCGCTGGTGTTGTTCTTTGTAAATGCCTGGTTCAACTCCTCGGTCATCCTTGTAAATAGCCAACTGGTTTACCTCCCACCAGTTGGGATTCTTATCATATGTTTATTTGAATTATTTGTTTCTTTGGATCAGGGAGCAGGGTTGGCGCAGTGGTGAGAGCACTTGCCTCCCACCAATGTGGCCCAGGTTTGATTCCTGGACTTGACGTCATATGTCGGTTGAGTTTGTTGTTGGTTCTCTACTCTGCCTCGAGAGGTTTTTCTCCGGGTACTCCAGTTTTCCCCTCTCCCCAAAAACCAACACTTCCAATTCCAATTCGAGACTGATGCACGACCTCCCTGAAAACCACTTCGCAGTGAGTGGAGCTTCCAGGGTAAATATCATTGATTGATTGATTGATTGATTGAAGTGAAGTGCCTGTAAACTAGCTTGGATAGCTAAGTGCACTTCCACTATAAACACAGTTATTTATTCATTTTTTTTAGTTCCACACACCTTGACTAAACTCGATATTGGTAAAAGTTGATCCTCCATCTTTATTTTATTTAATAAGCTGGGCCCAGTTGTTTGAAAGCCGATTAACGCTAATCCAGGATTAAAAATTAATCAGAGAGCTTATTTCTCTGTCCCCAAATGTTGTTTTATGCCTATATTCTGCAAAATTATAGATTAGGGGAAGTCAATCCTGAAAAACAAAAAGCAACGGAAACAACTTTCATCCACCTGCAATCAAAGTTTACGCTAATCCTGGATTATGTTAATCGGCTTTCGAACAACCGGGCCCTGATTATTATATCCAGCATTGATATTGGTCCATGTGAAGCTCATTGTAATAATACAGTTCAATCCTACTATGTACTCATGATTTTTGTCAAATGTTAATGGTGGATTAACATGGGACATGAAATTACCTGGTCTATTGTTTCCAGCTTATATCTTATTATAAGATGATAAAACTCTTTCTCTTTCCATTTATAATATGATTGGATTATTTAAATTTGTTTTGTACAGTTTTTCATGGTAAGCTTTATGTATTGCTGATGTTCTTAAGTGCCATTGTCAGAGAAAACCGGGCACGAGCAAAAGATCAAGGTCGGCCGTTTACCTCCACATTTTCACAGCATAAGACACCTGAAAAGAGTAGCAACTGTCATATTTGCAGATGCAGAAGTTCTTTTTTCTTCGAGATATAAATATTCCCTAATTTTGGGCCTTCCAATGGCCTAAAATAACTGAAATTTCAGTCAACTTTTGATGGGCCTAAAAAACACTTTGTAGGACCTCCTGAAGTTTACATATTCTTTTACTACTAAGTTGCTCGGGATTTGATAAATCTCTGTCACTTAAAAACTACGAGTTTTATTACATCATGTTGAAAAACAGCTCTGAATCATTAATGAGCTTGACCTGAATTTTTTAGGATTCTTGGGCGGCCCTTTCGTAAAAGTGCGACAGTTAATTTCGAAAGTATACCTCTGCTCTGATAGTCTGTTGTATTGTTATGAAAAACCAGCTGAGTTAAAATTGGTATGTAGAAGCAAATGATTTAAGCTGCCTCGGAAGAGTGCTGCTAAAACAGTCCATGAGAAATATTTTCCGCCAAATTCTGATTACAGGATATCAATAAGCAGTCATAACATCATGCAACTGTAGTCCTTAACTCACTAAAAGGGCCGCCCAAAGGCCAATTCGTTTCTTTTAGGACTTCCTGATCAAGTGTTTACATTGTGGTTTCTGACAATAACACTTAATAGTGTGTCCAGTAATGTAACACCCATATTTCTCATAGTAACTGATGTGTTTCCGGCCATTATTCCTCCAGCAACGATTTCAAGTTTCTTGAGCAGCTCTTTTGGATCACTGAAAAAGAATTCATTTCCGCTTCGTTTTTTTTCGTGCAGAGCCTTTGATTGTTTTGAGTTTATTTTCATATTAACTAATAGATTGATTCAAAACAGCTCTTGCTTTATCTATTCTGTTATATTCCATTTGTTTTTCTGCATCATTGATTTTACCTTTGTTATAAGTTCTAGATACTTGAGCCTTGTATCAGAATCTTTGATGACTTTGTTTAAAAAAATTCTTTCTCAATGTTGGCGTCATATCTTGCTGACTAAGTTGAGCTTCTACATCATCATAATTTAATATGCACATATCATCAAGTATCATGTTAGTATTGTGTTCTTAATCCAAAGGATAATCAATATCCTCATCTTCATATTCTGGAGGCATGTCTTGTGGTTCTTCAGGTAAATATTGAGGATCAACATATGTTTGTTTTCCCCTGAAAGAACTTCTTTTAATGATTCTTCATATGTCAGAGGTCTGGGTACTATCTGTTTTTGACTATTCAGGAGAACGCGTTCATCAAACAGGACCTCTAATCCATAATCTGGTACTTCATTTTCAATAGCAATTGCATAATCTGGCACCTCTGTTTTTGCCTTGTACTTTTGTCTAAGACCGGGTATTTTCAAATTAGTGAATGCAACATCATCTTATTTGATGGTTATCGGCTGGAATGTTTTTTTTCAAAGCTATTTGTGTTGCTCCTTCAACCCATTTATTTCTCAAAATTGTTTCATTTACTAAATTAATTTTCTTACCAAGCTCAGTTTTCGATTTTGCAAGGTCTTTCCATGCATTTAAGTAAACTCTTTTATTATACAATTATATTACATAAAACCGAAATTTAAACAAACAGTTTAATTAAATAATGTAAGAATATTGTATAACAGAATGCGTATACCTAATTATGATGTCAAAGGCGATGAAACAACAAATTACAAACAGAAATACAAATTTTTGCGTAATAGATGCTTCCGAATGCTGATCGTGGCTTCTTCAGGTTCATGTAAAACTAATTTATTGCTGGATTTAATTTAAAGGTTGCTCTATTATGATAAAATTTATTTGTATGCCAGAAATCTTCAACAATCAAAATATCAGAATCTGATGAAAACATTTGAGCCGATAAGCAATGAAGCAGGTTATGATATAATTCAAGCCAACAATTATGATAAAGTAATACCGTTGGAAGATATGCCAAATTACAAAAGGCAACACAAGAACCATGTAGTTTCCTATATATTGGCAAACCAAGAAAATTCACAAGATAAAACTTCGATGAAAAAAGTTGTATAAAGATATTATATAATGAGTTATTCAAATGGATTACTACCAAATGATTATTTTTTATGAATCCAGCAGTGGTGTTGTTGGAAGAGATGGATGAGATGGTATAGGGTTCAAATTAACAGATGATGATGATTATGATATACTGAATAAAAAACTGGTAATTGTACATACACATGTAGAGGTACAAGAAATGATGATCTACCGGTAACTACTCGTTCACAATATGAAGAACAGTTAGAAACCTGGGTAGACAAAAATCGTCTTAGTTCATCTCACAAAACATTGGATCTGGTAAAATTCCAACGTATGATCCAAATAATGCTCTTTCTGTCATCAAATAAATAATTGGAGATAGTTATAATGATACTGTTGATGTAAGACCCAGAGATCAGGATTCCTCAAATATACCATTATATATTCGAAATCTAAAAAAAATCATGATGGGGTTAATAATCGAAAAAGTTCAGATATTGTAGTAAATAGTATTGAAAATAACATTTCAGGAACATTAAAAATATCAAATCAAGGTTTCCTTGATATAACAAGGGGTCATCTTAAGATTGATGGTCAAGTTAGTGAAATTTCTAAAGCTGATCTTGATAAACTTTAGTAATGATTCAACTACTGCTCATGCACAGAAGGATACATTATATGATACATTTCGTGGATTGAATGCACATTACATCAGACTGAAAAAATCACAATCTGTTTTTATTCGACCAAGGAATCAAACAACTAGACAAAGTTTATTCATCAATGATATAGGAGAATCCGATAGTGACTTCTTTCTATCAACAATGAACCAAAACATACATATTGTTAAAACGTAATCTCACCTCCCCTCTGTACAGAAACACCAACAAATAATAATCAATTAACAAATAAATCTTCATGTTGATACAGAAATTTCAAATGCTGATTTTCTGAAACTTGATGAGAGCAATCAAATGTCTGGTGATTTAGACATGAACAAGCAGCATCTTAACAACATGTTAGACCCAATTGATGAACATGATTCAGTGAATAAAAGATATCTAGAAGCTCAATTGTTAGATTATGTGAAAACCAATGGTCAAAATCCAATGTCTTTCAACTTGAATGTGAATAATTACAAGACTGAAAATTTAAAAGATTATGATTCTTCTGACACTTCTGATTCAGATGCAGTTAATATAAAATATTTGAAAGATAATTATCTAAATAGAAAAACACCTATTCCTCAGGGTGATTTAAATGCAAACAAGGTTATAAACAGTATCAACCCAATTGAAGATAAAAAATAAATATTGGTAAATATTTTATACACAATCACAGAATCTACAGAATGGTTTTCCTGGTTGAATCATATCGTGTATTATTTTATTGCACAACATTTTTTATATAATAATATAAGATAACAAATCTTTAAGTCAGTTTTGATATCAGTGACTGTTTTTTCCAATTCATTTCCCATGTCTTGATAATCAGGTCAGGATCAAAATTTTTGAAAACATATAAGATGCTTTTTCCATGCACTGAGATTCAGGTACTGAGATTTAGTAGCTGAATCTGACTTGGGAAATTCAAGCCTTGGGATTTCTGTCTATGGATTTCTCAGATCTGTATAACATGAGCTGGTACTGCCAACTATATCACTACTGCTCTTGTTGTTTGGAAAGTGAGTGGCTACCATGGCAACAGGTACCAGTTATAAACACAAAATACATAATGTAGAAAAAAACCTCTTTATTTCCTTTATTTTTCATTTCCATGCATGCATGTATAACAAACTTATGTGTTAAACATGTATAACAACAATTTATAAGCAGTTGCAATTTTTAGCTCGTGGATGACGTAGTCATGCCATGAGGTTTTGTTGTGGGTCTGAATTTCCCTCACTCACTCAGGGGATCACTCACTCACTCGATTCTGATTAATTTATTCATTAAACTTTCCCCCGGTCCCTCCCCTGGTAAGTATTGCTTTTGTCTCCATAGTCTTCTTAGTCCAATTTTTGCAAATTTCAGGGTGTAGTACAAAGGCAGAGAATTTTGCTCTGCAGATATTGTTTACGTGTTTAATGTTCATGGCGTCGGTTTTTCGTTTCGATTTTCCAACTTAACAAAGGTCTATTTTGTTTAAGGATCAGTGATCAGATAAAGTTAATAAGATGAGGAACACGAGCTGCGAGAATTGAACTTTGAAATCTTCAGAGCAGCGAAAATGAACTTCAAGATACCGCAAAAGCAACTATAAAGCTTATCACTGTGCGGTACCTGGGGCAGTAGTACTCGAGAATTTTTTGCCACAATATGATGGAAGAAGGAAGAATGAAGAAAATCGGCAAAAAAAGGAAACCGGAGAAAGACTTTCGAGCCAAAAAACCAAATTCTGGCAAGCAACACATTTGATTTATGAGCAACATATGATCGATTTAAGCAGGTACGTAATGAAGTATTTTTGAAGACGCTCTTTTCATGGTGAACGCTCAATTGCAAATATGATCTTGTTTTGAAAGGCTATATCCCTTGGCTTAAACGATCAGTATAACACTTTGTCAACATTTGACAAAAACACAAGGACCACAAGGATGCAAATATCTTTCTCTGTGAGGATATAATTTGGTCTGACAAGCAGCTATAACAGCTAATCTGTTCGAACAACAAAGTATTTGGAAAGTCAAGTTAATTGTAGCACAAAGCATAAATAGATGGATTGAATATCTCACCTTACAAAGCAAAAGTTTTGTGCCGGACCCCGAATCGCTCAAAACCATTGGGACTGTAAAGCGTAACTAATTTTCCTCAGGACTCTCACAAAACATGTTATTATCTGTATATTATCTCGCATTCAGAATAGTCGGAAATTTATTACGACCAAGAGCGTTTATAAAACTAACTTGAAATGAGCTGTCGATCAGTAAGAAACTTTAACTTGCCTGTTGCACTTCTTAGGAAAGCGATCACATTTGAATATTATTTTTATAGTCCGTGTACAAATTTGCATATTTGTGTTCCATCGCCGGTTCAAATTACTTACGTCTGTCAATTTCGTCTAAAGTAATGCTTCTGGCACCTGTCAATCAACTGCGTAATTTTACGGAAAATATTAGCGCGTAAACGGTTCTTTTACAAAGAGGTGTGTCTGAAAAGGATGTGCTCCCACAAAACACAAACGAATGTACAGGGTTCTTGCACATATCTTTTTAGAAAATAAAGTTGTTGTAAATTATGTTCTCCATCCATGAGCTGGCGTTGCGTGACAAGCCTAAAAACGGCTGCGAAGGAGACTAACAATTAAGCTAAAATTATATATCAAACCTAAAATAGAGCTATGACATTAAATAGTAGAAGTGGTAAAGTTACTTAAGAGGCGAGACCTAAGGCGGCATTTAAACACATTAACCAATTCACAGAGTTTAAGATCGTTAGATAAGGAATTCCATAGAGTAACTGCTCTATACAAAAAAGTCCTTTGGCCACTTGCTGTTCTAAAGCGAGGTATGTTAAGCATTTGAGAACTTCTCGTTCTGCGATTTGTGACGTCACCTCATCTAATGAATTGTGTGGATAAATATCCAGGAGCACATCCTGTTAAACACTTAAATGACATTACAGCATCACAGTAGTAAAGATGCTCCTTCACTGGCAGGCAGCGCAGTTTCTTTGAAGCTGGGGACATGTGATCATATTTCCTTCTTCCACTTACTATGCAGCAGGCAAAATTCTGGACTGTCTGTAACATTTTAAAATTTTTTTAAGATGTGTTACTCCAGACGCATGAGCAATAAAATAGTTTATTGAAAACAAGTGAGTGTGTAATAATGATTAAGGACTGTTTCTCAAAAGAGTACTTAACTCTATTGATCTGATGACAATAAACTTCAAAATAAAACTTAACAGAAACAGAAACCCAAAACAATTGTTTTACTCCACTTCATGAAACGTTGCAAAGCAATTTTTCTTTTCATTACAATACAAGAACACTTTACACAGAGAACACAAACTATGAGGCCTTGATTCTACTTTACTATGTAACTTATTTCTTATCATAGCCAACCCAGTGAGCACCCCTGGTTTGAAGTCTAATAGACTTCAGCACAGAATAATCAGAATTGCAACGTTTGTTAGACGTTGGTGGGCTAACCGATAATGAAGGGTGACCAATTCTTGGTGGTTGAGAAAGGGTAATGAGGGTTTGAGAGACGCCTTCTGAAATCCAAATTAGTCATTTTGCCACCCTCCAATTTGCAGTATGCTACATAAGCATTGATAATCGCGAAATCAATAATCCCAAAGAAAATTCTATGCCACCACTTTTTTTTATTTCCTATTTAGACCATGCACTGCACAAAGCATGTCGCTTTGGCTACACCTCTCATGTTTTTATTGTACTCTTTCACATTAGTGGGACAATTAACTGCTTTTTTGACCCATCTTTCTGGGTTCTTGATACAACTGAGGAGTCAGTTGCGTGAAAGTTAGAAACGAAATGAACTGATTTGTTATCTTTCCACTGGTAGCTCACCACGTGCAATCTTACAATCTGCCTTGAAATTGAGGGGTAAGCTCTTTTGGTGACTACAAATTGTGGCACAGGCGTCAACACCATTTACTTTGAGATACTCCATCAGGGGAATTGATGTAAAAAAGTTGTCAATGTCAACCTGGTGGTGTTTGTGAAATAGATCTTTGGTAATGCTTTGCGCAACTTGCTCCCACAGTCCAAATTTGAGTTAACTAGCCTGTGTACAGCCGCTCTCTCCTCCCAAAATATCAGGGAAGGAGCATCTGCATCTCTTTCCCTCTTTCTAATGAGCGCCCCGCTTAACAGCTTCATGTTTAACCATGACAAATGCTCTTATTTCACCCTCTCCCTCTTCAAATTTGTGCTCATGCAGTAATAAGCTAGAGCAATTAATTTTTTACTTGCCTCCTTCAGACAAATCAATGCTATCATTGGTGCCATCGTCCTTTCATTTAAAATTGCGATAACATAGCCCTGATATCTCCATCAACAACAATTCAACAATTTCCTTTCATTTTAATCAAAAGTCTCATCATTTTATATTTTAGTTTCCAGATATCAAGGATGTGTTGTTAATGAAGATGGCCTTTTGTCTACATACAACACTACAATGCATCCTGTGGTGGAGAAATCAAATGCAGAACACACTCTGCTTGCATTCCAGTTAGATGTTCCGTGGGAAAGTGCCAGCCCGGAGGCTAAGTCACAGAGTGTTGAAAATGACAGTGAGGATTGTCTCTTGGTGTGCTCTTGGTGCTCTGAGGCATTCATGTTAAGGAACCACAACCTTCGATCTTCTTGAAGATCTACTTTCAGCCTGTTGATGGGGGACTTTGTTTCCACTGCTTCGTCAAGCTGCCCTTTGGTGTACTCAATTGTTGGTGCAATTCGTGAAAAATCTACAGCTCCCTTTTGAAAAACCTTACTCATGGTTGAGAGATGTGGCAATACCTCTGAAAGAATGTACACTGTTCCGATGAACTTCACATTCTTCACCTTTGTAAACAGTCCCAGAGAGGTTGCATCGCCATCCTTTAAATGGTTCAAGGTATGAAGTAGAGGGGGATAATCTGCATACACTGCCTTTAGTGATGCATCAAATGAAAGCCATCTGGTTGAACACATTTTCTTCAGACGCCTTGAAACTTGACTGCGAGCTTTCTCAGTTGGCAATGTCAGTGCCTTCATTTGAGCTTGGGTTTTGAGATACACAGCCATCTTTGTGGGGGAATTTTGAAACATATACCACAGTTCGGACAACCATTTCAGGACACTACTTATGTAAGACACACTTGACAAGGTGTTGGTACACGCGGGTACAAGAGAAAAAAGGAAATTGTATAATAATTATACGTATATATGTTAAACGAACAATCCTAGAAGCAATCTACCGGTAGTTTGTTGTGTGGTTTATAGCCAGAGTGAGACAGGAAGGCAGACTGTACTTCATACAGAAGCACACCATGTTACACTTTTGAGAATTTCCCTGTAATATCAAAAAGTCTAGTATAGTCGTCCTCTTTTTCCAGAATTTCAAAGAGTTTTCTCTTTAGTTTGCTTTTGAATTGATTTTTTTAAAGTGTTTTAATAGAAAGTGGAATGCTGTTCCAAATTAAAGCACCAGAAATAGAGAAGGCTCGCTTCATATTTTCAGTTCTAACTTCTTCAACATAGTAATTTTCGTTAGTAACAGATCTAGTCCTTTAACTGTGGACAGAAGACAATTTCGTAAACATATTCTTAATGTTATCAGGAGCGAGGTTATTATGGACGTCGTACATTAAAAGGCTCATTTGCTCAAATAGCAAGAACGATATCGGCAACTGTTTTGTTTTTTAAAAACAACGGAACTGCATGAGTTCTTGGTTCAGCGAAGAACATTAGCCTAAGGGCTCTCTTCTGGAGAACCAGTAGTTTATGAAGATGCGTTTCAGCAGCATGACCTCATGCACAGATACCATAACTGATATAAGGTAAAATTAAAGAATGGTATAAAGTGAGAAGTACATGATGGGGAACAAAATGTCTGAGCTTGGCGATAATTCCGTTTGGTTTACTGACCTTTTGACAAATGTTATCTATGTGAAATTTCCATGAAAGGTTCGAATCAATGAGTATACCAAGATATCTAATATAATCTTTCATTTCTAACGGTTGACTGATATTTGAATTATTATTAATTATTTTGATGTTAGGATGAAAAGGAATAGTCTTTTGGCATGGACGAAAAATGATATAGTTAGTTTTTTTGATATTCAAGGTTAATTTATTGACAACTAGCCACAAGCATACTTTGAAAAGTTCTTCGTTTATCTCAGTTTCAAGTTTTTTAAGATCTCTGTTTGCATACGTTAAACTAGTATCATTGGCGAACACGTCAAATCCGACTAGTACGCATGAGATTGGTTACAAAAATTATAAAAATAAATGATCTAGTACTTTACGTGCCGCTAAGCAAAATTATTTTGAAAAGAAATTTGAAGAATGCAAATCGAATATGAAATCAACCTGGAGGCTATTAAATGAGATAATTAATAAAAGGAAAAGTAGGAATAGTGTTCAATCTACTTTTATTATCGATAATAAAGAAATTACTGATCCTATGGAAATATTGGATGTCTTGAACGCATCCTGAGCTTGACAAGGACTCGCACAGGGTCGCTTTGATGCCAACTCCTCACGATGATATTCTTTAACTTCATTTCTAGTGATGTTGAAATTACATTTTATTTGTCAGGTATTGCACTGAGAGAAACCTCTCTTATACTTTTCAGCATTTTATTCATAAATTTGAAAGTTTTTTTAAAAGTAGTTTACTTTGCAAATGGCTATAGAGGCTTCACTTGCATCAAATAAATTTATATAAATTCCTTTGATCAGATGTGATACTATCATAACCCAGCATTTTCAACATTGATTTTATATCACACTCAGGGATAATATAAGTTTCAGTGCAGGTCAAATAAAACAAACATTTTGTGTGTTTTGTATAATTATGCATGTTGTTTATTTTGGGATTTGGAAAAATTCTTCCCACCCTCAAATAAAACAGCCGACGTGAGTCTTGACTATTAGCGTGACAACAAAGAGATGTTGAGTAAGACTGGGAACGCGTGAAAGTAGCTCGTGATGAAGAGGCAAGAGCAAAAAAAACATGGCGGCAAGAACGTGTTGGGGACATTATGCATTTTCTCTTGAACCAACAGCATCGCCTTGAGAAAATAACACAACGTAACTTTCTGAGGGTATTTCTGCTCCTGATGAAGAGTATATGGACAAACCAAATTTCTATCAGACAAACCAGTAACTGGAAGGTATACAAACCCTGTACGACTGATAAGTTACTTATTTTTGGAATGACGAATAAACGAGTGAGAGGAAGATCCAATTAAAGTTGTAAGTTTGTAGTTAACAAATCGCCGACTTTTTTGTGTGTCTTTTTAAAGTTCAACAACGGCAAGTCCATGTGTTCACGACAACTACTAGGCCGCATGCTTCTTATGCTGTTAAATTCGCTTATTCATCATCCCAGTGGTTGATTTGCAAGAGAAATGTTGAAGCCCAAACGGTGATTTCTTCAGGTTAACATCATCTTACCTTGAAGCGGAACCAGAAGAAAAGAAGGAATCCAGTTTTCTTTGTTTGTCCACGTCTGCCTTCCGTTTCTTTGATGACATAATGCAGAACAATAAACTCCGAAAATAAGAGAATCCGAGTGAAACAAACACAGTAAAAGCGTGTGCTTACAATGTTGAACACCACGTGTTTTCAGTCAGCCTCACAGGGATTGTAAACTCACCTCCCTTTAAAAGGTGAAAGACAGTTTATTAATAAACTATTGGCTTGTTTTTTAATTCACAGTTTTGTCATTCATTGTATTTTTTCTTTCTGATGTTTTGGTTTTGTATGAAAGTAGCCGGGGAAAATCCCCTACCCCTGGCCCTTAGTGACAGCCCTGCATAAGGTATGCTAAAACAGACCAATCACAATCCTTGTTAGAATGGTTAAAAAGATATTGGTTAAAAACGACCAAATCTGTCAAAATGTCAAACCATCAAAATTCAGAAACCATCAAAGTACATTCCCAAGTTTTTTTCATCTAAAAGCAAAGTCCGGCTCAATTTTGGCTCATGCCTTCTCTAAAAAAGGTGTTATGATCATGTGAGCTAGTTTTAATAGACACTAAGGAAGATGAATTTTCGAGTGATAGAAGGAAGAGCAAAACATTTTTCTCGTGAAAAGCTTAAAACTTGAATCAACTTGCATGGCGCCTGGCATAGCGCGATTGTGTGGTTGAAAAACAAAATGAGTCAAATCGTCAAGGGCTTTCACTTTACCATGGCAGGTTGCAGCTCAACAAAGGATCACAGAACAGTTTACCGTTAATGGGAGGATTACAATGAGTAGGTCAAACTTGGTGGAAGAGCTATAAGTTCTTTGTTTGGACAAACTGTTTGCTACTGTATGTTTACGGATGCATGTTTTTAACTGGACGTGTATTTTCAAGTGGAGAAAACCTCTACAACACAAGTGAATTCAGTAAATAAATGGAAGCTTTAATTCTTGTTACTTTTGTTCAGGAGTGAAACTCGTATTTATCTCTCAACTGAATGTAAATAATATTCACCTACACTTGCTCTGGACGGTCAAATGAAAAACTAGTAGAATTGTTTTTGCTGACTTTTTTTGACATGCCTCAGCAGTATTAAGAAAATGTTTCTCTGATGTCATTCACTGGTAACAGAATGAGTCCTCACAAAATTAAGTATTAATATCACTTGTGTGTTTTGCCCTCGTTGCTGAGTGACTCAGACAATTTCAGCAACTTCTGAAAACATGTGATAAAAATCCCTAATTTTCACGCTCTTATTTTTGGTGTTACCCACAGAAGCATCTTCCAAATCCATTGAGGCCAACAGCTCATTTTCAAACTCGTTTTCTAGGTCGTACAAGACTTGTGAGTCGAAATAAAAACTTGGTTAATTGATTTGCGTCGATGGCGTGACAACCAAAGCTGCGTACATCTGTACTCTCATAAAGTACGCTGTTTTAACCAATCAGAGTGCACGTCATATCGAAACTTTATTATAATATTCATTACTACTGAGTTTTGCTTTGTTTTCAAGAAACAAGAACAACAAGAAACAGTTCCTTACCTTGCAGCTGTATTCAGTTGGCTAATTTACTTCCCCTCATCAGTCTCTTTTAAAATATAAAAGAATAGAGTTCATGTTTGTGAGCATAAATTATGTTTGAGCCCAATTCAGACTCATTTCAACCTCAGCTTCTAGGCAAGAGTTAAAATGAGCTCTGAGAAGGCCCCAACATCCCATTTATTTTCCCTCAATGAAAACACACCATCAAGCAAAGCTGGCTAGAAATTAGAAGACCTTGCCATTTGAGGTTTCCAAAATTATATACAACATAAGAGGAAAATTTGATAAAGCTTATTTCTAAGCATGGAAATTAACTGTACAATAATTATTATTGCTAAACTGAGTGTGTTTGGCTTGAAGCTACAAAACTTACATGCACTTCACTACCAGCCGTGAAACTACTACATGCATTTTTTGGATCAGAGGCTTCTCTTGAAAGAAATGGACAACTATGAATGTTCTTACTCAAGCTGAGAAGATTGAGAATTCACAAATTTGTCATTGATTTCTGTGTTTGCAGCCTTGTTTTGGGCTTTGAAAATGGTGCCGGAATTTTTTTCTTCAAGGCTTTAAGAAAACAGTGTGAACATTGCAATGGCTTCTATCATGTTACTCTCATCATGACCACTAAGTTTTTTATGTTTTCTGTCTAACTTAACAGTGGTTGTGGGCTTGCCCCAATATTCACTTTTTAGACTAAATTCACTAAATCACAACAATTCCACTTTCTTTGCACTCACAAAGATATTCACAGCCTTCAGTTATCGATGAATATGTATAATATATACTTAACTTTGTCCAGTGGAAAAATACGTAAAAACCTTCCAAAATCTTCATCCCTTCTGGACATACAGTGCGACTTCTATTAAGTGCCACCCTTGGGACTTGAGGAAAGTGGCTGCTTAATAGAGGTAAAATATAAATTGGACAGAAATGGCAGTCAACATGATTAATTTTATTGACACTAGAGGAAAATGCTTTTTGAAAAGACTTGAGTATGTGATGATACATCCCAAAAAATCCATGAAACCAAACTTGGAGATTTGTATACATCAACAGTCATTGTAAAAAGCCTTTGACCAACGATTTACTTAAAATAATCGGTCAATGCTGTTCAAACTTCACAGGAGACACGTTCTTTTTGTGCCACAGAACAGTGGGTGACTATAGTACTGGATGTGAAAGATTTACACGTGTATACATTTTACAAAAAAAAGTAAAAAGTGGCTGTTTAATGAAGGGTGGCCGTTTAATTTAAAAATTAAACGAGACTTACCCGTAAGTTGAAGTTTGATTTATAATTCTATCCGTCACCAAGCACTGAGGGATTACGTGAGATAGCATTGCGCCTGTGCAAACTCAGTTTTTAAAGCACTTACCATGTGTGCAGTGGAGAAACTCCCTGTCAAAATATGGGAGGGACTAGCATGAGAGGGCACGTAATCCCTCAGTGCTTGGTAACAGATAGAATTACAATCAAACTTCAACTTACAGGTAAGTCTCGTTTAATTTTTAAATTCTATTCCGTCACTGCACTGAGGGCTCACGTGAGACTTCAAAGCACACTGCACACATGAACAAAATAGTTAATAAACACCAAAAAACATATTTCGTAGTCAAAGTAATTTGGTGTCTTTAATCTTGTAACAAAACAGTAGAAAAACTATCTTTGTTGATAACAGGCTTGTTATAATAGGATATGCTCCAATAGAACAGATTTCAAAAATGCCTTAGACGTTGCAGCAGCCCTGGTACTATGTGGCTTAAACAGGTTTACATCAATCCCGGATTTTGCCATTACTGTTTTCATCCATCTACTGATGGTTTCACGACAAACAGGTTTAAATGGCTTGAAATAACTAACAAACAATTGTTGTGCACCTCCACATAAGGCAGAGGTTCGATCAAGATAAGCCTTCAAAGTAGTAAAAAAACAAATATTGGGGTTGTCCGGGTACAAACTCAACAACAGTGGGTCTAGACCCTGGTTTAGATTGCTTTAAAGGTTTAGAAATGATAAAAGTCACTGAAGTTTCTGAAACAACCATGTCCTCCAAAGACAAGTAGTGAATCGTTTGCCCCCATTGAGCTGATACCAGTGACATTAGGGTGACCGCTTTTAATGTCAGATCTTTAAGAGAACACTCAGTAGTAGAGATTGACTTGAGATAGTTCAGGACCATGTTCACATCCCATGTCACAGCATATCTTGGATTTGAGGGTCTTGCTTCGTAAACCCCTTTCAAAAACCTTTTCACACTTTCTTGTGCTCCAAATGTTATCCCGTTGACAGGTTTCAAGACACTGGATAGAGCGGACCTCTCAGTGTTAATGCCACTGTAACCAACGCCTGTCTCAAATAACTCCACTAAAAAATCTAGTGCCTGGGGAATAGTGGCAGAAACTGGATCAATCTGTTTTTGATGACAATATGTAGTCCATCGTTTGGAGGAGGAGTACTGCTTAGTGGTTCCTTTCCTTCAAGACTGTAGGATAATAGAGGGTTCCTTTTGAGAAAATCCCTGTCTCTCATAGGATTGCCGGACAATCTGCAAACAATCAGAACCATTTTCTTGATTAAGGGGTGAAGTTCGTGTTTTATCCCTGGCATTTGTAGGGCAGTCCTTTGCAACGGTAGTACTCTTGGAACATCCACTAACATGTGAAGAAGTTTGGGATACCAACTTTGGGTTGGCCATATTGGGACTATCATGAGGCCTTCTGCAAATTCCATCTGTATCTTCTGTAGGCATCTGGCAATTAAACTAAAAGGAGGAAAAGCATAGAAAAACTTTTTATCCCATGTGATAGAAAAAGCATCTATAAAAGCTGCCCCTGGGTCAGGTTTCCAGGATACATAACATGAGACCTGATGATTTAATCTGGATGCGAAAAGATCTATGGAAGGTTCTCCCCAGATATCTGTAATCTTCTGGAATATGTCAGGTCTTATCATCCAGTCTTTGTTGTCAGAGAAAACACGTGATTCTCGATCGGCCTCAACATTTTTTGTGCCTGGAATATGGGCAGCTGTTAACCATATTTGTTTATCTCTGCACCACTGCCAAATATTTTCAGCAATAGTATTACATTCTCTGGAATGTGTACCCCCCATAGCATTAGTATAGTTTACAGTTGTAGAGTTATCTGCATAAATCTGGACATGGATGCCTTGCTCATTTTTGCAAAATGCCTTAAGACCAAAAAATGCAGCCATCAGTTCCAAACAATTGATGTGGTATTTGGCCTCTTCATCTGACCATCTACCCCCTGTCAAAAAGTGTGAAAATGAACATAGCACATTTAATTTGGCAGCATTTCAATGCTCAGTTGTTTGTGCGACATAAACAAAGAAGATGTGGTAGCTGTTTCCATTGACAAGGTAACGATTGGCATTAATATATACAGCTACTGGCTGATCAGGTGAGCATTTTTTGGAAATGGCAATGCTAAATGAGTACCGTGGCAAGCTCCGTTTGCTTAGTAAACAAGAAGTAATTTCGGAACGAAGGGAACTCGGGTCAGGGCTTAAAGAATGAAGTATAAAATTTATACGTACCGTGTTTGTCTCAGGTCATGGCATAAACAAGGAGGTATATTACATGTGTAGCGTGCTTGTCTCGAGTCATGGCTTAAAGAACGAGGTATATTACATGTGTAGTGTGCCTTGGTCCAGGGCTCCAAGAACGGAAGGTATATTACATGTGTAGTGGGCTATTCTCGGTTCAGGGCTCCAAGAACGAGGTATATTACACGTGTGTAGTGTGCTTGTCTCGGGTCCAGCTTAAAGAACAAGGTATATTTCATGTGTAGAGTGCTTGTCTCGGGTCAGGGCTTAAAGAACGAGGTATATTACATGTGTAGTGTGCTTTTCTCGGTTCAGGGCTTCAAGAACGAGGTATATTTCATGTGTAGAGTGCTTGTCTCAGGTCACGGCTTAAAGAACGAGGTATATCACATGTGTAGTGTATTTTACGACTAGACTCTCGATAACTCCAGTGGATTCGATGCGTCTCCAGTGGACTCCAATGGACTCCATTGGACGATTTTTCAACACTCCCCAAAGTTATATTGTTTCGACTTCCAGTCTTATTTCATGACTAGACTTCCGGTAACTCCAGTGGACTGGACTCCAGTTGACAATGGTTTTGGACTTCCGGTTTCATTTAACGACTAGACTTCGAATAACTCCAGTGGACTCTTAGATTTGACAACTAGAGTCTAGTTGAGTGTATTGGACATGGATGAAAGAAAAACACTTATTCATACTTCAACTTACTGGACCTTAATTATGTAATGAATAGCTAATCTGAAGGGCTTGTGAAATGAAACGTGAGACAACTTTAGACAACGGTTAAACTAATTTTCGTTCACTTCATTTAACCACATATTTAATTTTTGTTGGATACAGATTTTATGTACAGGTTGCGTTGTGCTCCAGCAATTTCTTTTGCAAGTTGGGCCTCACCATGCCAAAATTGGCTGTATGTGCAGTATTTTATCTAATTTGTTTCAAGTAGTGGTGTACTTCGCAAGCACATATACATTGGAAATTAGAAATAATTACCACAGTACTAAACCAGACAGACCCATGCAAATGACCCATTTTGCATAAGGTTCCTTTTTGTTTGATGGGGCTTGATTTAGTTCTTCATTTGTTTGTTTGCACTTTCAGTATTTTCAGTGTTTATGCTCAAGCCTAAATGTCCAAGCTCCTCGTATGATAATTATGTATCTTTTTTATTTTAAGGTCGACAAAGGACCCTAAGCCAATTATACGCTGGCTTTGCCAGCATGACATCCTCTAGGCAAGAGAAGTAGTGGCCCTTGACCCCTACCAGCACCCAAAAGGGAGCAGGGAAAGATTTGCTCTCTGGGAAAAAATTGCAGCTAACCTTGATGGCTTTCATCTCACCAACCAAATAAATTTTAGTGTGACTGGCAGGTCTGTCAGGGACAGGGTGAATCTCGTTTTGATTAGAAACTACAAAAAAAAAAGATGCAAGAGGAGAGAAAAGCAAGTGGGATTGAAGTGCCTCCCCCAACAGAATTTGATCGACTGATGGAAGAAATTGTTAGTAGGGCAGGGGATGCGGAGAAAGAGCAGAAGGCAGGACAAGATGAGAGGAAAGAAAAAGAGGACAGAGAGAGGAAAGTGGCAGAAGAGGTAAGGGCCCAAGCACTAGAAAGAGTTGGCCAGACACGCAAGTGTCAAGGTGTGGAGGCAAAAGAAGATAAGCCAGTTAAGAGGAGGTCTGGAGGAGAGACCATAGAATACCTCAAAGAGAGATCTCATCAACAAATGAGGCTGAGGGAGGAAGAGTTGAAGATTCAAAGAGAGGCTCAAGAGGCAAAGGCCCAACAAGCCTTCACAGCACAATTGCTGCTGCAGCAGCAACAACAACAAAATATGTTTGCTGCTCTGTAAAAAGAGCAGCAACAACAGTGGCAGCAGCAACAGCAACAGCAAATGCAAGCATCCATCATGCTGCAACAACACAACAATCACAAGCCATGATGGCAATCCTACAGGAACTTGTTAAAAAAAAAAATGAACAGTTTCATACCAAGAGAAGTCTTTTGATACATGTTTAATACTTTATACACTGAAATGTGTAGTTCCAGAATTTTTTTTATTTAACTGTAATATTTTTATAAGGCCATCCCCATAAAATGTTTTGTTTCCCATTCATGTGACCAACCCAATTCTAGATGGTCTCTCTGACGAGAAAAATTTTGATTTTTAAAATTCAAATTCACATGCTGTGTTCTATATGAAAAACATTTTTTATCGGTACTTTGTTTAAAATAGAACTGGTTATTTTATTAGCCTGACTGTACATAAAAACCAATATCTCTTGGACTCACACTCTTTCTGTCATAATGTTTTGTTTGGGCAGTGTCCAACTCACTCTCAAAAGAGGGACGTTTATGGAAAGAAAGCATTTTTTAGGGATGCCTTAAGTTAACAAAACATTTTTTGACAGTGACATTTGCTGCTGAGTCACCAATAACGAAAATGATAGCAAAATGATGCCTTTTATCACAAGGAAGTTACTATTTCATTTACCAAAATCACTTACCACTTTTACATGAAAATATTGTAAGATAACATTTTTTTGTAATAAATTAAACATTTCAAAATGCTGGCAAATGAGTGAGATAACATATGTACAATTTTTCATAAATTACCAGCACCTCAAAAAACACACTATAATAAGTTGGCGTGTCGAAGAAAAAAATGCTTGTTTCAAATCCTCAATACTCAGACTCTACATGTACATTAAGGGAATATTACATGACCTCATGGTGATACAAAATTTCTCTGCGAGTATTGAAAAATATTTCACAAGTGAGCGCAGCAAATGAGTGGAATATGTTTCAACACAAGAAGAGAAATTTCATATCTCCAAGCAGCCATGTAATGTTCTATTTACTATTAAATATAAACACCAATATAATAGCAAACCATTTCTGTTTAATATTTTTTTGCTGCAAAAGGTGTGATTTATTATGTAACTATAGCAATGGCATTGGTGTCTATATGGATATTTCATGTTATGCAATTAAGACATGCTATACATTGATTTACACTTTTTTTCTAGTGTGTGATAACAGATTGAAATCCATAACCCCACCACAGAGGGAATAAGAAATTCCAAAAGGGATGAGGACTTAAATTTGACTCAAGAAATAAACCTACTGGTGGAAGGCAGACAAATTTGTCTTATTTTGCAGGGAGTAAAATTCTTATTTTGTAAAACAAAAATCATTAAATTTTTAATTTGGAAATTCCAGAAGGGCACAGATCCATTGGTTATCCCCTCCATGGTTGGGGTACAGATTATTTATGAAATTACCTTCAGTCACTGATGTCACTCAAGTATGGATACTTGCATTCATGTAAAAAAAAAAATAATATCAAGCAAAATAATCTTGTAGTGTGGGTGGTTCTAGGCCAAAAAACTGAGAGGTGGTGTTACCGTAAAGGCAAGTTAAAGCATTTCTGAGAAGAGCTGAGACAATGTAGGTCTTGCCAACAGTAGAGAGACCAATCTTTTGGGTTTTTTTAAAGTCAATGAACTTAAAATGATTGACAATGTCTCCAAAGATCCATTCGACTGATGACCTCAGGTAACTCATGGATTTATTGAACTGCTCCATCTGCACGTTCAGAGGATACACAGTATTACGGAAGGGGCCTTGAAGGTGTATGCGGAGTGGGTAAGCTGGGTCTCCATACAGGCAGAGTGGGCGTGCTGCTGGTGGTGGGGAGAGGGCATGCAGCTCAAGGTCATTCAAGAGGCCAGAATCTCGAAGCATAAAAGCATCATGGCGTTTTCCCTCTAAGAAAAAACACTGCGTTAAAATGAGATCTTACTCTTGTACTAGTGTTCATGTAACATGGACTGGATTTCTCCGGTCTTTGTCCCTCACA
Source organism: Galaxea fascicularis (assembly GCA_948470475.1). NCBI lineage: Eukaryota > Metazoa > Cnidaria > Anthozoa > Scleractinia > Euphylliidae > Galaxea > Galaxea fascicularis. The sequence goes on from OX419339.1 coordinate 24,296,603, forward strand.
TTGGGCTTGACAGCAGGTGAACGGGTTCTTTTATCATTGTTGTTGTTTCAAGGATGGATGGAGCTGTGTACTGGGCAAGTAACTGCACAGCAGATAACTAAAATTATTTGAAAATTCTCTGTTAGTTTGTTAGGACTAACACTTTCACCTCATGGGATGAGGGCCCACACACATTGTGATGGGGGATGTTATGATACGGCTCAGGTAAATTGAACAACAACAACAACATTTAATCATCCATGATCAAGCACATGGCGAGCGAGCGCGCCAGGTCACATGACAATCACGTAATAACAATGACATCATAACATCTTCCCCTTTATAAAAGAAAGAAAACCTAAGGAGAAGTACTGAAAGAAATCAAAAGCAAAAAAATAATGTCTCTAACAACACTGTTCGCAAAGTTCCTAAGACGTGTAATCTTGAAAACGGACTGGCGGTGTAACTGTATGGCCACTCCTTGTTATGGTAAGACAGGACGCCATATGGACAGCAGTTGTCTTAGGATTAGCTGGACCAGGAGTTGCCTCTCCAAAATTTCCTTGGGTTTGGCATACTGGATAGGTTGCTGTTCCTTGTTGGTATCACGTGGTTGCGCAGAACTAGTCAACAGGTTTGCTGCAGGTGGAACCAAACGTAGCTGCCTACGATTTCTTCGATAGGTACGGTTACCAGATACAACAGTATAGGAGCGTGGTCCGATCATCTTCTTACACACTGCTTCAGTCCAGGTGTTCTCATTTGGCTTCTTCATTCTAACAGTCTGACCAGGCTGTAGTTCAGGCAATGCTTTTCCTTTAAGGTTATAGTAGTAGGCCTGCTTTTGTCTGGAGGCAATTAGCTTTTGCTGCACATCCATTGGCGGGACTGTTGCTGGTTCAAGCAGTCTTGGTGTTAGCGGTAGCAGGTTGCGTGTTCTTCTGCTGAACAGTCTTTGAGCTGGAGAAGAGCCAATTTCAGTAGGTGTATTGCGGTAGTCTAAAAGGGCAAGATATGGATCGAACTTTCCAAGAGCTGCCTTCTTCATGATATTTTCACAGATTTTAACTGCACTCTCAACCTTTCCGTTGCTTTGAGGGTTGTGAGGCGAGGAGGTAATGTGTTGAAAGTGCCAGTCTTTTGCAAACCTTGCGAAATCCGTTGAATCGTACTGTGGGCCGTTGTCAGAAATGACAATCTCCGGTATTCCATGACGGCTAAACTGCATTTTCAGCTTGTTGATGACAGTTCTGGAATCTGTAGTCTCCAACTTGTCAACTTCAAAAAACGATGAATAGTAATCAACGGTTATCAGGTACTGTCGCCCATCAAACTGCAACAGGTCTGTTCCAACTTTCTGCCAGGGCCTTGATGGAATTTCGTGCGGCATCAGTGGTTCTCGAGGCTGCTCTGGCTTGTAGGAATTACAGACATCACACTTGAGGATGAAATCTTTCAATTCAGCATTCATCCATGGCCAATAGAAAACTTCTCTTGCACGGCGGCTACAACCTTCAATACCCAGGTGAGACGAGTGAACCTTTTCCATCATCTCCTTTCTTAAACTGGCCGGTAAAATAATACGGTCACCCTTGAACAGCAAGCCATTTTGAACAGTGATTTCTTCTTTTAAAGAGAAGTAAGGCCTGATTTCTTGGGGCACTTCAGCTTGAGTACTTGGCCAACCTTCCAAGACAGTGGACATCAGGATCTGAACGTCAGCATCACAGGCAGTGACTTTCCTAAAGTCATTAAGGCGTGCATGGGAGATAGGTAGATCATCAACCAGAACTATTTCCTCAACCTCATTGCAATGCTCTGTCTCTGAGCAAGGTTCGTCCACATAGGCTCTGGACAGGGGGTCTGACATAACCATATTCTCTCCCTTCTGGTACTTCACATCAGTGTTGTATCGCTGAAGGCGTAACAGCATCCGCTGGAGACGCTTGGGGGCAGAAGCAGGGTCTTTCTTGCAAATGGCCTCCAAAGGCTAGTGATCTGTTTTGACATGAACAATGTCTCGACCATAGAGGTAGGTATCAAACCTCTCACATGCAAAAACTACTGAGAGAAGTTCTTTTTCGATTTGGGCGTAGCGGCCTTCGGTGGGAGTAAGTGCCCTTGAGGCAAAAGCAACTGGCTGACCTCCCTGGAGTAGGGTGGCGCCAAGTCCAGATAGCGATGCATCACATTCAACTGTAACGGCTTGTGTGACATCATAAAACTTGAGCACCGGAGCCTCAAAAACAAGACTCTTTATTTTCTGGACAGCTGCATCATGAACTGGGAGCCAGGACCACTCAGCATCTTTAGCTTCAAGACGACGCAATGGTTCTGATACACTGGACAGGTTTGGAAAGAACTTCGAAAGATAATTAACCATGCCAAGAAATCTCTTCAGTGATGTCACATCTGCTGGGGTAGACATGTCCTTAATAGCACGGACCTTGTTTGGATCTGTAATGATACCATCAGCAGTCAGCAAATGACCCATGAAAGGTACTTCGGAAAGGCAGAGCTTGACTTTCTGAGGATTAAGAGTCAGATTCAGCTTGCGGCACCTTTCAAGAAATGCAGTTAAATTCTGATCGTGATCCAGGACTGCGTCTGCAGCTGTGTCTCCAAAACCACACACGAGAAAGTCGTCAGCTATGACCTCCACTCCCCGAAGACCCTCAATTGCTTCATTCATTTTCCGCTGCCATACCTCAGGCGCAGAAGAAATGCCAAACGGCATTCTTAACCAGCGAAATCTGCCAAATGGAGTATTAAACGTGGTGTAATAACTGGAACTCTCTGACAGCTTCACTTGCCAAAAACCACTTTTCGCATCCATGACACTGAAGACCTTTGCCTTGGTGAGTCGGGATGTAACATCATCCACTGTAGGTAGGGGGTAGTGTGAACGCTTAATAGCAGTGTTCAAATCTTTGGGGTCCAGGCATACACGGATTGACCCATCTTTTTTGGGCGCGGCCAAGACACTGGATACCCAATTGGTTGGCTTTGTAACAGGTGCAATGATTTGGTTGCTAACCAAGTTTTCCAATTCTGCCTTCATGGCATCTCTCTTAGGAACAGGCACTCTACGAGGAGGATGTGCTACAGGACTAACATTCCCATCCAATGACATACTGTATTCTCCAGGTAAGCAACCAATACCATAAAATACATCAGCCAAGGGGCTAAGGACAGGATCTGTAATAATACTCTCAGATACAGCTTTCTCTGGAGTAGCAGCAACACTGTTAACGGGGGCATGAACACCAGGGACCATGATTTTAATGAGACTTATACCTTGACAAGACTTTAAACCCAGCAAAGGTGTAACCCTTTGATCAACAATGACAAAGTTCAGTTCATGTTTGTTACCATTATGCTCAACTTTCAGCCTTGCAGAGCCCAATGCCTTTCGCTTTGATTGATCATGCATCACTAGTGTGATATCTTTAGGACCAATGCTAGCTCTATTGAAATCATTGGTGGCTCTGATGTAATCCTCCAATGGCAAAATATTTGCTGATGAGCCTGTATCAATCTGGAATGTTACTGAAACAGTGTCATTTAGAGTAACTGGAACAAGAGCCTGATCTTTGCCACCAATGTTATTTATGTAGAAAACTTCCTCGAAATCATTAACATTCACATTCACAGACTTACTGCGACATTTGACTGTGAAGTGTCCGACTTTGCCACATTTCTTGCATGTTTGTCCGGATGCTGGACATAGCTTTCTGTCAAGTGCATGTTTGCCACTGCAGAAGAGACATTCTTTAAGTTTGCTGTTAGACGAAGGGTTCCGAGTGGAACTTTTCTCTAGCTTCCTTTTCTCCAATTCCTTCTGTGGCTTAGGTTTGTGTTTCACAGCATTGACATCTTCCTGAACCGAAGCTTCACCTGCAATTTCCGAGGCTTGCAAATGAGTAACCTGACTGGCTTTGATCATCTCAATGGCTTTATCCAGGTCGAGATCACGCTTTCCAAGCAGCTTTTCCCGAATCCTGTCATCCTTTACTCCAAGAATCAAACGATCGCGAACAAGCAATTCACGGAGCGTTCCAAAACCACAGTTCTCAGACAGCTTCAACAAAGCTGTTATGTATAAATCGAGCAACTCACTCGGCAATTGCTCACGTTTGAAGAAAACAAACCTTTTGTACGTTTCATTCCGAGCAGGAACGCAGCACTCTTCAAACTTTTCCAAAACTTTGTCGATTTTAAGAGCATGAGAGGCATCCTCCCACTGAAAGGTTTCTTACATGTCCAATCCCTCCTTGCCAACAACGTTTAACAAAGAAGCAACATGAACTTCATCCGCCTTCCTACATGTATGAATGCCAGCTGCTAATTCATAGAATTTCCACTCTCGGCAAAACAATTTCCAGTTTTCACCTTGGTGCAAACGGTCGGATAAATTCAGCGAAGCGGGAGCTTTGGCAGTCCTGGTGGCCATGTTTATCAGAATTGAACTTAGACTATAACCTTGTCTGTCAGCTACCAACCGCGAACAAATCATTGAAACTTTCAGGAAACGTAGGAGCCACCGTCAACTCCGAAAATGGGTTAAAATCCGGCTTCTGACACCATGTCATACGGCTCAGGTAAATTGAACAACAACAACAACATTTAATCATCCATGATCGAGCACATGGCGAGCGAGCGCGCCAGGTCACATGACAATGACATCATAAGAATGACATCATAACAGGGGACTATAAGCTTAATAAGAATCAGAATGTGATTGAGGTTTCTATTTCGTATTGCCCCAGATGAGTTTGCATTTGTTATAAGTCCAGGTCTTAAAAAAAGGTAAGATGATTATTTTAAAATTTAGGTTCACTAGTTTTCGTGACCAATTCTTTTTTGTTTTTTTGTTGTTTTTTTTCACAGTTTTAGTTGCAAGACAAACACTTACACTACTTACGGCACTTATCCTTACTTTACGTATATACTTACACTATACTTACAGTACTTATACTTGTGCTACTTACAACACAATAACACTAATTAAATAACAGTCAGTGGACTTGTAATGCTCTTTCTAACGTGTAAATTATATCATTTTATGTATTTTTTCCATTTAAATTTAAAAAAATTCAAACAAATAAAAAAACAACAACAACAACAAAAAACAAAGACAAAAAACAAAAACTATACAAGCAACCTTGAAATTAATTATTCATTTGAGAATCTGGCCCACTTTTCGTAAAAAGTGCTGCATTTATTTGAGCTGAATGCTATGTATTTTTCCGTTTCAATCTTTTGATGTAATAACACTTTAAAATCAGCAAAAAGAAAATTGACTCC
>OX419339.1:24306888-24364388 GCA_948470475.1 Galaxea fascicularis
TGACAAAGGAAAAAAATTCTAAGAAGCTTTAAAAAGGCAGTGTGTTCTATGTGACTCAATCAGTTTGTCTTTGCTTTGGTTGAGGGTAAAATGGGTCTCAAACCTCTAACAGAAGATACGGTGAATTCATTAGTGAAAGAGAAAAAACGAGCACTTGTGGATGTGAGTCATAAATTTACCATGCCTGGTGAGGTCAAGAGAAAAAAAGCGTTGGCAAAAGATGTGGAAGTGGAACAACCCCTCTCTCCCCTGTCGTCAGAGGAAGTTCAAGCCTTTGAAAATTTAGTTTACCAGACCTAGACGCTCAGGGGGTGAAAACAGATGAACTACCCAGTTATGAAGCTGAAGTAGAAGATTCAGAATCTCTGCCACACCTTTTAGAGAAAGATTGTATGGAAAAACTGTTGTATTGCCCTTTGCACGAGTTACCTGTGCATCACAATGTATCCAAGAATGGATGGGCTTATGTGACATGTGCCATTGAGAACTGTCCAGTGTGGTTACCTGAAGAAAAAGCCGATCCGATCTTAACAGGTATGCGATTAACCATGCATCCTGATCTTAGAGAGAAAGTGTTGCTGTGTTTCTGTAAGGAGCCAGCAAGAATCGGTATGAGTCAGAAAAAGTGGAGTAGAGGTCGTTGTTTCTTAACATGTCGACAAAAGCCAGCTTGTGAATATTTTCGCTGGGTTGATCAACCTATGCAAATTCAGGAAGAATTCAGTCAAGTGTATCAGCCCATAGCAGTCACGCGTGTCACACCTTCGCCTCGCTACACACCATACAAGAATCCACGCAAGACAAACATTGAAAAGCAGTCAGGCTATCCACAGACAGCGCAGAATCAGCCGAGAAACAGCAGAAAGCAGACAGTGTCTGAAAAAAAAAAGCAAGTTCAAAAATGAATGCACAAGTGCAAGAGACCTTAGATAAGCGTGTGAAAGAATTAGATGCAATTGATGCCAATATCACACGTCAAGAGAAAAACGGTGAATGGCAAGTGGCATGAGATTTAGCCGCCAGACGATTTTTAGTACAGACATCCATCGTGAAAGTCATTAAGCGATGGATTCAAGCACCTAATCTTGCTACCATGGTGAAGGCAGTAGAAGCACCCATCTCCGAGTCCACTCAAACAGACGCAAAAACGAGTGGATATTACGAACCCTTGTACGAAGCCATGTGTCGAGAACGTGACGTGTGGAAGATACGGACTAGCGACTTGTTAGATTTATTGTTGTGTGATCATTGTAAATTGGAGAAACAAGAAGTGTATCACACAGGCTCTAACGAAGAAATTATTGATTGGTTGCCTTGGCATTTCAATGGCAAATGTTATAAAGTGCGTTCTAGATTCGAACAAGGTTATTTTTGAGTGAATAAAAAGTGTGATTGTTTAGCAATCAAGTGATTATTGAGTCCATTTATGAAAAAAGATGCGGGAGTTACGAGAGAATCCTAGTTATAACAATTTCAACTCGTTCACTATTATGTTACAGTTGTCCATCCTGTCAGCCCAATAGGGTCGAACGTACACATTTTCGCTGTAGAAACGTGTAAATCTGGCAAGACAAACATGCGTTATTGTTTTCAAAAAAGATATTTAAACGGTCAGACAAGTCTCACTCACATCACATTTTGGTCAGTTTCATCATGGCTCTACTGAAAGCACACATGAGTCTGTTTCATTGGCAAGTGCAGAAATGGGTTTCTCAATCCTTTGTCAAGGCCCTCCGACCTGACACGTTGAATGATATCCGAGCTATTGTTCCGGAACCAAACGATTCTCCTTTGACGTTGTTCGAAAGTTTAATGCATAATCTCAACTTTGGTACCTATATTGCGTTTTTGGTGTGGTTAGATGAAACGTACGGACTAGAGGAGAGTTGGTTTTGGTTTAGAACCATACATAAAGCCTATGGGTTGTGTATTCCAAGCATCTGGTCACTCTTTAAGTGCAGAGTGATTCTTATCTTCACAGGCTGTTGTCAGAGAGAATGAAAGGAAAAAAAGTCAAACCCCAGAAAACCAAAGGTAGTTATGAGGATCCAAAGAGCCGCGGTGCCCTAGGGGGGGTTCAGCGTTTTGCCTTTTTGCCTTACACACTTCATAAACCTGTGAGACGTAAATTTCAGATGCTCCCAGTCCTCGTGTTTAACAGAGATCAACAATGGGTGGCGGATTTAGTCGAAATGCAAAAGGTATCGCGTTACAACAATGGTGTACGCTATCTCTTGACCGTGATTGATGTGTTGTCCAAGTATGCGTGGGTGGTACCATTAAAAAACAAGACTGGAAAAGAAGTCGTGAAGGCCTTTGAGCGTATTTTAAAGACCAGTCAGAGAAAACCACAAAACTTACAAACCGACAAAGGAAAAGAATTTTACAACGGTTTGATGCAGCAATGGTTGAAAAAAGAAGGCATTTATCACTTTTCAACCGAAGGAGATGCCAAAGCGTCCGTAGTGGAAACGTTTAATTGCACTCTCAAAGGACGCATGTATCGGTATTTTACAGCTGCGAATACGATGAAATATGGGAATGTATTACAGGACCTTGTGAATCAATACAATGCAGACTGTCATCGGAGTATAGGCATGGCACCTCAAGATCTCACGATTCAAAATGAAAGGCAAGTGTGGCAAACATTATATGGCAAGCGTTTAAGAAAAATACAAAAACATGGTGACTTACGAGAAGGAGATCGCGTGCGTTTAAGTGAGAGAATATGACCCTTTAAGAAAGGATACTTACCACAGTGGACAGAAGAAGTGTTTGCTGTGAAAAAAGTGGTCCCAGGACCTGTGTTAACTTACAAGATTGAAGAACTGGACGGCACACCTTTGAAAGGCACGTTTTATAAAGAGGATTTGCAGAAAGTATTCATCGATGGTGAGACAATGTGGAGGCGAGAAAGTACTTAAACGTCGTGGTAAACAAGCCTTAGTCAGATGGAAAGGTTGGCCCTCAAAATACGACAGCTGGATCCCACAATCTGGCTTAACATCATGGAAGAAACTTACATAACACTCCCTAGTAATGGGGGAGGTGTGGAATTTCACGCTGTGAACAAAAACAATAGTTTTAAAGTCAAATTACCCAAACAACTGAGATTAAGTGGAAATGCGTAGTAAGTAGGCTTAGCGAGTATTTCGTTATCTCTTCATAATGAATTTCGCCAAGCCATTTTCAAAAAGTTTCCATCAGGGACTGTTTTAGCGAAGGTCAATGGCTACACCACGAAACTCAATTCTGGAGGACGAAGAATGATAGCCAGCAAAGAGGCACACGGTACAGTGACGGTTGAACAAGTGCTGGAAGATGAGTCAATCACAGATGCTGTTTCCTTCATGAAGTCCTTAGTAAGACTGCTGGAACAACAAAAAATGGAAGAATGGAGACGGAATGGAAAAATCCCGATACAGACGAAGAGTATTTTCAAACATTTCGTTGGACCACACCCACATCGCTTTTGATTGATGGCAGTCGTTGTGATTGAAAGTCTGATGCGATATGGACCGAATTTAACGAAGAGTTTTTTATCATGTTAGGAGCAATGACAAGCAGATATGACTTCCCCGGTCCTCAACTACAAGTGTCTCATTACAAGTCACCCCCTAAAAACGAGGAATTCATTCACACATTTTCTTCATCCCTTGGCGAAACCATCAAATTGAGACAGCAACAAAATTGGGAGTTTCCTAATTTGAACTGGGGGTGGTTTGAAAACAATTTTTTAGTCCTACACGTACACTGTATGTCTACTGCAACACTGGCAAAAGTACGATCGTGGGTGAGCGAGTGACGGATTTGTTGAGAGAAATTGCATTATCTTCAACAACGAGAGGCGATAGAATTTACTTCGAACCCGCACACATCCATTACATCCCCATACGACAAGAAATCTTCGATTACCTGGAAGTGGAAATTGCAGAATTGAATGGAGCCTTAGCGAATTTAGGCGACGGTCCCACCAATGTCACATTACACTTTAAGCGGAATCTATAAAAAGGTCAATCACTTGTGTAATATTTCATTTGAAATAAAAAACGTAAAAGAAGTGGCTTAGAAAAACATTTCACGATAAAAGCTTGCGACAAAACGTTGCTTGATAACATTGTAAAAAAGTTAAAAAACGATAAAAAGCTATAAAAAGCTAAAATTGACGACGTTTCGACGTTAACATAACGTCATTATCAAGTCAAGAATGTGTAAAAATAAGTTCTATAAATACCAAAACGAACAAGAGAAAATAGTTTACGAGTTAAACAAAAAGTTTCGCACGTATGGAGTCCGTTTGCATGTTCAACTTAGGTTTGAATTTCTTGATATAAAGCATTTCAAACACTAAGCAATCAAATTTTCCTTTGCACTTTCTCAGAATCTTAAAATTACTCTCATTCAAACGATCTCTCCTACCATGCGCTTCATGAAGATGCTTGCCAACTGCCGAATTTTTGTGCTCAGCGACACGTTGAAAAAGGTGTCGGGCTGTATAGCCGACATAATCTGCATCGCACAGATCACATGCAAAATGATAAACAACGCATTGCTGATTAACAATTGACGGCTTGGCTTCTTTAGGTTTTAGGTCTTGTTCTAATTTCTTGCTTACGAAAACTGGCTGCAAAGCAAGGCCAATCTTATTACTGAGATCACGCAACTGCCTCCGAACAGAATTAGCTGAAACCTGATCTTTGAATGGTAAATTAATTCTGACTATGTTGCTCTTGTCGGCATTACTCTCTGCAGTGCCAACTGAAGGTTTACGAGAATCAAAATTGGAAATGACAGAATCTATAAGACTCAAAGGGTAATCAAGACGGTTAAAAATGGTGCGCAATTTGGCGCATTCTTCATTAAAAGCATCTGTTGTGGAAGATAGCGCATAAGCGCGATGTAGCATTGTCTTCAATAAAGAGTCTTTATAGCGTTTATCAGTGTGACTGTAGAAATGTAGGAGCAAGCCAGTATTGGTTGGCTTTCTATAGACTCGCGTTTCAAGTTTTGTTCCATAAAAAACGTTCCATAAAAAACGTCACTAAAATGAGAGGTGGTACACTTCGTCAATTTTCTCCTACATCCCAAGAGGGGGGTGGCTTAATAAGAAATCTGGTTTTCCCCTTTCTCACAAAGGGAATACAATCTGTGGGTAAAAATGTCATTAAAAAAGTACAAAAGAGGGTTCGTACAGCTGCGAAACGCAAAGCAACGCAACTCGTGGAAAGCGTCAGTAAACGAGCAAAGAGAGGTGTGGGAGATATTTTTGGACACTAAGCATGCGTCGCATTCCTAAAACAGTCGAAACGTTTTCTGCCATGATTAATCAACCTGCTTCCCGTGCAGGCCATTATGGGATTATGAAACAAAGCGGAGGAAGGGTTTGGTCGACTGTACCCTATCAGGTTAATGAATCCGCAAGACGTAGGATGACACATTTGCAAAGAAACCATAGACATAAAGGAGGTCGGCTTAAAAGGTATAAAAGAAGACGACCGAAAAGGAGACGACGCTAGAAAAAAAAGACAAACAAAAGTAGCGTCATCATGGCAGAAGCGATTAAGAAAGCCATTGAAATTAACCCTGTGGTGCAGGTGTTTGAAAGACCTCCCACAGATATTGCCCTTACACGCTACAGGATGACAAAAACGAAATCCTTTTCCAGCGGTATTCACCCTCTAGAATTTATCATATCAGGTGTGAATCAATTCATTGATTTAGGACGAAGTTACTTTGAAGTGGAACTCGTTTTGAAAAAAGCCAATGACACAAACATAGTAGATGAAGACCATCTGTACCCTGGTCAAAATTTGATTCACACGATGATCAAACAGTGTTCAGTGAGTTTCAATGGATCTCTCGTGAGTAAAGAATCACGTATCCCTACAAAGCTTGGATTGAAACAGTGTTGAACAACGACAGGTTAGATGGAGAAACCATTCTTCCCATGCAAGGATTTCAACAAAATGGACTAGACTTTCCGACAGTCGTGGTTGCAAACACGTTTGACACAACCAATGCAGCATTTGCAGGGCTGTCAGCTTCCCAGAAAAGCGCGGTGCGGGCTATGATGTCAGAGAAAACCTTTTACACAGATGGCAAAAGAAGAACCTTATTCTTTAGACCTCATTCAGAGGCCTTTCAAGTGGGAAAACTTATGGTACCTCATATGGAAATGCACATACAATTCTTTTTCAATGACCCAAAGTTCTTTCTCGTGGAGTAGGAGCACAAGGAAGACTCACAGAGGCTGACATTAAGATGACATTTCATGCTTGTCAAGTGGAACTTGCTCCACCGATCCGAAATTACTTTGATCATGTCAGAGAACAGGGAGAGTATGCCAAATACCCTGTGGTAACATCAGAATTAAGGACCTATGCCCTAGCCGGTGGTATGACAGAGTTCAATGAAGATAAAATCTTTCAGAATCGCATTCTGAACTTAGTGGTAGTGGGTCTGTTACATCAAAACTCCTACAACGGTGATTACGCATACAACCCATTTGCCTTTCAACAGTTTGGTTTGACAGAAATCAAACAGCTCGTGGATGGTGAAGAATACCCTTACAAAAACACGCTCAAGTTAAATGCAGGAGATGGCAATAAAGATTTGGTGGGGTACCAGCGATTCTTGGAAGCCACGGGAGCATTGATGAAAAACAAACCCAACCTCCTTAGAAGTCAGGAGTGGGGGAATGGAAAGAATTGCACCTTATTTGTTTTCAACAATGTCCCTACGGGGATTTTGGACAGTGAAAACATGAACATCAAGTGAGAGGGTAATTTACAAATTCAATTCAAGTTGAATGCTCCACCAGGTCATGTGATCATAGTCCTCATCTATGCGCAGTTTGAGGCTATCATGGACGTGACAAAGGAAGGAGGGGCTTTATATGAAGGCACTCTAGCATAAATACAAGGAAACGCATCAGTCACCATAACAGTCTTTAGAAACATTATGGAATTGATCCCAACAACAGATCAGCAATTGCGTACCTTGGCAGAAGACGACGAAGATCTGTCGCCGTATTTCGCAGGTGTATTTCCCTTGGATAAATTACCGAAACACCCTGTGAAAGATAAACCGCAAGGGTACATTGTGAATATTGACGAATCCTCTCAACCGGGAAGTCATTGGATTGGCATTTGGACGCAAGATAATGATTGGGGGCAGAACCATTGTACCGTGATGGAGAGTTTTGGAATTCCCCTCTCAAGATACCAATCTTTGCGTTAGAGAGTTGGTTGGTAAAACATTGGACAAAGGAAAATATCACAATGAATACACATAGTTTTCAAGCCATAGACAGCCAAACTTGTGGGGCTTATGCATTGATGTTTATTATGCACTGTTCTTTAGGAGGGAACCTGAAATCGTTTCAAGACATTTTTAGCACAAAGGATTTTGTGACAAACGACCATCGGTTGGGAATATGGTTTAGGAAAGTCATTCGCAGAGATTTAAAATGGCATGAAATATGACACAGATTCAAACAGAGCAATCACGTACCTGTACGATTGATGGATATGATGATGTTGTTAGATCCAAATGAAAACTATGACACTGTGTATTAATTCATAATTAAACGAATAAAAAAAACTATAAATGTGAACACGTTGTGTGGTTTGTTGTTGTCAAATGAGCATGCGCCTTAAAAAAAACACACACACACACACCAATGCAGTCCCATAAGGAAAAACCTTTGACGTTTTATTTCATATAACTAGGATTGTAACCACCCCTTGTTAAGTGGGGGGTGTGAGGGCCAGGGTTAGGTTTCATTCTATCCATTCAACTTTAAAAAAATAAATAAAAGAATAATGATTAATGTAGAATGGGTTACGAATAAAAAAAAGATGAATAGGTGAGTTGATATAAATGGCTCTCCCCTCCCGCTTTTTTTAGAAAAAATACAACCATGACGGATCATTCCAGGTGGCACGCGCTTTTTCAAAGATATGGCAAAGACTACATGATGCCGCAATCAAGGCTAGGGGCGGTGCTGACAAGTCTAAAACCATCATCCTCAAACACGAAAAAGAAACGGTTAAAGCGAAGCGTACGAAAAAGAATAAAAATGGTGAAGGATACTATCTCCTTAATGGATGCGTTTCGACGCTTGCCCAAAGAGATCAAACGAAAAAAAATTCAATTTAATGGTAGAACTACGTTGAATTCCATGATAAGAAAGCTGAAGTTAGGAAGTATAAAACTAGAACACTTGATTTGGAAGTGACTTTATTCAGATAAGCACATAACCGCAGGATGAGTTATAAAACACCTACAAGCGTGTTAATTGTGGGCCCCTCTGGTTGTGGTAAAACGGTGTTTCTCACGAAATTATTGCACAATGCACATCTTTACTTTGAAAACAGTATTCCAAACATTCATTACTGTTACGGGATCTGACAAAACGGATATTCACAGATGAAAAAGTTTGGCGTTCAATTTCATCAGGGCATTCCCACTCCAGAGGATTTATCTAAAATGTTTGACAAGACCAAGGGAGGGTATCTGGGGTTGGATGATTTAATGGCTGAAGGTGGGAATGATCAACGCGTGTCTGATTTGTTTACCAAAGATTCACATCATCATAACATTACTGTGTTGTACCTATGCCAAGATATGTTTCCACCTGGTAAATATGCCAAAACCATTTCATGGAATGCACATTATATCATTGCCTTTCAAAATGCAAGGGATCAATTAGGATTTTAAAATTTGTTGCTTCAAGCCTTTCCTTCCTTTTGGCAAGATGTATTGGTTGTCTATGAGAAAGAGACAAGCCACCCATACGCTTATTTAATGCTTGATTTTCACCCTCACTCTGATAATAACTTACGCATGTACATGGACATTTTGAAAGAGGAAGGGTTGACTCGACAGGGGCGGATCCAGGATTTTCAGAAAGGGGGGGTTGTACAGATGTCGGTGATTTATAAGGGGCTGCAAGGCCCCTTCCAACTAGGGGGGTCTGGCGGCATGCCCCCCCAGAAAAATTTGAAATCTAGAAGCTCGGAAATGCAATTTCCAGCATTCTGGGCATCAAAAGGCGTGTTGTTGTAGCCTGTATTTCAAGGTTGGAAAGAGTGTTTTTTTTGACGTTGTCTTCCGTTCTAGAAATCTTCCGTTGCTTTCTTGCATTACTTATTAGTTTAGTTCTAGTAGAAGAGAGACTAAGAATTACAAACTGTGAATAGACGGCTGTAAGAGGCATGACAGGCGGCAGTAAACCGCCGGTAACCGGCTTTTATTGAAACCCTTGCGGCGGCCCGTTTGTACATTATTGTAGTACACTTTTATCGCCAATGGCAGAAGGCGAGTGATGGCCCCATGCCTCTGGCGTGAGCTCTTAACAGTTCCAGTGTCATACCTGTCCCCCAAAAATATGATGTTTAGATTTTGTGAAGGCATGATATAAAATCTGGGATTAATCTTATTTCCCAGACAGAAATTAAAAAATAATAATGTCCAGCAGTTGTTGTCGTTTTTCTACTGCATTAGCATACCTCATTAATCAAACAACGAAGCCTGAAAAAGTCTTCTTTGATGGGCTTTTACAAAAGCCTCGCAGATCTCGTCTACCTCGAATCTCTCAGGGTAATGCATCGCAATTACAGCAAGGTCTGAGAAGCGCTCTTCAGACATCGTTGATCTGGTGCAGGTCTTGATCCATTTCATGAGCGAAAAGGACCGCTCAGCTTCCGCACTACTGATTGGTAGGGTGCATGCGATGAGTAGAAGACGATGGATGTTTGGAAAAGCATCCTCGTCACACGCGCCAAGTGCCAATAAAAGATTGTTTGGGAGGTCCTTCTCTGTTGACTGCCACATAGTTTGCCATCTTCGCAGCTCATTCCCAAGGGATTTGGGAAAAGGAAGGTCATTCTCCCAGAACAGCATGCCTTTTGTTGCTTCAGATAGCTCCATGGTGTTTTGAACTATGATTGAGGGAACAAGATAAAGCAAGTGGCGGGCGTGGCGGTCTTCGACAGAAAACCGGTCTTCCATTTGACTAATCAAGGAATCAAGGAGGGGAATAGCCACAGATTTTTTATAATGATCAATTGGACTAGAGCTGGGAATGTTAGAGCGGTTCCTCTGTAGGCTTGTCTTCCTGGGTACGGCTTCCACGATTCCCAGTTTCTCGGCAAGGTTTAATACTTCTGTGTACCACACTTTAAAGTCGCTGTCAATGTTTTTTCTAGCAGACTTGATGTTTCCAATTACTTCATCAACCATCATGTATGCTTCATAAATATCTTGGTCCCGTTTCTGCAGCTTTGATGCAAGAGCTTTGACTTCATCAAGAATATTCTTGGTTGTAATGAAAACCACTACTGTCTGAAATGACGACAAAGAGGCTTTCAGTCCCTGGGCTTTTGTGATGGTATCCTTGTCCCAGTTCCAGCTTCCAGTAGATGATTTTAAATTCGGGTATTCGTGGGGGGCAACAATAGCATCAAGAAATGTGAGAAGAATCTCATACATTTCAAGAAAAACATCTAGACATGTGTGCCTTTCCACCCAGCGTGTCTTGCATAGACCTGCAAGCTTGCTGTGAGAATTCTCAGGAAGGTATTCTTTCAGTGTCAACTCAAACAGCTGCTGTCGCTTCGGGCTGTTATTTAAAAAAAGATATGCTTCGTTAATCAGACCTATCAAATTTCGCACTTCTGCCAGTTTGCATGTTGCTGCGATGGAGAGGTTTAGGCAGTGAGCATAGCAGTGCGTGAAAAGAGCCAACGGACTGAGCTCTTTTATCTTAGCCTGCACTCCTTCCTTTCCACTTGACATAACAGAAGCTCCATCATATGCCTGACCACGGATGTTGCTAGGATCCAAAGAAACAGATGGATCAGAGAGAGATTCCAAAATCTTCCTTGAAATCATGGTGGAATTTGTTCGTTGTAAGTGCATAAAACTAATAAGGCATTCTTTGACATGAGGATCGTTTGGCGAAGACTGGTCCACAAACCTCAGGCTTAAAGATAAGATCTCCTGGTTTGAGTGTGGATCTGTACCCTCATCTGCTATAATCGTGAAAGGGAGGCCCTTGTCCCTCAGCTCTGCTGTCAGCCTTTCCTTAATTTTTGATGAATACACGTGAATGACCTCATTCTGAATAGTTTTCCTGGTATATCTTGCTTGTCGGCTTGCTGACATGAGGTGCTTCTGAAGAGGCTCGTTTCCTTTCGCAAGTAATTGAAGTAGAGCAACACAGTTTCCTCTGTTAGTTTCATAACTTGAAAAATCGACACGATCATCACGATGTCCTCTGAAGGACAGACTCTGCTTTGCTAGAAACTCAACAGCTAGAACAATCTGTCGTAGAATTTCTTTGTTCTCTGTGGCTTGATTGGCTTCGGCCGTCGCCAGCTGGGAATCTACTCTATACCTGTCAGGATTCTGAAAAGTTTGTTTGAAGAGGTCTGCCTGTTCAGTTGCGTATCTATGCATCGCAGATTGCTCATGACAGTTGAGGATGCCATCCTTGCCAAGTGCCTTAGTGTAAGATTTCTGGTACGGTACTGTGACCAATACACCTGGTGTTGTACCCTTGGTAACTTTGTTAGGAAATAAGATACAGTGACTACAAATCCCACCTTCAAGTATGTAACTGTAGCAAAGCCATGGGAACTGTTTCAGCCATTTGGATTGAAAAGAAACTTTCCATGTCTTCTTTCCTTTGGTAACTTGATGAGAATGAAGTATATCAGACTCAGAAGGTTTGCAGTGTAATGTAAGGTATTGCATTCTTTTTTCATCTGTAATTTCGTGCGATAATCGCCTCAAAACATCCCAAGAGCCTGCAGCATCTTTGACAACAGTTCCCAAATCAATCTTTGTGCCTGTGGTTGAACCAGAAGTGGTAGGCACAGGACATTTTGTAGCTACATCTAAAATTTACAAAAAGAGTTTATTTGTATACATTCACAACCTTTAATAGGTTAGTCCTTTATCTATTTGCAATAACCTCAATAAAATTGACAGACATGCATTAAATAAATACAATAGCCTGCTTTTATTGTACTTTACAGGTCACATGAAAAATGTCTTGGTTATATATACCTTCACTAAATGACAAACTATTTTCTATAACATAACACTGTTATGCCGCTATAGTATGTAACATGCTTTTACTCTTAGAGGCAGACAAAAGTAACGTCATATTCTTCCCCTAGAGCATCAATAGATTCTTTATCTTCGGAACTGCAAGATATTTCAAAAAACTGAAGGTTGTTCAATTTTTGCAAAATCAGCCTTACGTCGTTTCTTTCAAGGCTTACACCAACCAGGCACAGAACATTCAATGAGCATAATGAGGAAGTAATAGTTGCCACTTGATTGGCAGTGAATCCTACTCTGTTGAGTGATAGTACTGTAAGATTTTGTAATTGCTGTAAAGTAGCCGTGCAACAACAAGTATCTATTTTTCTACAGTCATTTAGGATTAAGGTTTCAAGAGGAGAAGAATTAGAGTCAGTCAATAGGAAATTAAGGGATGATATCGGTTGGCCACTTAAATCCAGATATCTCAAACGTTTAGAAAATCCCAGACTATCTCCTAACAATGTTTGAAGCCTCCTTTCTGATGTTCTTATTTCGATATATCTTATAGATAAATATCTGAACCCACTGGAGTGCGACATGGTATTAACAATTTGTTCTTCATTTAAATATTGCATGGGCCACTCATCAAGAAGTAGGCAACTCCACAGAATGTTATTGTTGTTTATAATGTGCCTCCACCTCTTTGAGACCAGGCACACTGTTTTAAGCAATTCTTTAAGGCAGAAGTTTTTAAACACCTCGACCAATACTTCATCGGGCAAAGCTGTGTACAAAACGAAATTATAATACTAGTCAGTTTTATTTGGAATTCACTAGACTTCTTGCAAGGTTGGAATAAATACTTTTTGTTGGTGCTGGCCGATATAAGTTTACTTTTCGGATAAATAAAAATAAGAAATTCTACCTTCGATCCCAGACCCTCCAGCCTGATCGTCAGGGTTGCTGATTCTTGGCTGCTTGTTAGGAGGAGCACTTTCTGTGTTTATAATTATAATGACAGTTCACTTAGTGAAGTATAATAAATTATTTTCTCTGTCTCCGTTTAAGAACAATTTTATTTCTGCTTACCTTCATTAATACCTTCATTATCTTCAGGCCTCGACTGGGCTGAACCTGCAAAATGTTTATTTATGTTCAAAAGACATGATTTTCTTGCCAGTCAGCTTTCAATATGGTGCACAATGTAAAATACACTTTGTATGAATTGCACGGTATGTCGAGGCTATCGCGTGTCGAAGCTATCGGATGTCGAAGCTTTCTGTGTTTATAATTATAATGACAGTTCACTTAGTGAAGTATAATAAATTATTTTCTGTCTCCGTTTAAGAACAATTTTATTTCTGCTTACCTTCATTAATACCTTCATTATCTTCAGGCCTCGATTGGGCTGAACCTGCAAAATGTTTATTTATGTTCAAAAGACATGATTTTCTTGCCAGTCAGCTTTCAACTGGTGGACAATCAAAAATACACTTTGTATCTGTTGTATGAATTGCACGGTATGTCAAGGCTATCGGGTGTTGAAAGTAGTTATTATTGTTATTAAATATAATTAACCGTCTTTTAAAAAAAAACACGAACTTACCTGATTTCTTCGCATAAAAATCGGTTATTTTCTTCATGAGAGCTTCCAGTTCGTACGTTCTTCAACCTCAGCAACTGACTCAAACATTCGCTCGGTCCCAATCCCGCTCGTTTACGCTTGAATGAATTTCACCTGTGTTCCTATTATATATGACCCTGAGGACGTCACGCGATCCTAATAAGACTTTCTCCCAAGTAACTGATCCCCCACACTGACAGAAGTTGCGAAATGTATATTATCTTTTTAAATCCGCAAAAGCAGGTGAATGGTGGAAGTGAAACAACTTCGTAAAAGACAATTTTGTTCTTATTTTTTTTAAAGAAGAATTAAAAAAAATTAAAATGCTGCTCAAAGGGGGGGTTGCAACCCCCTCAACCCCTCCCCTGGATCCGCCCCTGCTCGAGCGTTTGCTAAACCTCAAAACAAGCGTTGAAAACTAGTGAGATGACACAATATCCCTTTCTAAGAGACTTGGAAAGAGAAAAACGAAGGCAACTTGTCAAAAAACACAAAGAAAGCATTGAAATGGCCTTTCATGTGGTCCAATCACATTCCTCAGAGTGGCATATTGAACCTTATAAAAGACAAATCACGTTTCCATTCGACGAGGAAATGTTCAAAAGATGGGTCAAAGAACAAAACGTAAAGCAACAAGGAAAACAAGGAGCTCTGCTAAAAGGAGGAGGAGGAGGAGGAGGAATACAAATACCAAAAAAGGAGGGAAAATGCCATGGTTAATTGATTTTAAAAAAGGATTTAACGTCACCCGAGATATGATCAAAGCCGTGAAAAACACGGATATGGCAAAAGCCAAAACTCAGTATAACAACATGAGAACCGCTTACAGGAATTATAGAACGAAAGGAGGCAAACAATCTTGGGTAGACTTTGCTCGCTCCAAAGGTTTCATTGCGAAAAAAACCAATCGATGTTGTATCATGTAAACAGAGAGAAAAAAAAAGGATATAAATAAGAGTTTCTTGATGACCCTTCATTCTTAAAACAAACAAAATCATGGCTGCACGTAAGAGAAGACGACAAGTGAAAAAGAAAGTGAAAAAACTAAGACAACATAAAGGTGGATTGTTCCCTTTATTAGCACTTTTACCTGCTGCCATAGCCGCTGGCAAAGCAGCGGCTTTAGGGGCTGTGAGTGACGCAGCTGGGTATGGCGCAAAAAAAGCCATTGAGGCAGCCACGAAACGTAGAAAGAGGAGAATATAAATCAGCACTACGAAACGAGGAAGCACGGTGTTAACACGTTATTCGGATGGTTCTACCTCACTGCGATGAACAAGTCAACAATACCCATTGAAAGCTATAAAAAGGTCATTGGTTTCATTAAGTTTTTAAAAAAGTGATATGAAACGAATTAAACGTCAGTTCACCTTCCTCACGAGTTTGTTTCGTGACGCGCGCGGAAAACAACGCGAGGACTTGATTCGACACGCAAATAGCGACCAAATCAACGCCATCAGCGAATTGGTGTTGAACACTTTAAAAGGCCATGTTTCATTAACACCCGATGTCATAGCCAGGTTGAAACGATAGAAGAAGCTCTTACGCGACTTGTCAAAACGTAAACACTCTGTGAAACATAGGCGGTCTTTATTTTTGAAGCAAAAAGGCAGTGGGATATGGCAAAGTCTTCATCACGTATGCCGCTGTCTTCAACAGTGAGTAATGTGACTCAGTTATTGGAAGAGACTTTAAGCGAAAATGAACGTTTAAACAAACAGCATAACTCCTGCATGAGTGCCCTATCCAACATAGTTGGACTGTTACAGGAAGCGAACGACAAAAATGATGCGTTAACAGACAAGTTGCAACAACTACAAAAAGACTATAAGAGTTTGCAAACAAGGAATCGTCAGCTCAAACGGTTATTACTGTGTGAACAGTGCAGTTCCATTTGGGACAACCACATTGACGGAGAACTCATTTTGTGCCAAACGTGTGAAAAGAAAACCTTGGTGTGATGGAAGAAATGATTGTTATTCCAAAAAGAGAATTACCTACCATGATTGAGAAACACAGAGCTGGCTTAATGGAAAACCATCATTTCACTCAGGCGGCCAGTCTTGCAGCTAAAAAGGAACGATTGTTAACAGATCCCACGTTAACCCCAGAACAAAAACGATTTTTCGTTCAGCCGGTGTCCTCGGCCTTGTATCGCGCAAGAAAAAAAATTCGTTGATTGAATATCCCTTCATCGGGGGAGTCTACAGACCTTGAGGGGGATACAGAGGGAGAGGATGACTTGACGAGCAGCGCGTTTGATAAATGGATGAAACAAATGGTCTCCATTGCTAGCAAAGCTGAAGCAGGCACGCCTAATGTGAAAAAAGAGAAAACGTCCCCCTTTACGAAGCCGAAACCACCACGTCCTAAGAAACCAGCTCATTTAATTAAAAGAGAGATTAAATAAGCACCTTTTTCAGACAGTGATTTGGAAAAAGGATACAAGGGTTTAAAAACACCCTCATACTCTAGTATAAAACGAGAACATGAAACCCTTGAATCACTAGTCAAGCGAAAGTCTCGTGAAATTGATAGAAGGAAAGTCATTTCGGAAGGGAGAAGAGAAAGACTTCAAAAAACACCTTTGGCCGTTAAACGCCTGAAAGCAGCACCAGGTTGGGAAGGCTGGGGCGAGCCAGTTAGACGAAAACTAAATGGCCAGGACTACTAAGTGAAAGACACGCAAGCGGCAAAGACGACGTAAGAAACCAATAAGCGGGCAGGGATTGGACATACAAAAATGGATAGGAAAAACGGGCATAGAATTTCATTGGCCCGGGTATCAGTTTATGGGTCCAGGGACACATTTAGAAAAACGTTTAAGGCGAGGGGATGCCGGGATTAATCGTTTAGATAGAATCGCCAGACAGCATGACATAGACTATACATCTGCCAAGAATTTAAAGGAAAAACATGTAGCTGATAGAAAAATGATTACCGCTATTAACTGATTGCCTGGCGCAAAAAAATTAACGGAGAGAATTGAGGAAAATTATGCAAACCAAAGTGAAATTAAACTTGTAACGTATTTTTTCTATGCTTTGATTGAAATAAAAAAAAATCAATGTGTGTCCGTCACTAGTGAGGTTTGAACCCGCGTCGTCTTAACCACTATACCAACACAGCATCGCTAGATTTGAAACAGTGACATTTTATTTCCAAAAACAACATATCAAACGTGCGTATAACAATATAAACTTTGTTTAAAGTTCAGCTAAAAGATGCATGTTTCTTTGATCATCAGGATCCATCGGCCAATAACCGTATGGAAACGAATTAAAACTTGTCCAATCAACCACTCGTTTGTCAAATACCATTCGGTATTGTTTGGTTTGCGGTTTGGAGTGAATCGTCTTGTCTTTCGCTTGCCGCACAATTTTATGGGGATTGTGCGTTTCAATTCGCAAAGTCTCCTCTCCTCCTGACGTGAGTTCATCAAAAACTAATCCGCGAATGGAGTCAAAATTCAAAATCTCATCATTGCGAGAGACGTGTGAAAAACCTCTCACTTTATGACACACTTTACCATCTTTGGTTTTGTAAGCATAGTTTTTAGGACCCCCTGTCGCAAATTGAGTGATAAAATCGCCTTCAGAGAGTTCATTTGTGAAGTCCCCCAAATAATTTCCTCTGGGTAAAGGCGATTCGTTGGATGCACAGCAGTAGATTGCAGAATCAGTGTCACAATACAAGACTCTTTGCTGTAAAGGGTGTAAGGCTTCGGTGTATAATTTCAAACGAGCCCAAGCTGTTGTGAAGGTGGCAATAAATATGTTGGTGTTGATGGGTGGAAGGTTGCAATCTTCTTTGTAAGAAAAAAACACATCAACCATGTGATCCCCTGCAAATTCGATGCGGTGAAGGTTAAGACTTTCGTCTAAAAATATAAAAAAATTCAGCGGGTGTCTTGCACGTCACCACTTGCGTTTTGTTGGCTTGCTGACCAAATTTCCCTCAAAACGAATTCAACATCAGTTTAGCTAAGGCTCTTAAACCTGCATTTTTGTCAATGTTAGTATGAGTCAAAAGAATCCCTTCATTGGTTAAATAATCCGCAATGTACTGTTCTTGTTTCTCACGATCATTCAAACAGTCGCTTGGGAAACCAGAGGCTTCTTGCTTGAGTTTCAGAAAGGTGTTCACATAATCCGAAAACAAAGCAAAGGACATTTTGGGAAAATGCCATCTTTTGTAAATGTGCAAAATGCGGTACCCTTGTGCCACTGCTTCCTTCAATTCAGGCGTCGTCCACGTACCAATCATAGCTCGTTCGTGGTCATTGTGATGACAGTAAAACGTTCTGTCGTGAAAAGGTTTTGCCGTTTCCTTCTCCACACAAGTGCTACAGAGAGGAAAAGTCAATTTGTTACTCTGTCTGTGAGGTAACACAGGGAAATAAAGTCCAAAGGGTGGTAGAATTTTCACTTTCATGAGTCCAAAGGTATTGGCTAACAGCTCATGTCTCTCTGCTTCTGTCTCACAGGGTGGGTTGACTGTGATTTCAGGGTGACCCACAGGATACTCACAATTCTTGTTCACAAAGGGATAAAGAGAGGCAAAATCATCGTATTGGATCGTTTCATGGTCTTTCACATCACAAAGGAGTTGAATGGCTTCAGTGTGCCCACCATAGAACGCATTCCGTGGATTCAAAGGTGACACGACTTCTAATTGCTCTACAAAGGTTTTCACCTTAGTATTGTCTTTTTTGAGTTGACTCCATTCGCATTCCCACATTTCGAGGACTTCATAGCCAGCCTCTCTGAGCGCTTGTGTTTTTAATTTAGTACGTTCTCTGACTTCGTGCGCATTGGCATTGTTCAATTTCAAATGACGCTGAGTGCGATGTTTAAAGCAAGTGGTACAGCCGTGAAAAAAACACCCGTGAAATTCGTACACTGTACGCGTGAGAGGGTTGATACCAGCGACTTGGTAATGTTTCTGTCTGATGCAAATCGTGTGTTCAAATCGTAAAATGGAGACGGTACTGGACGCCTCTTTCATCAGCTCGTGGTCCACAAAATGCAACCACTCTTTCGCCACATGCGATTGGTTTTGCTGACTTCCGCTCCAACCGGAAATAGGTTGCATGGCAATGGTCTCTTCCTGTAACCAATTTCGATGGTAGGTGCGATTACAAGCGGAGGCAATGGTCAAACATTTTTCTAGGGGATTGAAACCGCAAATCGGTTCAAAATCTTGGTTCCCCTCTTTTAAAAGACGCACATCCGATTGACAGTAACTTTCTAATTCTTCTTTAAAATTGTACACCATATTCCTTCCCACTTGCTCCTCGTACCATGCCAAAAATTCCGTTTCGCGCTGTTTACTCATGCCTTTCGGGTCGAAAGATTCTTGGGCGGGCATGGGTCCCACGTAAGCTTCATTCTCCTTCGTGTTAAAGAAATGGGGAAAGAACCCTTTCTTTAATTCGGTGAGACCAAAGGTTTTTGGGAAATTACTTAAAGCCATGGGAAAAAAACTCAGCGAGTCGATAAATTTGACCTTATCCCCAGGGAGATACACTGCAATTAACTTTGAACCGTTGACAATTTGACGCAGTTGAATGGCTTGTTTGTAGAGTTCTTCTACAATAAAATAACTGTCATACCCACTGAAATTGTGAACCAAACAGTTTCCACCAAAGTCATAAGCCACTTGAGAAAGTCAGGCACGCAATCATCTCCGCCAAAGGTAAATGTTTTATCGCAAAACGAGGTTTCAGCGCAAAGCAAATTAGGTTCGTGACGCCCCGTTTCCTGTCGGCATTCAATGTCAAAAAACACAAAACCAGGCTTCGTATTGACAGGCAACTTGGGATGTTCGAGTTCTTCACAGGGTTCAGGCATGGGTCTGGATTCCTCTCGTTTTCTTTTTGGTTTTTTGACAAACTCTTCATCCTCAATCGGTTGCAAAAAACATTGATGGGACTGTAGGTTGACCTTTTCTCCGCAGGAAGGGCAGTCATGTTTATCACATTCATGCTGTTGCATCGAAGACACCCCAATGAGTAGTCGACCACAGTCATGACATTTACGGTAGGTGTTACAAACGGTGGCTCCATTCTCCCCACTATCACCTTTGGTTTTATGGTTGAGAAAGCATGTCACGTGGAAAAAATACCCACCGCAATCCACACATCTCATTTGTGCTGCTTGTGAACCATGTTCCAAAAAGCCATCGCAATCAAATTGATGACAAGCAAAGCAACGTTTCCCTTGACATCGATGGTTCTTGAATTCATCCGTTTTGAAAGCTTTCATGCATTTCATGACATCAAAATGTTGATTGTGAAGCAATAAAATCAATTGCTTTTCACGCTCTTCGTCAATCTGATAATCAGGTAAGGCTTTTTGAAATTCCACAATTTCAGGTAAACCACAGGGTCCTAGAGCTACCCCCGCCTTTTGATGCAATCTAAAGGCACGCGTCTCTTGCAAGCTTCTCCCTTGTGGAATTTCTTGGTAATCTTTCAAAGCCTCTTCACTCTCATCTTTTTCATGACGAGCTTGAGCGGTGACAAGTGCTCGGGCACAGCATAATTCATCTTTATTTTTGATTACAATGACGGATTGCTTCCGTTTTAGGAGATTTGTGAAATCCATCGTTCCTAATTTCCTGCGTCCTCTTGCACGCGGCATGTGCACTTGTGTGATGTCAAGGGTAAACGAATCATCAGGTGTAAAGTCTTCATTCGAATTCAAAATGGCTGCCATTTGATCCAACACCGCTTTGGCGGGTTCATTGTTCTGTCTCCAATCTCTCACGGTGACACGATGGGTGGTGTAATCGTGATGCAGTGAATTCGATCCCATGTACACTTGTACAAAATCATTTAAGGGCATACCTCTGATATGTTGGCGAATGACGTCACCAAGAGATGAGACCAATTGTTCTCGGAATTCCGTAGGGGTGATGTCATCCTCTGTAATTTGTCATCCTCTGTAATTTGCCAACGCAAACGGTACGTATTTCGAACAATTCCAAAATCTGGGTTTTCCCTTTTTCGAAAGGGTTCCAATCTCAGTTGAAGTTTACCTCCCCTTTGCTCTGAAAACACTTCTTCGCGAATACTGGCCAACTCGCTATCTGAGATACCATCATCGTAAAAGAAGTCCTCCGAATTCATGTTTGCTTTCAATCTTATTGACTTTGACTGAGAAACGCTCTCTTCTTGTGAACTTTTATAGAGCTTTTTAACCAATGAGAGGGCCAGAGAAAAAAACACAAAGAGACGTATCAAGTTTTTTTGCACAATAACTGTATTGAAATATACAAATCAAAGGTTACACAATAAGATTGCACACGAAGCAAAAAGAGAGACACACACGCATATCAAGTCTCTCTAGGATAACAATTCTATGAAAATACAAAGTTTATTGCTCAGGCTATCTTTTCAACCTATTTTAATTTTTTCGTAGTTTTTGGTCAAAATCATTGCGTTCTCGCCTTATTTTTTTTCGGGATGTTGTATCAACAAACATCCCTATTGTCATCGTAACAGAAGGAGAAATGAGAATCTGTGGTAAAGTGTGATTGCTTGCAGTTGTTACTCTCTTATCACATATGTTTTCTGAAACATCGGTTGTTAGATGAGGAGAGAACGCCCAGGATTATTCATAAACATTACAAAGTGGAACTGAAGGAACTGAAAATGAAGGTTACGCAAAGCAAACTCTCTTTGCTACCTTGACAATCATTCAGGACATGGTAATGGAATCAAATGTATTGATCATGTGCTTTTTATAAGAGTGAAGTAGTGCTGACAAGCACTGTTTTTTTTTAATGGCATTCTTGGAAGGAGGGTGGTCGTCAGGGCGGTCGTCATCGATCAGTAAGCGCGCACGCTAAAACCCTCTGGCAGTGTGGGCATTTCACGTCTTCATACCTTGACACCATTATAGCATAATCAAAGAAACATTTTCTATGTATGAGGACACCGCAACAAGTACGACGCTGTGGTGCATCTCTACGGCGTTTTCTGTATCCATCTATCCATCTTTTCCACCATGATAAACAAATAATACAACGTTCTCCAGGCATGTTGTTTCAACCGCCGACCGGTTGGCTCAGTTGGTAGAGCGCCGGACTACCGTGCGGGAGGTCGTGGGTTCAAATCCCCGGCCGGACCAACACTCAGGGTCTTTAAATAACTGAGGAGAAAGTGCTTCCGTTGCAATGACATCTGCAAATAGTTAGACTTTCTAGTCTTCTCGGATAAGGACGATAAACCGGAGGTCCCGTCTCACAACTCTCCACAATTAATTCTGTGGGACGTTAAAGAACCATTAGGGACGTAACGAACCCTGGCTGTGACCACCCCTAGTGCTGACCTATTCTATTTCAGTGTGTTTCATGGGTTGGTGCTTCATTAAGGGCTGTATATAGCCTGTTTCGCACCTTTCCCCTGGACTGATTTGTCCTTAAAAAAATACGTAAAGTAAAGAACAGAGGAAGCGTGTTTGAGAGAGCTGTGAAGACTGCGTGCTTTTTTAACCCTTACCTAATTGATTAAGCATGTAAATTCAAACTTGTTGGCACACTTTATGCCAGACCGCTTTTCTTTTCTATACACCGCCAACCCTCTCACGGAATTTTTTAATTTCATTTGCTTCTGAAAAGAAAAAAAGCGCTTGGTACTAATCTCTCTCTCTTTGTCTTCCAAAGGGAACGCGATGCAACTAAAACGAACTTGATATTTTTTGTTTTGTTGCATATGTTCTTTTCTTAACGCGAGTATAAGAATAGCTGGTTAAGAAGGCTTGTTTTCATTCCTAATATTTTGAGAGAATCTGAGAAGTGTAGTTTCAGTGTGAAAGTCAGTTACTTTCAAAAATGATTGGAATGGTAATCCGGCCTCACATCTTAACCACCGCCAAAGAAGGAACCGATTGTGCTGTTATTGGAATATGTTTGAGAGAAGGTGTTCCAGTCACCGCTTTTCTGAAACCGACTCATCCATTGGCAAAACAAGTTGAGAAAAGTCAAGACCAAGGGAGCAATGCAACCTTCCAAATGGGATGGAAACTCGTGAAATCTCAAGGTGTTGCAGAAATTGTGAGTGAGCGGTTTATAGAGCATCCAACTGACATTTATCTGTCCAAGCCGCGGTTGTTGAATGAGTGTTTTGAAGTTACCGCTGAAAATACCACTGCTCTGGCAAACACATGCAATTTCGACTGGTGCGAGATTTTGAGGCTCAAGGAAACAACATTATTGGAACTGGATCCCATTTTTGCGATATTCGGAAGAGCTGATTCAATATTTCTGTTTGGAACTTTTCTAGCAAATCATTTGAGCAGAGACGGGTAAGTCATTACGGCTCGTACAGCTGTGTGCTTTGACATTGCCGTGAACACTGGTAAACGCTTATACTTTTATGAGTGTAATAAAACGCAATGGTATCAGTATAATTATGGGAAAAAAAATCACTGCAAGTGTGCGAAAAAGTCCCGCAACTTTCAAACTGTTGTGCCATTGTGGGAATTGATGACATGTCCTTAAAATCTCAAGCTTATTTTGATTTATTTACTTTATTGTGTAGTTACAACACACATTAATTACTAAAACTTTCAAAATAGAACACACTGTGTGATTTTGTATTTCAAAACATTTATTTATTTATTTTTTTACTGAATTATTATGTATTTTTTATGCACACTTCATTACTATTAAAAAAATGATTACATTTTTTATCTATTATGTGTCATATTTGCGAGAAACAGACCTGGTAAGACATGAGAAAGCGATTCATGGCGGTCATTCTTTTAAAATGCTAACGATGCGGTTCACGTTATATTTCTTTCAAAAAGAAGACTTCATCCTATTGAATAACTAGTTTATTAACAAAGTCTGTGGACAATTGTTCATCAACATCCATCGCTTCTTCTTGCGTTAACGTCGCAGTTGAGTCATCAATTTGCATTGGTTGCGGTGAGTTGTTATCCACAAACGGACACTCCATTGGCTCTCCTCGAACACTCTGCGATTGTAAGGGGGCAAAAGGATTTTTTTTTGTTTTCTACCACTTGCCAGACTTTTTCTTAAATCAATCGCTCATCTTGAGAACGATTTCTATACATCTCTTGAAACGTGGCATAGTGGTTCCACCACGATAATTTTCGGAGGGCTTCAACGTATTTCATCCACGAATCGGTGAGGGGGCAGTCCATTATTTGGGATGTTATAGTGATAATTTCTTTAGGGTCAATGCGCTGTTGTGCTTCATCGTAAAACTCATTCCATGCTTCTTCTTGGGAGTTCATAAGACAGGCATGACGCCTTTGACGGGGGTGATTGATTATGCAGCCCTCACAATGATCGACTCGAAGTTGCTCCACAGGCAAGGCATTCATCATTTCTGCGTACACTTTTTCGAGGATAACGGCTGTTCGCCATGTCAATACTTTTTCCTTTGGAAAGTTCTGTTTGATCTCTTGATGGACTGATTGAGAGCGTGGAAATTGTTGTTTTGCCATATTTTTTTCACACAAAGAGCGCAAGCAACTCACTATAGGGCGATGAATTTAAATGAAATTGTTGTGAACCAATCACTGCGCACTTTCCAGGTATAGTAGGTCTTGACCACTCTTCAAAGCTGTCAGAAGTAACTCTAAACCATTTCAGAAGTTTAAGCTCGTATATAAACGTTGGTAGATCAAGGTTGCGCGCGAGTTGAACAGAAAACCCTGTCCCACCTTTAACGCGATCCTTTTGTTTCTTATCAAGGTAGCCAAAGGCAAACACAGCGTCAGCATTTTTCACAATACGGTTTGTTTTGATTTGCTTCGCTTTCATTCATGATCGAACAGTTTTTAAGCAATACTTTGAGAATGACAGCGACAATAATTGCTAAATAGAACACACTGCCTTTTTAAAACTTCTTATAATTTTTTTCCTTTTGTCAGCAAAACTAAAAGTGACTTGATACCTATTCAGTCTTTTCTTTTGTGAGAAACAATCATCAAGTGCTTTTTTTCAACAAAAACAATCATGTCTCTTAGTCAACAAAATACACTTCCCTTGATACCATACGTCATCCCTTTTACTGACTTGTCAGCAAAAAACACTCCTTGATACCTTACGGCATCGTATCAAGCCTTTTTTCCTTGATCTTCCTTTGTTGTCATTGTTTTTTTTCTCAAGTTGGGTCTTGCATCATACCCCCCTTTGATATCCCATGACCTTGGCATGACGTCACCTTCCTAAGACCTTTGGTATTGCGAAATCCTAGACTTTGACCCTTACGATGACATCATACCCTGCTTCCTGCCCTCGTGCTGTGCACGTGATAATTACCATATCCCCATTGTTCTCTATCCCTAGGGAATACTCGCCCCATTGTTCTTTTAATTTATTCTTTTGAATGTGCCCAAGTGGCCCCCCTTACTACTGGCTTGCTTTCCACCACTACAACGTTGTCCCTTCTCATTTAGGCTTGTTTCGGGCAATCCCCGCCAAAAGCTCCCTGTTTCGTCCATATTCCACACATCTTCAGGCTTCCACCCTCGTTTGATCTCTCTAACTCGTTCATTCCAGCTTTCGATAGTTTCGTCTTTCACGTCTCCATCCTCACCAGCTATGGTCATGTGGTGTAGGTTGTGTTGTTTCTTGAATTATTCTAGCCACCCATTAGAAGCAGCAAAGCCACTGATGCCCATTTTTTCTGCAATCATCAAAGCTTCTTCCTGCATTGTTCCCGAAACGGGAATGTTCGAGTTCCTGCAGATAACGTACCAGTCCCATAGTGCCTCATTCACATCTGAGTACTTCCCACAGCGGACTCTTTTTTGGTTATTCGACTGTAAATGGCTTTCGTACGACGCAAGTATTTCTTGTCGTTCCTTTAAGATTTTATGGGCTTGGGTTCTTCCGATACGAAATTTGTCAGGAATTTTACGATGTCCCTCCTTTGGATGATCTTTGGCGTAATTTATCAACTCAACTCTCTGCTGAAGGTTCAAGCTTTTATGCTTTTCTGTGACTTTTTCTTTTGTACCACCATGACTTTTCAGGCTAGATTTACTTGTGCTCTGGCTGTCTTGTCTGATGAGAGCGGCCTTTGTTCTGTTAAGCGCTGGTTTTTCTGCTGCAGTATTTTTTCTGCTGGTCTTACACGTCATACAAAAAGCCACTTTAGAACCAGCTTTCCAGTTCGGTGTTTCTTCAGGGGCAGGAACAGAACATTCTGATCTGTTACATACTGACGCTTGGCAGCTTAAGCAATCATATTTTATTTCCTCTTGGCAGCTCTGACAAAGCGGCACAGCCGTAGCCATAGCATAAAGAGGATAGAAATTAGACTATGACAATAGTGATCTTAGTTTCTCATCGATACAAGAAGAAGTGCGTTAATTTAAGGTCCTCAAATTTCAGTCACAGATCAGAGATGATACTGCTTCATTCTAATTGGAGCGGCTTTTCATACTGCAATTTCTTTTCTTAAGGCGTTAAGCAAAACTTAAGATTGTGGCGGCCTCATGGTGCTTTTTTCGCACCCGGTTCGCTTTCTCATCTCCAATGATTTAGCTCAGTGCCTTAGAAGAATTACTGTAGCTTCGAAGAGTCTGTTTTATCAATCTGTGTGGATTTGTCAACATCTGAGGAGAAAATGTTGCTGAAGGTGAAGTCTTTCATCAGGGGATATCATGCATACATGGATGATTGGGAACCAAATGCAGAGGATGAGTACTTGCTGAAGCGAGAACCAAACAACATGAACGATTCAAATGCTGTTGCGGTGGTTCAAGCGGCAAAAGAGAAAATGGATATGCCAGACCAAGTTCAAAAACCACTGAAGATGGCTGCCAAGCAAACATTACACCCGAACAACTTGACAGACCAATTTGACGTAATAGGACATGTTCCAAAACTAATGGCAACATGGTTGACTACGTTTTTAAAGAGACCATCAAATTCAGGAAAAGCCATCATTAAAGGGAAGCGCGTAAACAGAGGAGGTGGCTATGGTCTAGAAGTGCCATGTGAATATCATTTTCAAGGGGATGACTTCTCGTACAACTGGCTTAAACAGAAATTAATGAAAGAAGAATTCGATCCACAATGATGACAAGACTGTGACCTCAAGGCAGAAACAGTGATGTTCGAGTAATGCATTCGGCGATTTAATGATTTGTGAAAATAAACAAGGAAATCAATTGCCTGGTGTGCTATTGGTACTTGTATGAACTACTGTGGTATTTGAGTGGTTTCCTTT
The DNA here is from genome assembly GCA_948470475.1 of Galaxea fascicularis. Taxonomy (NCBI): domain Eukaryota; kingdom Metazoa; phylum Cnidaria; class Anthozoa; order Scleractinia; family Euphylliidae; genus Galaxea; species Galaxea fascicularis. The sequence continues at coordinate 24,333,789 of OX419339.1, forward strand.
TACAAAGTGGCCATTTAATACAGGTCAAGACAATAGAAACAGCTCATCGGGCCTTAGCAAAGGGTGACCGTGACCGTGTAATAGAGGTGACTGTTTAATAGAGGTAAAAATTATAGTAATTAAGGGAAGTAATCTTCGGGACTTTGACAACTGACCAGTTAATAGAGGGTGACCGCTTAATACAGGGCCGCTTAATTCAGGTTCGACTGTAAATGAAACAGAGGAATGGCTTCAAATGTTATAATTTATACTGCCAGAAATTTATAAACAGATATAACGGTTATTGCTAGTCACGATAAATACCACAATTAGAGATCATTACTTTTTTTATTTGTTAGGCAGGCCCTCAGTCTCACAGAGTGATTACATCAGAGCAACTTGTTATGCATGGCCACACAGGCCCTCAGTCACACAGACTGATTGCAGCATAATGGCCTTTATATTTGTCAGGCATGGCCACACAGGTCCTCAGTCACACAGACTGATTGCAGCATAACTACCTTTTTATTTTTTATGCATGGCCACAAAGGCCCTCAGTCACACAGACTGATTACAGCATAAGGGCCTTTATACTTGTTATGCATGGCCACAAAGGCCCTCAGCCACACAGGCTGATTACAGCATAGGTAACCTTGTAGTTGCTATCTGAATGCTTCCCCGTCACCCACAGTCATCCATTGGCAATTGTGGATTGTTGTTCCCCATGCCAGTCTCAATGGAACTTGAAGACGCTTGCATCGACATCTACAGTCAGTGCACCGACTTACAGGCACAATTGCACGACAGTAGGATCTTCATTCATATAAGGTGGACCCTTGTATCCTAAAAGCTGCACAAATACGACATCAGGTAGTGGTGCAGGATCATCTGTTGGTCTGCAACCATCCTGATAGACAATGTACACTACTGTGCCTACTGCTCCATTGTATAGACCCCACTCAGCCTTTAAGTTTGTTATCAGCATGACTTTGCTATCAGGGCATAGATATAGAAGTGGTAGCAATCCTCCTGCCTTATTACTGTCAGCCTTCTGTGCATGCCTGCCATTGTCAGTTGCCTTGGTCCTTGCTACTGGATGGTTTGGCTTTCAGTTGCACTGGAGAAGCTTAGTCTTATTGTGCTCCCATTCCAGGCGTTGTGTTTGAAACACAAACAGACCTTCTTGGTCCATCCTTCCTAGAAGTTCTGAAACTGGTGTAGCCAATGGATTTGCTGGCGTGTTGTACTATAAGTTCTCAATGAATTCAACACATCTCTCAGCTGTTGTTCAGATTCAGTTTGCCTCACAATCTGTGTTAGCTCCACTGCACTATCAAAATATATGTTGTGCCGCGTAGCACTATGAACACAAGTGGTGAAACAGAGAATTAACTCTGCAGGGTAAATTAAAGTGCTAGAGAAACCCATGAAAAACCCACTGGGCGTTAGCCCTAGTAAAGGGTATCAGGGAACCACACGAGGCAAAGAAAAAATTCTTATGACCTCGGTGGGAATCGAACCCACGACCTCCGGATTAGATCTACCGTTGCTCTGCCGACTAAGCTACGAGGTTGGACAGAGGAAGTCGGGGACGATTAAGGTGGTGAATCGCGGCGAAGAGAAAGTAAGGGTACATATATATGTTGTGCCGCGTAGCACTATGAACACAAGTGGTGAAACAGAGAATTAACTCTGCAGTGTAAATTAAAGTGCTAGAGAAACCCATGAAAAACCCACTGGGCGTTAGCCCTAGTAAAGGGTATCAGGGAACCACACGAGGCAAAGAAAAAATTCTTATGACCTCGGTGGGAATCGAACCCACGACCTCCGGATTAGATCTACCGTTGCTCTGCCGACTAAGTTACGAGGTCGGACAGAGAAAGTCGGGGACGATTAAGGTGGTGAATCGCGGCGAAGAGAAAGTAAGGGTACATATATATGTTGTGCCGCGTAGCACTATGAACACAAGTGGTGAAACAGAGAATTAAGTAAGGGTATCAGGGAACCACACGAGGCAAAGAAAAAATTCTTATGACCTCGGTGGGAATCGAACCCACGACCTCCGGATTAGATCTACCCTGGCTCTGGTTCCCTGATACCCTTTACTAGGGCTAACGCCCAGTGGGTTTTTCATGGGTTTCTCTAGCACTTTAATTTACACTGCAGAGTTAATTCTCTGTTTCACCACTTGTGTTCATAGTGCTACGTGGCACAACATATATATGTACCCTTACTTTCTCTTTGCCGCGATTCACCACCTTAATCGTCCCCGACTTTCTCTGTCCGACCTCGTAGCTTAGTCGGCAGAGCAACGGTAGATCTAATCCGGAGGTCGTGGGTTCGATTCCCACCGAGGTGATAAGAATTTTTTCTTTGCCTCGTGTGGTTCCCTGATACCCTTTACTAGGGCTAACGCCCAGTGGGTTTTTCATGGGTTTCTCTAACACTTTAATTTACACTGCAGAGTTAATTCTCTGTCTCACCACTTGCACTATCAAAAGTTGTCCATAACAAGCGTCCATGATTAGTTGGTGCACTACGACAATCTTGAATGTAGACAGGAGTGTCACACACAGGAGGTAGTTGAACGTCCTCTCCCATTAACACCACAACAGGAATACGTCCCCACAACTCATCTACATTGGCTTCTCTGTTGACTGCATAATGCGCATGCTGTTCCATCCAGCCCATTGTGGTGTGGCCAAACATTGATCACTCGTCCCCAACCAGAACTTTCAAATTTTCACTTTTTCTCTGAATTTTCTCTGGTATAGGACCTGAAGGAACAGTCAACTCGTTGCAAGACCTTCCGCGAGTTGGGATTCCTAGAAAGCTATGAACTGTACTCCCTTGAACAAGATATGCATCATTCCCTGTCGGGGTAATCACCTGTATGGCATCATTGGCACCAAACACTTGCCGCACTAACCTCTGAAGGCACTTGATAACATACAACTTTCCAGTTCCCGCCGTTCTAGAGACAACAAGTCGCAAAGGCTGGTAATCTTCTCGGTTTTCAACAAAATTGTAGAGGGTGTGTAAAACCAGACTGACTATGGCTCTCTGATTGACATTTAGGGACAGCAGACACACCTGTGGTATCTCAAGGTCTTCCATTTCCATTTGCCGTTCTTCATCTTCTTTGATCCTTTCTTGAAGCCGTGTCTTGGGGTCTTTGCCCTCAGGAAGAATAATGCAGGTACTGCGCCAGTCATAGTCTTCTCCACCATCATCATAATCCAAATCCTTCTGCACACCCTCATATATCTGATTCTGCTCTGCATAAACATCCACCCAATTTGGTTGTTCTGCTTCTGCAGCACTGTCATCCTCGTCCTCTTCAAACACCTATTCATGTGGATGCTCTGCATAACGCTGTGCCTTAGCAACCTGTGCCTTCACAAATGTTGGGCACTTATTAGTTGACATGAAATCTCTAAACCGATCGGTCCATGATTCAGCATCTCCCTTCACTTGTTGGATGTTAAACCAGTTTGGCCAGTGCAAAAGAAGCATTGTTCTACAGTAATCCTCATTCAATGGCCAGGTTGCGTGTGTAGCACCACCACTTAACACAGGAACCTTCCCAATTTTGGATGCAAAATAGTACCAAGAGCAGTGCTCGTCCCGTGGTTCTGCAAGGTACTTATCCAAAGGGGTGCTGCAAGTTGCAGTGTCACCATCCCTCTCAAGTCGCCTTGACCCTGACATTGATAAGTATGTAAATGAACGGCTACAATGCCAAAGTGCTAGTCCACTCAACTCAAAGGATGCCTCAGGTCCCACAGTCTTTATCAGCATTTTAGTGCACATTGACTTGCCAGTCACTTGGTCTGCATCAACTGTATCAACAGCATTGACCATGTCCTTAAAGAGATCAGCAGTTGCCCCAGTGGGTTCACTATCCTTACAAGCACAGCCACACACATAGTCAATTATGGCTACGATATCATCGGTGCTGGGATTGTCAGGGGAGGAACTTGAAAGAATCAAGTTTACATCCCTATTTGCTCTCCAAGACTGTAATTGATAGCGAGAATGCTGAACCACACGTGGATGGTCACGTGGTATCTCAAGGTGAGGAGCTCCATTATGATCTCCTACAATAACTGGGCTATTCTGCAGCTTTTTTCCTGGGCGAAATTCGCTTCCAAACTCCATCCGACATACACGTTCTCTTGGCTGCAATCCTGGCTCAGGGTGACGAGGGGTCCTCAAGCAGTAATCAGAACAACTGTGCAGACCAACTCGGTTTACTAAAAACAAATGATCTTCCAGTATTGCATGTTGTGTTGCACCTATTTCCAGAAGCATCTTCACCAGGGGATCTCTATCATCTGATTTCGGGTCAGCTGGGTGCAATGCCGTCATGGCAAAGTTTTCATCAGCCCACTGACTAAGTCTTGCAGCATACTCATCTTCGTCACAACTTCGATGAGCTTCGTGCGACAGCTGGTGTGGCTGTCTGTCATCTCTCCAGCTTAGTGGATGCCAATGAATTTGACCCCAGGACTTGGCAAATTCACAGCAGTACCAATAGTCAGAGATTCCAAACACTGGCTTCAGTACCTTTTCATGGTATGACTGGGTACGTAGGTCAAAGTAGCTCACCACTACATGAGTGTTCTCTTGAACAGCTTTGAAGCGGGCATTGCTATCTTCAGCAAGGTTGACTTCTTCCTCTGTGGTTTGTAAAATGTACTGTTCCAATAGTCTCCTTAATGGGGGAAAGTAAAACTCTGCGCAGCTTCCAGTCATGAAAAATGAAGGCAATCCACGTTGTTCATTTACCATGAACTCCACAAAGGCACCAAGCTGTCTGCGTCTTTGATGCCAGCACTGAGCTGTACCACGCAGATTTGCACCAAAATACAAAAGCTTGTTGGTATATGAAGTATCACCCCTTGATAGTTGCTCTTGCAGGTTATGTGTGGGTCGCCTAGTTGCTGGTCAACAAAGTACCTGCTCTGCTCCAGGGCACGCTTCCTCAAGATCATGTTGTGAACAACAAACTTCCACACTTTATGCCGAGCAAATCTCCCGTCTTGATACCACAGCAAGTGCTCTGCCCATGCTCTTGCACATTCACTCCGGGCTCAGTAAGATTAACTCCAGAGACCGTTGAGTCATCATCATCATCTGTTTCACTAACAACCAATTGCTGTGGAGCTGGGCCTTGGTCATCCATGTGTTCTGTTTCAGAAAACTCCACCGTTCTCAAATTTGGCAACTCACCATCTTCTGGTAAATTCCATATGCGAGCAACACCAATAACAATGTTAGTATAGGCTGGATTGTTGTGCTTAAGCCATCGAAGAGCTCCTTCCACATGATGTCTTCTAACCCGGAAGTCCTTATGGGTATCACCTTTTCCTTGTCTTCTCACACATGTGATATCCACCTCAGCTGGTAGACGTGGGAAAATAGTTGCTGGGTCTTGCACAGCTTGAGGGAAAGCAATGCAATGTCCCTTTGAAGCGATGCCTCCATGCTTCAACATGTGTACATGCACAGTGGGTGCCAGTCTCACTATCAGCATCTGCTCAGCATCCGACATTCCAGACAGCTCTTCAGGTACACACAATGGGTCCATGTTGTTTTCACCAGACTAAACTTTTGGTACTGTCTTATCTCTCCTGCAACGAGTGCACGTGTTTCCTGTGCCTTTGCATTCTAAGTGCCATTCCTTGCACACCTCACAATAATTAAACTTGTATGTCATTTGCTCAACTTCAAATGCACGTATAGCACAGTATGCACCATCCTCTAACTGACTTGATCCTGCTGGTGGAGGTTGTGGTAGATCCCCAATAACTGCGCATAACCTTCTCTCCTCCTCTGATACTCCCCTTTGATTTCGGCACTTTCTTTTTCTCCTGTCATTCTCGGTTTCTACTACACCATGCTGTGCAAACTCATGCTGTGCACCAACTGCCCTTACCCTTGCAATAAGCTGACAATCTTCCAAATGATCATTGTTACTATACTGTGGGAGAGGATGCTGTGTGTCCATTGATTCCGTTACTGAAAGCAGGCAATTTTCCATTGCAGGACTCTCTTCTTGTCCTACAAAAGTCAATAGTTTGCAATATGAAATGTTTTCATACTGCTCAATCTCAGTTTCATTCCTCTTTACTAATAAAAGCATTGAAATAGGCTGCATACAAAATCTACATATATGTGTATATACTTTAGATTCAGTTTACATGTACAAACATCAAATATAGTTAATACCAAATGTATGCATATTGAAAGGTACTGCATTATGTTCCTGAATGTACTGGGATTGATGCGAATTGCTTAATGTGCCAACGGCTGTTGTTCTCTCTTAGGGAAAGAAATTTATTTGAGAATAATAAAAGATAATACTTAAGACACGAGACTTGATTCCCACACTTGATATACACAAGAATGAAGTTTTGAGAATCAAGTTGACACTTTCAATTTACATTTGATCAGTGCTTTAAGCAAAACATGCACATAACACAAAGTTGTTGTTGTTGTCATGAATCAGTCTATGTAAAGCTGGTGGAATGAGAAAAAGAGGAAGGAGAATAAATTTGAAAGTCTGCCTACTCTTCTGTCCTGACTTCCCTTGCCTAATTATTGTACATGACCTCCACAAAGAATTTACACAGACATGCTTTTGTGAAAAAAATGTCTCAATTACGCTATCTTTTAACGATTTTGTGCTCTTTCTTGTTCTTTCTCCCGCTGTTTGTCACTGATACTTCGCCTGTTTACTTGTGCTCTTCCTTGTTTTTTCTCCTGCTGTTCTTCGCTGGTATTCCGCCTCTTCGCTCATACTCTTTGACGTTCAATTTCAAGTTGAACTTCACTCATTCGACACCTGCTTTCTCGTTTTCTCTCTCTCTCTTTTCTTTCTGCGTTTGTCGACATATTAAATAAATAAAATAAAATATAGAACGAATAGACAAAACTCACTTTGTTTTTTCTCTCTTCAAAATTTGCCTTTGTTTTGCTACACTCAACGCGAAACTTCGCACGTCTGCACGAAATTTCGATGATATGGGAACAATAAGTGCATCAAAATATCGCCGAAAACTCGCTTCTTTCGAAATATCGCACAATTTCGGCAAATTTCGTCGAAATTCGACGAAATTACTTTTGCACAGTACTGTACAAGTTATTGAGTCTTGTGACATTAACACATGTTAAGTCACTGTGAGGAGGGCAAAAAAAAAAAAACCCTGGCTGTCTACTACCATGAAGTCTATACAGTCTACTTGAAAAGACCATTATTTTTATCAGTGATATCATTATTTTTATTACTATTATTAGTAGTACTAATATATTACAGGAGCCCATCACCCGGAGCATGCAACTTCCATACAGCGTCTGTGAAACGGTGTTTTCGCAAGTAGGTTTATTTTTAGACTAGCCTTTCCCGCGAATTAGGTCAAAAGTATGGAGGGGAATACTGGACAAAATTGTCATTAGATCGTGTGCGGTGAGGCATTATATCGTACTACATGGTTATGTACCCAATGATACTATATCGTACCCGATATGTTGTCTTATCGTAATAGCGATTCCATTATGTCGTACCACATGCTGCTATATCGTGCCCGATAGTGTTATATCGTAACCGGTGTGGTGATATGGTAGCCGGATATGCTGCTATATCGTACCCAATAACGCTATATCGTAACCGGTGTGGTCTTATATTGTACCAGTGATGCCGTTTCATCGTACCATATGCTGCTATATCGTACGCGATAATGCTATATCGTAACCAGTGTGTTGTTATATCGTAGCAGTGATGCGGTTTCATCGTACCACATGCTGTTATATCGTACCCGACAATGCTATGTCGTACCCGATAATGCTTCATCGTAACCCAAACTAGTCAGCGGCTTACCCCAACCTCGTTCCCAGGCTCTCTCTGCTCTGCCTCCCTTGTCGTTGGGAGAGACCCTGGCTGCGGCTGGTCACGTTACCACCCAGATTCTGGGTAATAAAAAGATCTGTTGCGTGGGAGGGGGTGGCAGAGTGTTTTGTTTGTTGCTGTGACAAACTTTGTGGGTTTCAAATCCTTGAGTAGTAGCTAAAAACTACCTGCTTTATCGGGGTTCGAAGTAGAGTTTTGCCGATGAAGAATGCTACATTATTTGTCTTCTCTAAAATATAGAAGACTTTCGTTCACAAAGATATTCAGCAGCCGAATGGAGCACAAACTTTTCGACGGTTGGCACATGCAAAACGTCATGTACCGAATCAAAGTGGAACCAGTGAATCATTCTCTTGAATCTTTGAATTCGGAGGTAATATTTTCTTCTTTGTGCGGTATTTTGGACGTTCAGAAAAAGTATTTCTGTGACACAGCCGATTGGCCGAGTATTCTGACTTGCCTTTGATTTACACTGATTTACAGCATGCAAATGATTTGCAGTTTTGTTGACATAATTTCATCTGCATCAGGCTTATGTAAGTTTATATTTAGACCGTTTACCTTTCGACAGTTTATATTTAGAATTATATTTTGCAAAATGGTAAATAAAACATCGTTTTGGGTAGCAGACAATATGCTGTGAGGTTAATTCAGGCAACATGAAACAGCGAAAGTTACAGTTTTACTTCTTAGTACTAAAATCGGCCGGCTGGAATTGAAATCAGAGTGACACTTCAATAAATTTCGTTTGACCTGTGTGAAGCTTAGAATATTCAAAGGTGTATTTGGCCGGCTGGAATTGAAATCAGAGTGACACTTCAATAAATTTCGTTTGACCTGTGTGAAGCTTAGAATATTGAAAGGTGTATTTGCCCGTGTGTTGTTGAATATATCGATGACTGATCGCCTTCCTTTCGCTTCAGTTGAGATTGACAAAAAATATTTGTTGACTCTACCCCAGTGGAAAAGTTTGTGTCACAGGTGGTCACATGACCAGCCGCTACCAGGGTCTTTCTCCCAACGACAAGGGAGGCAGAGCAGAGAGAGCCTGGGAACGAGGTTGGGGTAAGCCGCTGACTAGTTTGGGTTACGATGAAGCATTATCGGGTACGATATAACAGCATGTGGTACAATGAAACCGCATCACTGCTACGATATAACAACACACTGGTTACGATATAGCATTATCGCGTACGATATAGCAGCATATGGTACGATGAAACGGCATCACTGGTACAATATAAGACCACACCGGTTACGATATAGCGTTATTGGGTACGATATAGCAGCATATCCGGCTACCATATCACCACACCGGTTACGATATAACACTATCAGGCACGATATAGCAGCATGTGGTACGACATAATGGCATCGCTATTACGATAAGACAACATATCGGGTACGATATAGTATCATCGGGTACATAACCATGTAGTACGATATAATGCCTCACCGCACACGATCTAATGACAATTTTGTCCAGTATTCCCCTCCATACAAAAGCCAATCAGAAGCGGTGCATAATTAATAATAAACTGTTAATGCGTAACTACTGGTGACAACTCATACCCATTACAAACAAACATGGGGGATGCATGCGAGGAATCTTCTTCTGATTGCTCAGACAGTATTTCAACCAATAATTGCAGTTTTTATACGGAAAGTAGTAGCTCAGAAGAAAATCTACAATACAAAGAACCCGGTGCGTCTTCCTCATCCGTGGGAAAGTGAAAATCACGCCGTGAGGAATTGAATTCATCAGCTGGGGGAACTGACTTCGTGGATATTTTCAAGACAGAAAGCTAGCGAGATAGAAGGGATTGTCCGCTCAAAACGTCTTGAATCACCACGTGTGAAGTCCACCAAAGAGAGGGAGTGCTTTGTGAAATATTTACTTTGTGAATCACAAGAAACGAACTTTCAACTGCTGATTCTTGGATTCTGCCGCAAGTTTTCGACGCTTGTAAGCGAGTGTGCCTTGTCAATGGACAAGGCGAACAAGAAAGCTGCCTTTGCTGTGGCTTGAATGAAAATGCTGAGGAATTTTCAAGTCAGAAAGGCCACTCAAGAGCGATTAATAATTGAACGTTTCCTCGTTGGACTGCAATCGGAGTCACAAGTGTCCTCTGAAGTGGTGCATGCAGTTTTAAGTGTTATCCACGAAATGGTTTACAGCACAATTTGAAGTCACATATGGCAGAAAAAGTCCCAACCTACTGAGCTTAGGAATTCATGTTTGGCCGTGGAGTCAGACGATACTTTATTCAGATATTGCGGTGCTGCCCTTCACCGAATAATTAAGCTCAGGAAGGAGACTCTTCAGCAGAAAAAGGGTCATGGCAAAGTATCATCAGAACGATGGCCGGTGGTGGAGAAAGAATTAGAGTTGTTAACCATGCTTTTTATGAAAGACAAATCACAGATTTCTCACAGCCTAAAGAACTTGGATGAAGGTAACCTGGTTTTTGCAAGGATGGAACTTCTTCCATTTTTAAAGGAGGTGGATAGTAATGTTCGCAAGTTTGATACCGACAAACCTTGTGAAGTACCTGACAAAATTTATTGACATGTGCCAGACATCTGTTCTAAACAATGAAAAGCTAGAAATTGATTTTAAATTGTTTGTGGCATCGTTTACTTCAGCAGAAGATGCAATCAACGATGGAGTCATCAGCAGAGTGTTTAAAGCACTCTAAGTTGGCCAATACACGAATAAACGAATTTATGAATGCGAAAGTTGAGAGAGATCTCAAAGTTTCAGGAAAAGTTGTCGATGCAGATGAGATGTTACGGCCAAAACTGAAATCCTATTCCTTGGCTGCCACACGCAAGTAGATGGTATACTGACCATTTTAATTATAATTATGTACGTAGAAGCTGTATAGCTACAATCACTGTCATAAGTCGTTGACCCACACACACCCCCTTTCCCCCGTTCAATGTTGGAAAGCACAATTTGTCCGAACTGCTTGCGAATTAGCACTTTTACGGTTTGTAGACAACATTGAATGGGTGGGAGTGGGAGGGCGACTCAAATAGGTGTTCGTGTGCCAACAATATGGCAATGATTGTACATGTATTTATAGAGAACGCTTTGTTCTTATATCATTACTTTAGGGTTCTGAGACTGGAGGTAACATCCATACCCACCCTTAAGAAGGTCATCAGACACTATGATAACTGGAAAGCTTTGGGGAAAGTAATACAATTGATCACCAAAAAGTCTTTAAAATATTCAATGCACTGGGTTAGGGGTTTTTTTGGGGGGGGGGGTAGACTGCGAGCAGTCTCTCTTTTGCTCAAAAATCCGTAGGGAAACACGAAAACAACATCTGCGTGCCAGCGTAATATGCGAAGCCGCGAGCCATACGTAGCGCCGGCGTCTGAAGACGAGCAAAAAGAGAGACTGCACTGGTTTCATACAACGATTTGGATGCTACTTTGACAGGTCGCATCATTCACACTTTGACAGTTTTGACAGTTTTGAATATGATACTCCGGTGTCAAATTATTTTTCGCGGGAAACCAAATTTTCATTTGCAAGATGCCATGAGTGGTGCTACGCCGAAGAAGCCTGTTTCGGGCAGGGCTAAAAAAAGAAATAGTGATCAGCCGTCAGTGGCTGACTTTTGTCGTCTGTGCAAGTGTTCGTTTAAGACGGTTTATGGGAATTTTCCCTCGAAAAGCACGTCCAGCAAACTATCCAAAGACCTACAGCCAAAGGCGTCGTACATCAGTACGGAAAATATTTTTAATACGTCCTGTCGAAATGGCGAAGAAAGAGATTCTCTCAAATCAATTTTCGACAAGCTTGAGTTTACAGCATTGCAAAGTAACTCACTTTCACCTCGTATGTGCCGAAAATGTGCCACCAAAGTGAGAAACGCGGAGCCTGTCATCGAATTAATTCGAAAAGAACTGAACCGATCACACCATTTATTTGAACGTGACCAGCAAGAAGAAAGCCTAGACCAGGACAAGGAAAATGTCGAGAAAGAAGGGAGGTTCAAAAGAATGTCTAAATCGCCGCCCGGCTCACAGAAGCATAAAGTCTCCAGGATCGCGAGAAATGATCTGGAACCTAGTAAAGAAAAACGACCAGCACTGGCTCGGAGATCACTAGCAATGGAAAACAAAATTAGAAGATGTTCGTGAGCACATGTTGCGGGACAAAATGGTTGAAGAACTGACAACGTTAGAAAGCAAAGTTCCGTCGAAGAGAAAGGCTTCCGTGAAAGTCATCGTTTCTGATTCACGATTGACCGTCAGAACACCTAAAAGCAGTATCGCTTCGAGCCTAATCAAGCACATTTTGCTGCACAAATGGCAGCAAGTCGTGAACACGCTATTCAAAGTCGAGGAAGCCCTTCCTCATCTACAAGATGCTTTGACGAAAGCGGTGAACTGAGAATTCAAGTGGTTTTGCCACTCCAGCTCCACACTAACCATGAAATTGCCCGAAGAAATTATGAAGTTTACCAACAAAGCTCTATTGAACGAAGCATCGAGGAAATGCCCAATTTATTATTCCTGTATTTTGGGTACCGCAGGATTAATCGGGAAGAAAAAAGAAATGGATTGGAAGACGGTCAACGCCACGGCTGCTGCTACCGCTGTATTAGCTAGGAAAAGAAATTCCCGAATGTCAGCATTTGCTTACCGGATGTCATCAATCCTTCTTCACAGTGGCGCATAAAGTGCAGATTTCACCAGACTCAACCGCCTCGGAATCTGTATGTCTCATCAGGAGACGGTACGAAAGCAAAAGGAAATGGGAGAATCCTTCGATGCTCGCGTTCTTCAATGGAAAGAGGCGGCCGAAAAGGAGAAAGTGACTAATAATATCCAAGCGAATCCATGCAGTAGTACATCCAGTGTCTCAATGGAGGTTGAAGATATCGCGCAGCCAACGACTTTCAAGCATTATAGGTACTTAAGAACTGGAATACTTAAGGTATTGGCCAGTGCTTTTTCACTTTATTTTTAAAAAAATTTACGATCAATTAGAGTAAGCTGCACTAATGATTTACAATGTTTATAGCATGCGACTTCCGTGGAAACAAGTGTAGTTTTATGGAGAGCTTAAAGTTTCATATTCGGGGCTGAGATATATTTATTATGTTAAAATATTTTCCAACTTTTTCTTCACATCTAATGTACTAGGTTGTGATAAATTTATACTGATGGGAATAACAGTTTTTAACTATCGTGTATTTATAGTTATATATTTCTAGATTTATGAAAACAGTGTCAAAGAATTCATGCCTTAACCAGGCATTCTTTTGTCGCCAAAGCTGACAATACAAAAATAAAAAAAGAAAGCAAGTCTTTTTCCTGTCACTCATTATCTTCCTTTTTTAACTGTCCTTTCCCAATTTTTTTCTCTTTTTTTGGAGGCTGTCTTTAGGAGTTGTGAAAGCAGAGTGAAATATGGGTGATTTGGCACAAATTTAATAATGACATAAATCCAGTCATATTTACAATTTTATATATAGATGTGACATGTGAATGAATCATGATATTTTTACACACTATTTGCAACTCTAACAAGAAATGAGGTTGCTATTCCTGCTCTGACTAAAACCAGTACGTCAGTCTTTGCTTAAGAATTAGGCTCACAAAACATGCAAAGTTGTTTCATCAGATGAGAGTAACATACTGGTTATTTGGGGAAACTGTTTTTTTTTTCCTGTTAGGCTGGTAACTGATAATATTGATTTGAGTGTCAAAGCTCGAATTCAAACCAAGCAGCACTCAAACCAGTCCATCCATTGGACCCATCAGTATGCTGTTCGGGATAGGGTACCTACCAATGGTAATCTTGAGGAGCACAAACCACAGTGTCCACTTGAAGTTCTTGAGTTAAAGAAGATTCTCCCAACTGCTGATGTGCAGAATGCATTTAAGGATGACTGTACAGTGCTGGTGAGCCGTGTGATTACCAGATTCTTATCCGAGTTTCACTATCTGAAGGATACTACTATCCACCACATTCCTCATGCATTTTCACAAGAACAGAGGGAGAAGTCTGAAGTTGTAAGTGTTTTTGGTAACAATAATAACTAGGCCATTTCCAAATTATCTTTAACCTCTTTCTCAAAGCGATTCTTGGTGTTTGTTGTTTCTTTTATGAAAATGAGATTTCATTCACATGCAAATTGAATACCTTTTTATATGAATGGTTGTTTGATAGAGAGGCTAAATGTGACCAGGAAATGGTACAGTCTAAGGATCAAACATGATATTAGTAAAGTAATTGATACCTTCATTCGATCAGATATTGAAAGTATGCCACCCGAGTCACCTTCATTCGAGCAGATATTGAAAGTATGCAACCCGAGTCACAGACGTCGTTTTGTATGAAATTTACGATGGTGTATTTTGAAGTGAAACACTCCTACTTAAACGATATTAGCCAATATATAAATATATGCATTGGGCGGGGGGGGGGGGGGGCAAAGGATTTGTTTGTCAATGAATATTTACTGTCCAACCCACCCAAACAATTCACTAGTACAGCATAGGTATTAAGCTCTGAACATTCCTCCTATTCTGTGTTTTTAATTTCCTTTAAAAGTGTATGCTTGGTCTTCAATTTCTCAATCCAAATGTTGCTGGGGAGATGGCACAATTACTTATTCACAACCAGGAGAAGTATGTTCCAACAGTTGGGAGTGGTGAAACTAGAAAGTTGCTTGATTCCATATTTTTTGATGGAGACCAGCTCACAGAAGAAAGGGCACGCAACTCTCAATTGATATTCAAAGATGGGGACAATGACGTCGATAGACTAGAGGGTTTGCAGCCAGTTCATGCGGATTGGCATGCCAAGGTCAATCTATGTCCATAAAAACCCCACCCGACCCTTCCTTATTGAGTACCTGCTGTTTTTCTTTTTGGTAGCCAACATCAGAACATGGACTTGAGGAACAGACTAAGAAATAGGTTGGCAGTAGAAGTTTTTATCTTACCCTTGTTTAATTGAGGAAATGTGTCATTATACTTACTCAGATGCATTATGTGCTGCTGAATAGTACTTGCTCAAAATGGCCTGGAAATTTTGTATACCCAAGAGATGTGGGCAAAGAAATCTCAGAGATATTCTAATTGATCTGCCAGTAACGTATAAACAGAGGCTGCAGCATTTAGGTCATTCCAATTATAAAAGTCTTTTTGTTGTGCCTGCTTGATAACTAGAGTTGTGTAAGGTTAAATAATTCTTCACACATAACAATATTCTCTTACCAGATTGAATACAAGACCTTTTTTAATGAAAGTTCTGCTAGTGACCTTGGCACCACTTGTGCTTCAATGCATCGAACTGGCAAGATTAATGCAAAAAGAGGTCCGGAAAAAGATTTCAATGCATATCGAGAGTTTCATGACAGGGAACTACAATCTCACATCCTGGCGTCCTTTATGGTCTTTGCAGGAATGAAGAAGCAAACAGGTAAAAAAATTTCACTGACAGATGTTTTTCATTTGTAGTCACAATGCAGCAAAGGCAATCCTGTAATAAATTATCTATTAATAATAAGTTTTAATGTAATGGTCAGGCCAACTACCTAGTTGAACAGTTTATAGTGTTCTTCTATTCATGTGCAGTATTTTTAATTAATTAATCAATGTAGCCAAATATATAATCAAATGTAAGTCAATTTCTTGATTGTGTTTACCATTGAAATGGTATGTACCATTTCACTTAATGTACCCTTCACTCTTGTTTTTCCCTTATTTACTTTCATAGACAAGCCAGCCAACCTGGGGGAAATGCCAAATCCAGCTGAACCTGCTCTTCTGAGGAGGGAGTGGCTTTACAAACATATCCAGAAATACCTCGAGGAGTTTGTGTTTGATCAGACCCTGCCTACAGTTAGTGACAACGTTGACCGATTACATCAGAATAAGAAGGAGGGTTACAAGTGCAGGTATCCTGGTTGTGACAAATCCTACATTGCCCATCCTTGGAGAGTTAGGTTAGTAACAAGTAATAAAAGTTAAGCACCAAATCTGATTAACCAATGAAATTTTACTACCTAGCTAATGCTAGCCAATCAAAACCAAGGAAAAAATGTAAGCAGGTTTCCCAGCTACAGCTACATAGGGAACAAAGATGGACGAAATTAGCAATAAATTGCAATAAATATTCCTTAAACAGAGTTTGATGCATTTTGTTATTGAGACAATTGGTAATAGGACTTCGTGTCGTACAGTTCAGGGGTAATCGTGCTTGTAACTTCAAATCGGCCTTGCGCTGTGCACTCGGCCGATTTGAAATTACTCGCCTGATTACTCCCTAAATTGTACTCCACTCAGTCCTATTACAATTAGTTATTATTATTATTACGATGTTGCTATCACTGCATTATTGCTCTGCAGTCAAATGTAAAGCACTTTATTCATCACCCTTGACTGTTAAACACCACTATTAAAAATTTGCCTAGCCTCAATGTTACGACCATATACTGTAATCCCCTCTTATCTTTGCTGTATTTCTTTTGTCCAACAGACATGAAGTTGAAAAACATGGTTTACAACACCCTGAATGGGACAAATCTGATGATCGTGATCCAGAGGGTTATTATTACTGCAAGGCTGGTTGTGGTCTTGTCTTCAGAACAATCCCAACAAGAAAAGAGTAAGTTAAAAATATACAATTTAAATGTTATAATAGTGGTAGCATCATATTAAATTTGCTTACCCCTATCCCCTCTTCCCCCAAACCCTTTATACAAATTAGAAGTTTTGTTTTTATTTAAAGATCGAGCCGCCTGCCACACAATAAAGTCATTTTGTTTCCACAAAAGTAAACTTAATTTGGTTACCTCCCACCCACATAGGTCTATAAAAACTTCTCAATGTTTCGGTTTCTGTGTTTAAGGCATGAGAGACGGAAACATGAAGACTTTATTCCAATGGAAGTAGACGAGGCTGAGGAAGAAAGGAAGGAAGATCACATTTTCAATTATCATCGCGCAAAACTCATCTTTGGTCTCATATTGACTGATTTCAATGATGCTGTCAAGGAAGGGGATGGGGAACGCCTTATGCGCCTGTACAAGATTGTTCTCCCTATTTATAAAGTGAATGGGTGTACGAAATACAGCTACACAGTTCTTCTTCTACTTGTTAAAGTAGCTGTCCTTCTGCCACAATCTTTAGCTTTTAGACTAGTTTGGAACCGTTTCTTCAACATCATGGGAAAGCTAGGGCACAACATTTACCTTGATCACCGTATGGAAATGTTTATTAAACTTCTGAAAACGTTTCTGAAGGGGGCTGGGGTCAAATCTTACAGGAGAAAGCGCACAGTTGGTGGCAAGATGCCTGAACACGTTAGAGGCAATCATGGAATCCCTAGATAAAGAATGTCACATCAACCAAAACGAGAGTAATAGAGCTGGCAAAGGTCAAGAGGAGGCAGTTTCTCAAATTGTCGAAGATCTAATTAACCAATCTGCTTTTGTTAAAGTTCCTGGTAGGCACGGTTATCCAAATTTTCCAAAGTCTAGTGGTAACCTAATTGAGAAGCTTGACTACCGTGATTTTTATTCTTGGATCAAGGATAAATTGGCTGCCTGGTCAAGAGTATATGAGGCATGAGCGTAACAGTGGAATCCCATTATTTCTTTTTTTTTCCATTTCTTACTAATTGTAATCGTCCTGCAAAGCAAAAGTTCATTTTCTTTACAATTTGCCCCACTCGAACACTGTTATTTCACTCCCTGTCTCAAAACAATATTTATTTGTGTGTTTACCTTGGGGAGATGAGAAATTGTAATTCTGGTTTGTAAAAAAATCAATTGATTGTAAATCATGTTGTGTAAAGAATGAAAGGAAAATAGAAACTGGTTGTTCTATTTGAAATGGACCTTGTTAAGAACATGATCTCCATCGTAACATTAATTCTTGTGAATCCATTTGTTTTAAAAAAAAATTTCTATGATTAATAACATTAACACTGTTCTTTTTGTCCCAGACACCGACTGTTCATGTCATGGTTTATAACAAAGCAAAAACCTTCTCTATGACTAATATCATTTACAAGACTAATACCCAATCCAAAGTAAGTCGATCGAAATTCAGGAAATAGGTTTCTAAAGCCAAAGATCTTCACTGGCCAAGAATTTTCAAAAGGGTGCTGGTGTCGAGGAGGGGATTGGGGATAAAAAATAAACCTTCTTAGGGAAGGTTTTCAATATTTTCTGGAACATTGATGCCTTCAAGAACTGTCTATATCAGATTCAGGGTCCGACTGATCTGTGAAGGAAAACAAATCAAAACTAGGTATATCAAAATGTACTTTCTTCAAAATCTCCTCAACTCCAGGAATGTCTTCAAACAGTTCATCTAGGACTTCCAAGATGGCAATACCATGAGTTACACTATACAGAGGGAAGTCATCCATGAGGCCTGTTAGTGTGAATAAGTATTCACAATTGAGTGCTAATGAATCAATTAGGGATTCTGAAAACCCATGGGTGCTTACAGAATCAAAAACTGAAAGCTGCCCTTTGTCAAATTGGCCTTTCAAATCCACGAGAGCTTCCCTAAATACCTGTCTGGATTCAGCAGATATGACCCTTTTCATTGAATGTTGCTTGTCACTGATATGTCCACAAGGTACACAACATGTGGAAAGTTGACACCCATACTCAGGGCTGATGTCGCTACAATAACTCTCAGATTACCAACGTTGTGCTTAAATGCATCCACCACTCTGTCTTTGTACTTCTGCAGTGTGTGTGAGTGATCGATTCCGACGAGCCTGTGCACAGGTAATTCTGGATGTTCGGGTGCATATAATTTACATCCCAACTTCTCAAACATAAAACTCACCATTTTGGCAACATCTTTCAGTGAATTGCAGAAAATTATTGTTTTGGGAGTCTGTAGACCTTTCGCAACGACCATATCCACTATCCATTGAAAGTGATTCATATAGTTCTGACGTGTTGAATGTATAATTGAATGCCTGATGTTAAATCTTTCTGGTGAAAGAACAATCAACAAACAATCTTTTTGCAAAGCCAACTGCTGCTTAATAATCTTGGTCATCTTTGAATCAGCAGTACCGGGCAAAGCAAGTATTGGTATACCTGTAAAGAGTAAACAATTTAAATTCAAAAAGTAATTGTTTAAATTATAATTTTTTTGGAACAATGAACAAAATGCTAGCAAAATTATAGCAAAATGTAACGCATAATTGAATGTGTTACAAGACCTCACTTTTCCAATGCATTTTAATTTTTCCCAACACAAGCGGAATCATTAAGTCGCCTTGAATATTTCTCTTTGATGGAGAGCTGGTCATTGTAGGTGATTGTGATTATTTACTATTGCAGTGCACTTGCTTGAATATTGCGTTATTTTCTTTTCATACCACTAGGACGTACCGGTGCAAAAGGATCTTAATCTTGAAAGGGCTCCATACTTTTCCCTGAACGGTTTGACCAGCGTTTTTCCTTTCTTGCTCTCCTTACCCCTGCAGTAAACAAAGGATGATCAGTAAAAATTAAGCACGGGTTCCTTTATTATGTCCTGTGCCTAATGTTGACTAACCAAAATGTTGGTCGTGTAGGAAATCGCTAACGAATCCGTCCGAATCCGAACAAAAAAAATTAGGAATTGGAAACGATTCCACAAAACAAATTAATCTTACCAAGTGTAGACTGTGTGTGATTCATCCACGACAATCAAAGACAGATTCTTTCGAAACGGGCTGTTCTCCTTCTTTAAAAGATTGATGAACACATCGTCAAGCACCTCTTCGGCAGACGCATAAAGAACTCGAACTTCGCCCGAAGCCACAGCTCGAAGTTTTTCTTCATCGAGGGACAAATGAGCAGCTTTAAGATCAAACTCGTTGTTTCTGACTTGCTCCTCAGCTATACTTCGAAGCGGGACGATAACCATCACGGCAGGAGAAACAGCATCGATCTCACTTTTTGCTAAAGAATAGCTTTGATAAATGAGGCTTTTGCCAAAACCAGTTGGCAAAACAGCGAAAACATCTTTCTTCTCAAGGAGAGCAATTGCGGCTTGTTCCTGTTCTTTCTTCAGTTTAATTCCCCCCAGTTTCACTTCGCATACACGTTGCATGATCTCAGCCATATTGTATTCCTTTGTTTACTACAATTTCACGCGCCAAAGCTCATCAAAAGCTACTTCGATGACAGATACCTGTCATCAATCAGAGGGCAACCAATCAAAATACTCCGTCACCAGAGTGCTGGGCATTCAAATCGGTGTATGAAACCAGTGCAGTTTCTCTTTTCGCTCGTCTTCCGACGCCCACGCTACTCGCGGCTCGCGGCTTCTCCACTCGCCGCTCGTATGTCACGCATGCCGTCACGCTCATTTTCCCTACGGATTTTTGAGCAAAAGAGAGACTGCTCGCAGTCTATTTGGGGGGTGGGGATGTATTTTCAGGAACCCAGCTGTAACTGTAAGAGGCTTTGACACTTGCTCTGTTTTGTTTGCATTGTGGTTTGATATTTGAATGGTCTCTCGGCCTTTAAATGTACACAAGAACACAGTTTCATAAACTATGAGTGTTTATTACTTTCAGTACAAAAAAGTAGACCATATTTGTATCTCTGTATTGGACTGGAAATAGGTTGCAGTGGAAGCTAATGTGGGGAGTCTTTTCAAATGCTTAATAAATAAAGCTCATTTCATTGATGTTTTCTCCATAAATCTACCTTTGAAGCTAGTTCCACTTCAATAATGAGAATACGAGTAATGTCTACTGGGGCTCCTGCCAGAAACAGCATTTTTACATGTGGCTGCATTCTACACATTGAAGCAAAACAGTGATGTAACTCTTTTGAGGGGAATGACCTCAGTGTTTGTTTTACTATGTTAATGTTCTTAAACAATTCTTTTTACATACAATATGTACTTTAAGACAAATGATATCCAGTTACATTGTATAAATTGAAATACAACTTCAAAGTAGACTCTAATGCTAAGTAGTGTACTATCTTACAAAGAACAAGTTTTTCATTGGCTGAGAAAGCTTTCAACCAATCACAAATAAAAAAAAGTTCAAAGCCAAAACTGTCAAAAATTACTTGTGACTCTAATTAGGCATACTGTGCCAATGTTAATGTTCCCTGACTTAAATCATATCTCTGATTGCTAAGGGAATTGGAATACTCAAGAACGGCATTCTTCGGATGGTCTGCCATGATTACAACCCCACCAATATTTGTTGTGACATGCTGGTGGCTGTCTATAATAGCACATGCGCCATTGGTCTTAACTAGAAAACCTACAGACTTCTGACAACCTATGAGTACTCCATAAAGGGTAGTAGTTGAGGCATGCATGGTACCACTAATATGGTCCACTAAGTCATGGTACTCATGTGCACTGGTGAATCCAACCATTTGATTTGCTGACTGTACATGACATTCCTGTCCTAAATCATTAACAACACCCTCTACATCTAGATTTAGTGCCGTATCACCATACAATTCATCGTACAAGGCATTGCCATCACAAATTGCATTATCAAATGAATCAACCCAGACATTTGGGAGTTGATTCCAAAGTAATGATATGTCAAGATTTTGTTGATTACAGAAGTCACCAAACCTTAAAGCTATTATGGTGCAAGCATTACTTCCTTGCCTATCCCCTACTGTGGACTGAACAATGTTAGCCGGAAAAGAAAAAATGTAGAGTGAATTGGACAATTTCTGACTATAAACTGCCACATTGGTAATTGAGGTAGAAACATTCCCTCCATCTGAGCCACTGATATTCAAAGTAACATCCCTATACCCCTTTGTTTTGCACCATCTCTTTCGTATTTATAAGTTTCCCCAGTGCAGGGCCATAGGAGATTGATGACAAATTCCCTCCACTGGCAAACTTCAGGACACTGCATATGGATTTGATTGCACTTCCATTTATTCGTAGGGGACTGATGAAGTATTTTCCATCAGGTGACACTTTGTCAAAGAAGCAATCGCAAAAGGCCAGGAAGCCATGAACAACTAAGCGGAGATCCCATGTCTGCAAAACAAATGACAATAAAACCAAGGCTTATTTTAGGAATCCTACATGTATCATTGTTACTGTTTTTTCCAAGGAGTTAAACTAATATCGTGCAAAGACTGTTAAACTAGTCAATATTCAAATGTCATGATAATTATTAAAGGAATACACTGATTAGCCAGAGACAGTACTGACTGTGTGCAGTCACTAGAGAATCAATATCTGGTGGTGGTGTCTCGTTTGCATAATGTATCCCTTCTTGAGTTCTCCATTTGATCCCTTTAACTTGTTTCTTGCCTCTGGTCAGCTTTACATTTTTGAAAGACTGGTGTTTTCCAAATATGTGACGACCAAGGCATTCAAAGAAGGTCCTACCATAAAACCACTGAATTACTTCTTGTGGGTGAATGTTTGTAAATTCTTCTTCTGGTCTTTAAAAAAGGAAGAAGAATTATAATAAAAAGTGCTCTCACATGCCCGAGTTTTATTGGTATGAAATTGCTTTTTAGACTGTCTACTTTTTGTTTGAAACCCAATTAACGCTAACCCTGGATTTTTCATCTCAATTCTTGGGAAGGTTTACTAAACCAAATTATACTCTTAAAGTAAAGTTGAATTGCAGTCAACACTTAAGTGAACATATTTTTTGAAATGTATTTATTGAACAGTAACTAAACTGTACTGAAAGTTCACTATAGCCTGGGATAAACTTAATCATGCTTTGAACAACTGGGCCGTTATTATTAAAAGTGGACCTGAAAACTGTGCACAAAACGCAAATCATATCTGAAGTAAAATCTCAAAATATTGGAAATTCAATATTTAGGATTAGGAAGCCTCACTGTCCTTTGGCCAAAATATTGTTCACTGTACAGGGCTTATTAAGAGGTAAAGTTCACTCCATTTCTCATAATTAACAGTGTAATATTCAGTTCAGAACAACCTGTACAGTACGTTGTCTTTCATTACCTCCTCCACAAACAAGTCCTTCTACTAAAGCCAGACATAGAGTTCAACACTTGAAGTCAGCCATCTTCTGTTCTTTTGTTACCTTCAAACAAATAAACAAAGTAACTTCTGAAGAGAATTTACAGCAGATGTGAATTCCTTTGTTATCCTCAGTCTGTGCTTTCAACTGTAATCACCAAAAATGAATATTTGTCAGAAGTACGGACCACACTTTATAAGCAGCACCTACACTAATTTGTAAGGTTTGAAGTTATAAAAGAACACATTCATGCAGCTAAAAACTACATGTTCAATCATGATAGGTGTGACAAGCTAATAACCCAGTATAGTCTTGAATTTGAGTTTAATTACATGAAGTTAAGATGCTTTTAATGCGTGATTAGATTAGAATAGCCGGAACCTTTCACTGATTAGAGAAAACCTAACCTGATTCTCAGACGGTCCAGGTCGTTCGCGGTTTTTGTCATGGGCTCTCTCCCTTCCCGGTCTGATGGACTTTGTTTAAAGCCGTGTTCTTGACATCATCGCGCCTTGTGTATTTTGTCCAATCAGAGGGAACGTTACAGTTCCTCAGAAGTGAGGAATGCAAGGAATGTGACTGTGCAAGGAATTACAATTCCAAGATGGTGGAAAATCTGGATGCCAGCATAGAGAAAGCTTGCCACGTTTTCGGCGTTATTAAGCTATTTCCAGAGCAAAAAAAGGCATTGAAAGCTTTCATCGACAAAAATGATGTTTTGCTAAATCTGCCAACAGGGTTTGGAAAGTCACTAGTGTTCTAAATGGCTCTGCTCGTTCATTCGGGGCTTTTAACTTGTGATGATGCTTTTGCTGCAAATCCCATCAGATTGAAGAAACTGCATGCATGGTAGGTTCTCTACTAATATGCAGGAAACCAGATGAGTAAATTCCTTTCGCAACTTTTCATGATCAGCTGCAGTTGGAAGAAGTTTGTAATTATCCAACTGAGATAACTCAACCTGTTCCCTGTTCTCAACTGTGACACGATTTTTGATGGCAGAGTGGTTAACCCTGTGGATGTCTCTGTTTTGACGATCACATGTCATATCCCTTGTTGCAATTCTAAGGTCAATGTTCTCAAGTACAATTTTAAATGTACCATCACTCTGTTTGGCTATGTCTGGATTGGATATTGATTTGGCTTGCATGGCTTGCATTTCTTTCAGTGGGCCATCAAAGTTGACACCATATGAATCCAGTTTTTTCAGGGCGGTTTTATTCGAGACTACTAGTTTGATTGTGCTTAGTCGTTCAACCAGTTTCTGCAGAAGATAAATAAGAAGAATAATGATTCTATTTTTTTTCATTAGCATAGGTAGCTTGTTTGTTAACATTTTTTTGCTGTTGTTTTTTTTATGTTGCCTCTACAGACCTGTTGCTTGCAAAAGCACTAACCCAAAATTCATATATTTGTCAGGACCTTTGAAAGGTGTTATTTTTCTTTGTACATGTTGGTGGATGAGAAAGGGGCATTAAGCTTGTTTACACAGGCGATTTTTGTGCGACAAAAATTGCATCAAATTTCAAACATGTTCGAAACCCCAGCGAGATCACAGCAACAAATCGCTCTGAAAATCACACATGGTTTACACATGTGATTTTGAAGTTGCAACTTAAGTGCAACAAAAATTGCATCGAGTTGCCACGACAAAAATCACCTGTGTAAACGGGCCTTTACAGAGGCAATAGTTCTGAAATACATAACCAACAATTGTAGCCCAGGTTTACTTATTTTGTTTAAGTAGTTTAAAATTGAGATTACTAAGAGAAAACAATTCAATTACTACAACAGCTCTATTAATGAAGCCCCCAGCACCTCCCTCCCCCTTTTGCACCACCAATGAAGGTGCACACACGCACATTGAAATTCAGACTTTTAAAAAGCATTCCTTCTCAAGTTAAGAAATTCCCCACCTCCAAGCAGCTATAAGTTTGTAGGGGTAGACTTTTCAGTGGTAAATTGAAAATTATAACCCCACCCTCTATGAATTCCCCTGCTCTTGAGGTAAAAAATTAAACCAGCCAAAGACAGATTTCGGGGATAAATTGGCTAGTACAATATGACAAGAAAGCTGTATTCCATTTTTGGTTCCCAAATGAGGATGATAACTACATTAATACAAGGATGTCATTGACAAAAACCTGAGTTCCACTTTGCCTGATCATGACTGAAATGAGGGACATTGTGGCATTCATGTGCATATTTCTAGACTTCAAGAGTGGAGCCAGCTACAACAGCAGCAGGTGTCCAGTCACAGCCCTTCTCCTTTACTGTTGCACATGTCATGAGGAAAGAAAAAAAGGGGTGCCCTTTCCTTCCATTCTTTGCTCAGCTTTTGTAGAAAAAAGTTCTCCATATCATCAGATCCACTTTTACGCAGCAAAGATGGGTTCTTTTTAGAACACAAATCATTGCACTCCCTGCATAATGTTTCCAAAGTTTTTTTTAATTAAACAGTTTTTCAGGGAAGGACAACGAAATGCAGCATCAGGTATCTGCTTGTAAGTCCCCTTTCTTGCCAAGGCCTTGCCCAAGGTCTGAAGATCCTCACCCAACGTAGCTATATATTCCTTATCACAAGCTGGATAAGTCAAGGTAACCTTCGATAGAGAAAAAGTACATTTATTATAACAACCGATTTATTGAGAATCGGAATTTTTTTTTGATCCGTGACAACGAATCAAGAAACACTTAGTTAAATAAGATTTACTGCACTTGGCACAGTAAAAGAAATAGTTCACTGACCTGTACTCTAGGGTTTTCAGCTGCATTGCCTTTAGGTTGAGTTTCCTTGTTTTCTTGGCATGTTCTATTTGTCTGAGTTGGCAACACAGGAATATCTTGTCTCGAGCTCGTTCTGGTAGGAAAGAAATTATGGTGCCAAGTGTTTACACAGTTGGGAAGTGCGCGTACCACAACTGGAACAGAAGGCCTGACTGTTTGATATCCAATAATGGCTGGAGTTGCATTTGAAGGAAACAACGTTTTGTTTATCGATTTCATCGGGGATTTGACATTACGGGCAGCTTCAAACGACGGCGCCACAGACACTTCTTCACTCAATCCTCGTTTGATGCGGACTGCGTTCTTCCATGAAACTTCTTCTCTAAGCTCGTCTTGCAGAGTTTTAAGACTAGACATCATCTTTTCAACCTTTATCAGCCGTGGAAAACATTTCTTTTTGCAAACACACTGCAATCCTTTGCATGTCGGCTGCAACTCTCCTCCTAAAATATTTGAAATTATCTCTCTTAAATCCCACTGCAAACGTCCAAACACAGCTATTCTCTGATTGTTTTCGAGTGATTTGGCACATATTAAACATTTAATCAAACTAGCTTCAGGTGAGACCGCTTTCTTTGGAGTAGAAGTTAACATAATAAAACGCTAGACTGAATTGTAGTTACAGGGAAAAACTGCGAAAAGATGTTTCCCTTGTCAACATTTGTACATTTCTTACGAGCGTTATTATTGGCTACTCAGACACAAAAGTCACGATGACGTCAAGAATACGGCTTTGAACCAAGTCCATCAGACGGGGAAGGGAGAGAGCGCGTGACAAAAACTGCGAATGACCTGGACCGTCTGAGAATCAGGCTGGAGAACACCAGGCAGGCGTGAAAGATGAGGGTCGGCCATTTTATTTCAAACTTTCACCATTTAATGCCTGTCCAAAATGGTAAAGAGGGATGGTATTTAGGGTTTTCTCTGGTATTTACTTTCCTAGTTTGACCACCCCCCTAGTTTTGGACTTCACGGACACTGAAGCCATGCTAAATGTATGCCAAATTTGAGGCTAAACAAAACACATTTCACATCATTTCTGGTGACTCATGTAAGTTGTTTGTATTGTTTACAGGTTAAATTATATTCTTGAAGAAAAATACGCCAACTTTAAATAAAATTGAATTTTTATATGAATTTCGAAATTTTGTCCCACGCACAAAGATTTCGTGTGCTAATTTGGAGGTAATTTGAGTGGGACTTTCCTCAGAGGTGCAGCGCTTGTTTCTTACAATCTCATGATACTTTGCAAGTCCAATGTCATTACTACCAACATCAATGAACTCTAATTTGATCTGTTAAAATACGTTTCAGTAAGCAATGCTAAATGTTAGCGGTGAACCTTTGTTATTCCTGGCAACATTTCAGAGTGGTTTCCTCATTGAACTCATTGAAAATCTCTTAACTCTCGCAATATATTACCATATTGTAGCTCCTTCCCGTTACAATAATGTTTGCGATTTAAACACAACAGAATAAGTATCTCACATATTCTAAAATCCAAAACATTGTGATATCGTGATTAGTGGCCCACTTTTCCCGCGAAATTATAGATTTATTTCCTTATAATAAAAAGGTCAACCTTGGCTAAAATGTGTTATTTTTATATATAACACTATTTCAAATTAATTGGTACTTTTTCAAAATAATTGGCACTAAAAGTAGTCATTCATTATTGGCAATTATTGACTGTTAGAGCCAATTGAATACGAGGATTTTTTGAAGTGCAGAGTCCCACTAAC
Organism: Galaxea fascicularis; assembly: GCA_948470475.1. Classification (NCBI taxonomy): domain Eukaryota; kingdom Metazoa; phylum Cnidaria; class Anthozoa; order Scleractinia; family Euphylliidae; genus Galaxea; species Galaxea fascicularis. Next base: position 24,361,207 of record OX419339.1, read on the forward strand.
ATTGAACTTGAGGTCTGTTACACCCAATGAGAAACTTGTTATTCGATAACTTGATAATGCCAAATAACGTGTATATGTTATCCAAAATGACCAAACACATTTCATAATATGTAAAGGATATTCTTGTTTCCGAAAATGAAAGACTGACGGAAGCACAAAACATTCTTAGTAATGAAAACATCTGTTGGGTCCGCTAGTAACCGAAAACACACGCAGGCACGCATAACACACACGCCATCACACTCCGTAAAATGCCGATGTCTTGAAATCGGTAAATGACGGAGTTTTAACGAAAAATTTGTTTTAACCACCAGGCTTTTCATGGTTCACCTTTTGTCATTAAACGTACTGTTAAGGTTAATTATAGCGGATATATCCAACAAAAAAACGTTTGCAAAAAGTCGCGACTACATTTACTTTCACTACATCTCCAAAACACTTTCTTTGTGTGGCTTTTTATGCTTTTTAATTGAAGGTATTGTATACAAGAAAGCTCTGTGGTTGTATGAGACAGTCGAATTATAAAAACTGCTAGAAAATTCAATAGCAGTTCGCCAAGCACGCTTTTCCACAGAATATACTTAAAATGCAAAAACCTACACAGTGTATGAAACGTAATTCATTCATATGAAGTACCGGTATGAGAAATTGGTGATTTGTTCCTTTTCACAGTATTTTTACTTTATTCAAGTTTTACGGGGAGCGCTTTATCCTTCATGCAACAGCAGACATACGCTGTCACTTAAGATCTTCTTGAAATCTTGCATGCTTTAGCACTGAAAAGCATTGTTAGAGTTGTTGAACCGGACAACAGTATTAAATTTCGTTGCACGAAATTGTGCTACTAAGAACAAAACATACGAAACTAGGTTGAAAGCTTATCTTAACATTGCTACTTAGCAGTAGGCAAGATCCTCAATCCTATTTGTGTGAAAAAAAAAAACGTGTGCTCATCCACCAACTAAAACGTCCGCTTAACACAACTCCACCGACTACCCACACAAAAAATACAGTCCGTCTTCATCAGTTGTCCTGCCAAATAATGAATTTCAGAAACAAACACCACACACACAATTTTGGCTGTGCCTAGATTCCCTGTAGCCGGGAAAAACTACACTAATATACTTGATACCCAAAAGCCTCAAAATTCACGTCCAATTTTCACGAAAAATCTCATTCTCAAGCGGAAGAAGGATGAGAAAAAGAAAAACGTTTCTTACAAATTCATGATGAAGTAAAGTGGTCTAAAATTTAATACTGACCTTGGCCGAGGTCAAGTACAGCAAGCAAGAGACATTAGCCTATCGTACTGGCTTTATTGTGCAAGGTTTTACTTCTTGACTTTATGTCCCTTTGAGTTTCCATCCCATTGCACTTTCAGAAAAATATTTTGCTATCCGGAACAGAAATAAACATTCGGAGTATTTTTGTTGCAGCGCATGCATCCTTTCCTTCACTGATCCACATATGTTCGGTTAAGATTCAAAAGTCTTCTTAAGTCGTGTAAAGACACGATACAAGAAAAAGCAATCACTGACAACAAGGCTACAAATCATAATTCACGCATAATTCTAGGTTTTGAATGACGCATGGGCGCAAATTAAAAGACAGTGACAGTCGAGGAAACAATGCTTTATTTCAAGTGACAAAATACATTTGGTTCACATTACGTACCCTAATACAGAACAGAGGCTAGAGAGCGATTTACCTTCGATGCACAGAAGTCTGGAAATTCTTATTTCAGTACATGGCTTCAGTTGAATAAAAGTTCAGTTTCAAATTTTCCAAAAGGTAAAACTAAGTGAAAATTGGGCTGAGTGTCATGTCCGTGGTAGTGGTATTCGTGACCATGACAGACCAATTTCCCACCTCAAACAGTCATCATTGTTACTATCTGCTTCCGAAAGATGCCCGGTGTTAAAAGCTAAAGTTTTATCGGAAATACCACTCTTTCCTGTCTTTCCAGAATTTTTAAGACACAGGGCTTTTCTGTACTGAAAACTCGACGGCCTTTTATGAAAGCATGACTGATTTGTGCTGACATGGTTGAGAGATCGCCTTTATGTATGTTATATGTACCTAGCATTGATTATAGTTTCGTTTTTATTCTGCAAGTACAATAAACCAGTATTTTCGTTTTATATCATTTCTGAATGAAAGAGACAAGTTGAGATTGAACTATTTCTACATGTAAGTACTGTATTTTTGTATAACGAATGTAAGTTAGAGAATGTTTACTCTGGATTAAATTTTTTCGGGAGAAATGTCCCAGAACAGTCGGAGAGAGAACTTTATTTTGAAACTTCATTTTGTAACCTCTTATGACCTCTAGCCACCTTGATTCTTGGGATCCCTGGTGAGTTTGGTGGTTCCCTGAATCTTGGGAATTCTCCACAAAATATTTTATCATGGTTTGGTAAGCAATGAGAACCAAAAGATTACTTTGTCTCACCAGGTTTTGCGTGTAAGTCTATGTCTGGTTTGACTCACAAGCATTTCTCCTGAAATGCCTGGCAGTCCGATTTGTTTAGGAACTTTCAACATAAAGTCTCGCATTAGATTGGCCATGAAACTATTCCATTGACCTTTAGAGTAGTGGGTACAAGGGGTGAAGTAAATGGTTAAACATATGATAAAGAAGGCTGGCGAGTATTTTTTAGCCTATGTGCCGGAAAACGTGCACGTAAGTCATGCGCTACTACTCACGCAATGTTTGTCTAAACATGTGTCTAAGACCCTTCCTGGCTCTGGGGGAAAAAGCCACAGCGTTGTTCAAATCTCAAAAGTACTTTCGTGAAAACCCTACAAAGGCAGTCACAACAGCATTTAAGTTTAAGACTTTAAACTTCCTACTTAATTCTTTTGAGACCTTCACCTTGGGAAAAAAGATTACTGTTGGTGAGAAATTCGCCCTGTCTTTTACTTTGGGCCAATAAAAGTAGTCATTTTGGCTACTCTTTTTAAGGAAATTTACAGCAACTACCATATCGGGCCGATTGACGTTTTCTACTTGGCTCACATAATAGCCGTTGTCGTAGGCTACAGCAACCCATTCTCCTTCTGAAAGTTTTCCCATGTCATAATCCTAAAAAAAAAAACCAGAAGTGGTTTTATAATGCATGAGTTTTAAGTGAATTATTAGTGTCAATTGTTGTACAACCCTCTCTCTGAGATAAATCATG
>OX419339.1:24376888-24406888 GCA_948470475.1 Galaxea fascicularis
ATCAATTTTTATGGATTTGTAAATATTGAAAAGCAATGATTGAAAAATGTATTTTTCAAGCAATTTACAGTCAAACCAGGTCAAGCGTACCCCTTGTAGATCCATCAATGAATCGAGTATTCGAAAATTGAACCTGTTGGTCGTTCAGAGAATATGCTTTCATTTTAAAAATGAGGAAAGCAATGTTCAAAGCAAAATTCAGTTTCTGAAACAGGTGGTAAAGTAAACTCATCACAAATTCCTTCAAGGAAAGGCTTATTTTTGATTTTCCAAGGATAGGCTGTTGGTTTGCACTATAACATATCATATCTTGTCTCACATTCACCACGGGCATAAGCAGTCAAAGTTCTGTCCTGGGGGTTAACACCAGCAAAAATATATTTTCTGTCGACATTTTCACAGTTGGGATTTTTAATTCTTTAAGTAAGCATTCAAACAGATTTTAGAGCAAACAAAGTGTATTTGACCTCTAAATAAAATGTATTTAGAGGTCTGAACAATAATTTATTAGGCCAGGGAAGTCAGGGCAAGAGTAGCCAGACTTTCAAATTTCTCCCTATTAGTCTTTTTCTCATTCCACCAGCTTTACATAGACTGATTCATGACAACAACAAGTTTGTGTCATGTGCATTTTTGCTTACAGCACTGGTCAAATGTAAATAGAAGGTGACAACTTGATTCTCAAAACTTCATTGTTGTATATAGAACTTTGAGATGTGGAAATTGAGTCTCGTGTCTCTTTAGTTTTTTTAATTCTCAAATAATTTCTTTTGCTATGAAAGAACAACAGCCATAGCACCTATAGCAATTTGCATCAATCCCAGCACGTTCAGGTACATAATGCAGTACCTTCCAACATGCATACATTTTAGGTATTAACAATATTTGATGTTGGTAAACTGAACTTAAAGTACATGACTTTGTGTGTAGATTTTGTATGCAGTCTATTTTAAGTTCAGTGCTTAGATATTGACTTATACTAAGTATACTGTACTGTTACTAAAGAGGAATGAAACTGCAAGTAAAGAGTCAACTTATAATTAAGTAGTAAAAAACATTTCATATCACAAACTATCGATTTTTGTAGGAGGAGGGTCTGAAGGACAGAATGCTGTTGTGGAAAATCGCCTACCTTCAGCAACAACCAGCTCCATGGACACACAGCAACCTCTCCCACAGGTTAATAACCATGACCATTTGGAAGATGTGCAGCTTATTGCAAGGGCAAGGGCAGTTGGTGTGCAGTATGAGTTTGCAGAGCCTGGTGTAGTAGAAACCGAGGATGACAAGAGAAAAAGAAAGCGCCGAATTCAAAGGAGAGTATCAGAGGAAGAGAGAAGGTTACGTGGAGTTATTGGGGATCATCCACCACCTCCACCAGCAGGATCAAATGAGGTAGAGGATGGCGCATACTGTGCTATACGTGCATTTGAAGTGGAGCAAATGACCTACAAGTTTAGTTATTGTGAGGTGTGCAAGGAACGGCGCTTAGAAGGCAAAGGCACAGGAGACACGTGCACTCGTTGCAGGAGAGACAAGACAGTACCAAAAGTTTGGTCTGGTGAAAACAACATGGACCCATTGTGTGTACCTGAAGAGCTGTCTGGAATGTCGGATGCCGAGCAGATGCTGATAGCGAGACTGGCACCCACTGTGCATGTACACATGTTGAAGCATGGAGGCATCGCTTCAAAGGGACATTGCATTGCTTTCCCTCAGGCTGTGCAAGAACCAGCAACTATTCTCCCACGCCTACCAGCTGAGGTGGACATCATACGTGTGAGAAGACAAGGAAAAGGTGATACCCATAAGGACTTCCGGGTTAGAAGACATCGTGTAGAAGGAGCTCTTCGGTGGCTGAAGGACAACAATCCAGCCTATAGTGACATTGTTATTGATGTTGCTCGCATATGGACTTTACCAGAAGATGGTGAGTTGCCAAATTTGAGAACGGTGGAATTTTCTGAAACAGAACACATGGATGACCAAGGCCCAGCTCCACAGCAATTGGTTGTTAGTGAAACAGATGATAATGATGACTCGACGGTCTCTGGAGTTAATCTTACTGAGCCCGGAGTGAATGTGCAAGCCCAAGTCGAAGCAGCCATAAATCAAGTTGTGTCTGAACCGAGGGAAGTTGAGTCAGAGCAGGCTCGAGAAGGCAGAGAACAACCAGTGATACCGTGGCCAACCACTGACAAAAGTCCAGCATCTGAGTTTAACACTCCATATTTTTTCACTATGGCGTTTCCTTGCTTGTTTCCTTATGGAAAGGGTGATTTCCACATCAACCGTCCGATTACATGTCCTGCACTCCATGATTGGGCAGAGCACTTGCTGTGGTATCAAGATGGGAGATTTGCTCGGCACAAAGTGTGGAAGTTTGTTGTTCACAACATGATCTTGAGGAAGCGTGCCCTGGAGCAGAGCAGGTACTTTGTTGACCAGCAACTAGGCGACCCACACATAACTGTAGCAGACCTGCAAGAGCGACTATCAAGGGGTGATACTTCATTCACCAACAAGCTTTTGTATTTTGGTGCAAATCTGCGTGGTACAGCTCAGTACTGGCATCAAAGACGCAGAGAGCTTCGTGCCTTTGTGGAGTTCATGGTCAATGAAAAACGTGGATTGCCTTCATTTTTCATGACTGGAAGCTGCGCAGAGTTTTACTTTCCCCCATTAAGGAGACTATTGGAACAGTACATTTTCCAGACCACGGGGGAAGAAGTCAACCTTGCTGAAGATAGCAATGCCCGCTTCAAAGCTGTTCAAGAGAACACTCACGTAGTGGTGAGCTACTTTGACCTACGTACCCAGTCATACCATGAAAAGGTACTGAAGACAGTGTTTGGAATTTCGGACTATTGGTACCGCTATGAATTTGCCAAGTCCCGGGGTCAAATTCATTGGCATCAACTAAGCTGGAGAGATGACAGACAGCCACACCAGCTGTTGCACGAAGCTCGTCAGGATGGTTGTGACGAAGATGAGTATGCTGCAAGACTTGGGCAGTGGGCTGATGAAAACTTTGCCATGACGGCACTGCACCCAGCTGGTAGTGATGAAGATGGACAGCCAAGGAAAGACCTCTGGCCACCACCTGAGGGTTCAGCTGACCCAATATCACATGATAGAGATCCCCTGGTGAAGATGCTTTTGGAAATTGCTGCAACACAAGATGCAGGAGGGCAAAGACCCCAAGACGTGGCTTCAAGAAAGGATCAAAGAAGATGAAGAACAGCAAATGGAAACGGAAGACCTTGAGTTGCCACAGGTGTCTCTGTTGTCCCTAAATGACAATCAGAGAGCCATAGTCAGTCTGGTTTTACACACCCTCTACAACTTTGTTGAAAACCGACAAGATTACCAGCCTTTGCGACTAGTTGTCTCTGGAACTGCGGGAACTGGAAAGTCGTATGTTATCAAGTGCCTTCAGAGGTTAGTGCGGCAAGTGTTTGGAGCCAATAATGCGATACAGGTGATTACCCCGACGGGGAATGCTGCGTATCTTGTTCAAGGGAGTACAGTTCACAGCTTTCTAGGAATCCCAACTGGCTGAAGGTCTTGCAATGAGTTGACCGTTCCTTCAGGTCCTACACTAGAGAAAATTCAGAGAAAGTGTGAAAATTTGAAAGTTCTGGTTGGCGACGAGCGATCAATGTTTGGCCGCACCACAATGGGCTGGATGGAACACCATGCACGTTATGCAGTCAACAGAGGAGCCAATGTAGATGAGTTGTGGGGAGGTATTCCTGTTGTGGTGTTAATGGGAGATGACGTTCAACTACCTCCTGTGTGTGACACTCCTGTCTACATTCAAGATTGTCGTAGTGCACCATCTAATCATGGACGCTTGGTATGGACAACTTTTGATAGTGCAGTGGAGCTAACACAGATTGTGAGGCAAACTGAATCTGAGCAACAGCTGAGAGATGTGTTGATGTCATTGAGAACTTATAGTACAACACGCCAGCAAATCCATTGGCTACAGCAGTTTCAGTGGCACAATCTCCGCTTAACCTATGGTCCAGAACGTCTAGGAAGGATGGATGAACAAGGTCTGTTTGTGTTTCCAACACATCGCCTGGAATGGGAGCGCAATAAGACTAAGCTTCTCCAGTGCAACAGAAAGCCAAACCATCCAGTAGCAAGGATCAAGGCAACTGACAATGGCAGGCATGCACAGAAGGCTGACAGCAATAAGGCAGGAGGATTGCTACCACTTTTATATCTTTGCCGTGATAGCAAAGTCATGCTGGTAACAAACTTAAAGGCTCAGTGGGGTCTATACAATGGAGCAGTGGGCACGGTAGTGGACATTGTCTATCAGGACGGTTGCAGACCAACAGATGATCCTGCACCACTACCTGATGTCGTGTTTGTGCGGTTTTCAGGATACAAGGGTCCACCTTATATGAATGAAGATCCTACTGTCGTGCCAATTGTGCCTGTAAGTCGGTGCACTGACTGTACATGTCGATGCAAGCGTCTTCAAGTTCCATTGAGACTGGCATGGGGAACAACAATCCACAAGTGCCAAGGGATGACTGTGGGTGACGGGGAAGCATTCAGATATGTTGTGATTCACCCAGGTAAGCATGAATTTGAAGCAAAGAATCCTGGAGCTCTATTTGTGGCATTGTCGCGAGCAAAATCAGCAGGTGGAGAAGGCAGAGATCCTGGTTTTGCATTTCATGAAGATGTCTTGCTAAATGATGACAGATTCAAGCCTGTCAACACTGCAACTACCCGTGCTAGAGCAGTGGAGATGGAAAGACTGCGTGTTCTTGCAAATCAGTGTCAGCAGAGGGAGACTTTAGTACCAGAATATTGCCAGGAAACCTTTCTTAGAAGGGTGGAGTGGGCTCAGTCGCGAGGCCATCATTAAGCCATTTCGGAAGCTACCCGACTGTAGTCAAGCCATTCATAAAATTGTCTTTGAGCTAACTGCTGAAGTACATGCATGATTGAGTGGGTCTTTTGAGAGCCTGTCCCTGAGTTAATATAAAGCCTATCTTGTAATCAGCTTGTGTAGATGAAGGCCTGTGTGGCTAGGCTTGACAGTATATTACAAGGTAAGTTATGCTTTAACTAGGCAGGGTGCCCAAGGGCCTGTGTGGCTGTGCATAGCAACTACAAGGTTAGTTATGCTGTAATCAGCCTGTGTGGCTGAGGGCCTTTGTGGCCATGCATGAAAAATAAAAAGGTAGTTATGCTGCAATCCGTCTGTGTGACTGAGGGCCTGTGTGGCCATGCATAACAAATATAAAGGCCATTATGCTGCAATCAGTCTGTGACTGAGGGCCTGTGTGGCCATGCATAATAAGTTGCTCTGATGTAATCACTCTGTGAGACTGAGGCCCTACCTTACAAATTAAAAAGTAATGATCTCTAATTGTGGTATTTATTGTGACTAGCAATAGCCTTTACACCTGTTTTTAATTTCTGGCAGTATAAATTATAACATTTGAAGCCATTCCTCTGTTATATTTACTACCAAGACCCATTGTTGACAGTAAAAGTTGTTTAATATTACAATTTATTGTTTCAGAACAACCTGCCGCAATTTTACTTATTTAACGACTAAATATTAAATGTTTTTTGTAGAACCAAGAGAGCAGAGGCATTTTTCACATTTAAATGCTTCAATTACTGTAGTTACCTATTAGTATTACCAGGAGCATATTAGTTATATTTGAAGTATATATCCAGGGTATGAAATATATATATCTTCACTTGTATTAGTTAGATTTATTAATATTACATCTTGTAAAGTTAGCCTGTTAATTTTGTTTGTTTGATAAGTGCTAGAGAGTTTCAAGAAACTACTTTATACTTTATATAAATGAAGTAACAAATCCAATGAGGACAGGGTAAGTTATTAACTCTCAGCCTGGCGACAATGAGTGAAGGTGGTGCCTTCATGAGACCCCCGCCTTCATGAGTGGATAATACATGGCGAGGTCTGGGAAGAGAGCTTTAAAAATGCCATGGGGGACCAGGAACCCAGTCTTATTTTTATTGGTGACATGTGCTACCTATTTAAATTGTTGTTATGAACAATTCCAAAAATAATAATTATTGTCTTTTTTACACTCAAGTCTGCTTACAAGTCACCTCAATTGTCATGTCACACTCCTGCCATCTTCATATTGATTCTGGAAAAGGCTGTGTTCACTCCCAAACATGACTGTCCTGATTTTGACAGAATGTCACCCAACCAAACATTACATGTCACTTAATAAGGAAATACAATTCTGCTTTATCTTCATGTCTAAGCCCTAGGAGTAGGAATACCAACTGCAGTTTGATGACTTGCTTTTGCTCTTGTGTGACAACAAAATCATGTTTGAAACTTTCAGAGCTTTTAAGCACTAAACACTTCTTTTTCTCACATAGCAATGTTCACTCTCCACTTTAATTATCTTCTGCTAAGGTTAAAACACTGATTACAAGCAAACTTTGCCACTTTCATGTCAGATATACTTTGCATCAGATTGCCCTTCATGAATAATTTCAGTGATGAATGTACAGTGTAGCTGAATTTGAGAAGAAAATAAAAAATAATAAAAACACTTAGGTTGCTAATTGTGAAGCATGTATATTAAAATAACGAAAACATATTTTTCAAGCTCTGTAATACCCGGTAATTCATGATGTTATTAATGGCATGGATTCCGTTTTTTGTATAAAATAACAAAAGAAACATAAAAGAAAAAAACAACTTAACATGTACAGTGTATGTATCGTTTGCACAAATACCAGTCACTATCAATTTTCGGCTTAAGGAGGCTCCAAAGGGTTTTTAGCCGAGTGTGTGCGGATGTACGAAACACATGCCATACAGTATTTACAAAAACCAAAAAGCAAGCGTGTGTTGCACATGTTCAAATGCTAATCTTGTCCACTCAAAGTTTTGGAAGTTTCGTAACTTTACCTGCTTATATTTCCGCTTTTGCTTAGTATATATTTTTTTCATTTCTTCAGTAACAGCTTAGATCAATTGGCTACTTACTTTTCACCGATCTCTTTTTTAAGTAAGACAAAGGTCTCGGTTTCAGGGGCTCAATTGAATGCGTCATATGATTGCTATGGTAACAGGTTTTCTGAAATAAATATGTTGTGAATCTATGATATTTCTTTTATTTCTGTGCCAATTTTCATAGTTATAAGATAAACCAAACAGAATTAAGAAAATCAGTTGTTGAACTTGTCTTAGGAAAATGAAAACTATTTCAATGCACCTTAAACTTCGGTGTAAAAACATAAGACTTAAACGTAATACAAATAAATCAAAAGGCTCTAAACAAGAGCGTTCGGCAAAACATTAAGCTTTATACCTCACAAAACAAATAAGAAAATCTATTCAGGATCTTACATCGAGGTTGAAACCCGGATTTTCTATAAAACGATAATACTTTGCTCAAACACTCGCGTGACTTGAACAAACAATAAAGTACTGTCTTTAATAAGAGAGCTAACGTCTTACCGATAGGCAGGCTAATTGGCTTCCATTTACAAGTCGAGCTATATCTTCAGATAATTGGAGTATTAGTTCACGGTGAATGATATTCCAAGCCTTTGTCAATTCTTTGTTCAGCCCCCTTGTGTCTTATTGCAATTGCCAGAAGCTATAAGTTCAATAAACACCAAGACATGTGCTCCCCATTTTCAGTGTTTGCTACTGCATGGAATTGCCCATCGTCCTTCGAAACGTGGCCCTGTATTCTGTAGTTGCTCCCGAAGACAACAGGTCTAGGCTACTCGTTTTTCGAATTTTGGGTTGCTTCGTCCATGCTGATCGTAGTTTTATCCCCAGGCGTTACTTCTGAGAGGACGAAAGATGACGTCATATGAATTCGTCAGATGTACAAGTAACGCAAACTGAATGGAGTGAATGATATGTCCAGGCAAGATGACCATGAAGTGGAAGAAAAAACCGAAAATAAGCCTCGCATGCCGTATGGTGAGCTTAATTTACGACGAAATCGGCTGATTTTAATTGTATACCCAATGTTAGACTAAACCGTACCCTTCACAGGGGCAGAAAGCTGTAGTCACATTGAGTTAACCTTCGGTAAGCATAAGCACCCTCCTGGATGTTTGATGTCATGCCTGAACGTTTGTCTATATTCATCAGGTCCTCTGCATCTTCTGAAGGGTACGAATGTGTATTAATAATTTCACATAAGTGGTTGAAAAACTGGTCTATTTTACGCAAACTAAATGACAAAATTTAAGCTTGAGTGGGTGTTACACCTGAACGCCATTTTTCCGCCACTTGACATGGCATTAATGGGAATATCTCGTTCACGCTTCAAGTAATCCAAAAACCCTCTCATCATATCGTGAATTTTTGGGTTATTTTTGGGTATATTTGGCAGGAGTAGTTATTTCTAGAAAGATTGGTAAAATTAAGAGAAACAAGAAATATTGTAGTCTCCTTCGCAGCCGTTTTTTGGGCTGTCGCGCAACGCTCCCCCCAAAGGATTTGTATTGAAATGTAATCGGATGTAATTAAACTGTGATGAAGTAAAATCGTTTATGCTCATAGTCATGTAGTCCCTTGATCCAACGTGGCAAAGGCCGATGGGGGGGGGGGGGGGGAGGGAGTAAATCGAGAATGTACGTTAGCACATGTTTGAATGGTGGCTGTGGTTCTGCAGCAAAACAGTAAAACCTATAATCACAATACAGAAGTCCTTACTAGAGTCCCGGTTCGAGTCCTGGCATTGATTTTATTTTATCTGTAAATGCCATAGAATAAGGAAAGAACTGTGGAGCTCCGCTTTTAGGCGTGCCTAAATATATATATTAGTAATTGCCCTGGGAAAGCACTCAGGACTTTTTCCCATTCCCCCTTCGACAATTTTTTTTATAGATCAACTGTTCATTTCTACAAAATCTGCGGGAGAACCACAGCCAACAGAATCTTGAGATATGATGACGTTCTGCACATATCCCATTGTGTCCAGCATCTTAAAACTGAGCTGAGCTTTTCTGTTCCGGTCACATCTGTGAGTGTCCCTGGTATTGATCCTGAATGCAGCGTGTGCTGTTTCTACAGGCGGGAGCTCTTCCATTTCTGTCATGTCAGCACGTTCGGCAACGTGATGAACTGCTGTTGCACAGGCATCAAGGTCGAGGAACAACTGGTCATCCTCCTTTTCGGTGCGATCTGCTGCACTGGGCCCTTTTCCTGCAGTTCGTTGTCCAAGAGTCTGGCGCTTGACCTCAACAGCCTCGAGAATGGCTGCTGCACATTCTGTAGTCACCACATCTAGCAGCCGTTTCCGGTAACTCGAGGCACTGATGGATTTTGCGTTAGATACCTCAGCATAAGATACTGAGCTCAAAGAGTAGTTTCAGCACCATTTTTGCCAACGGGCTCGCCTCCACCACCACCAGTTCTTGAAATTCATCATTTTCGTTGGGTTGGTGGACCAGGTGTTAATTAACTTCTCCAATGATTTCTCTGCATCCTCTTCTTGAACAGCAGTAACTGCATCATATGCATCTAGCATCAGTTTTTCGAACTGCGTTTTATCTCAGTCAGCGGTAAAGTGCACCTTATGGCGGTTAATGTCCTGTTTCAGATGGAAGAAATCAGAAACAGTCCTATTTTTAGCGCCATTGCCTTTTGCTTTACAAAGTCCTCCCAATAACCCTCCACCCTCGTCTCCCACGTACGAATGGGCATCCAGGCCTCGACCCTCAAATTCATGCGGATCGAGGCCATATTCCTGCGCAATGGATGGCAATATGTTGTTCACTGCTCCATCAAAAGTTCTTACAAGTTTCTCGATGTTGTCCGAATTTTCACCAGGCTTTGGTACAAAGATTGTTGCTAACTTGACATTTCGTCTTAGCACAGGGAAGTACGTTGTCATTTCAAGTTCTGTGAAGTGTTTTGCGTGACTCTCACAACCATCAAGACTGATAGGCTCCTTTATCTGTCCTGTTGTTATCAGTGCTGCAATTCGGATTTTTGGTTCACTTGAGAGGATTACGAAATCTTCGCTAACTTCCATTATTAACTTGGAACCCAATCCCTGGTTCTGAAAGTCCTCTTCTAGCAAGCGTATGGCCTCAATGTCTGACCCATTCGGTCTCCGTTTGTCATTCACTGAGGCTCGAAGGTATCGAAGGTGTCTTGTGTCGCTGTATTTCAAAGCAACATCATCCACAGCTTCTGCACAACTCTCGCTGAGCAAAGCCTGGCTCACCTTTTGTATCTGAATTTGGCCAGTCGTAATCGTGGGTCTTTCACGGATGATGCATTCTACCTCTTCCTTCTTTGGCTTTTCCTCTGGTGCTCGAGGTGAACAGGAGTGACCACCAATGTATATAACTGTCATCTTCTTATGACCTCTATCATTCTCTACGTATTTCCTTGCTGTGCAATTAATGTGAATGGGCTTGCTTTTGCAATGAGGCAAGCTTTCCTCCTAGTGAAGTCAACTTTGTTAGGAGTCTTGTGGATCTTGCGGAATGAACACTGCGGGTTGCCACATTCCTTCGAGCCACGGCATATTTGCAAGGTTCGCCTTCCTCTCTTACAAAATCCGCTTCTTTTGCATGGCTGGGAACGGCCCCAGTTCCATCTGTCATTAACATTTGACAGTGGCTCTTTTTCATTATACTTGACTTCATACTTTATGGTACTTTTGTGACCTGCACAGCCTCCAGCTTGTTGTTGTTTTCTTGATTGGCGTACATTTGGTTGCCCTTTTGTATAAGGATGTCATCCCTAGAAAAAACAAATTGACTGAATAGTTAACAGCTGCATTTTTCAATTAGCACCCAAATAAACAAGCATTATTATGAAAACAGCTAGACTGATTTACATCCAGGTACGAGCGCCTCCATTAACAAGCTATGATAATAATAAACTTTATTTCACTCTGCACTTACATATTAGTTTACTTTATAAGAGAAGAGGAAGAAGTACAATATGAGTCTGGAGACTGAAATAACCCGTAAGTTTTCAGGTCAGTCTCCAGTTATTGTAAAGTTTTAGTAAATATTTAAGAGATTACAGGTATCAGTTGAGAGACGAGATGTGTGCATAGTTTAGTGTGGAGTTGTGACTGCTAAAAGAAGATTACAAGTTTGGACAGGAAATAATGTTTTAATTGTTTTGAGGAGTTGAAGACATCGAGTTTCTTAAGATGAATGGAGAGATTACCCCAGAGAACTGCAGCTGTATAAGTTATTGTTTGTTTTCCAGAATTGGTTCGCACTTTTGATATATACAATTTTTTTCTAAATTTAGCAAGAGGAGTGCACGATCTGTTTGTTCGCCAAAAGTTCTTGCAAAAAATATAAGCCTAATGGAATGATTTTGTTTAGTTTGTACTTTGTTTATGTGGGTTTTATATGCACTTCCCCATGGTAAGATAGCATATGAAATATAAGGAAAAATTATGCTGTAATAAAGTTGTTTCATTTGTGAAAGAGTTAAAAAGTGTCTTAGTTTAGCAAGAATACCATTATTTCTTGAGATTCTAGTACAAGCATCAGATATATGATGTCTGAAGGATACTGTTTCATTGAACAGTGCACTTGAGTATTTTTATTTTATGCCTTGATAATGAGCGCACAGGGTACAAAGAAGTTCAAATTTCCACTGAGCTTGACCAAATTTCCTAACAAAAATTGCCCCCAAAATGTTCATTTGCTTCGGGCAAGTTGGGGGTAAAATCTACTAGCCCGGGGCTATTAGACAAGAACTTCCGGAAGTTAGATTTTCCTAAAAACAATTGTAGAATTTTTGTAGAAAATGGTGAATATTTCATTTTCTTTCCAGAAGTTAGCATTCTTATGGCATAAAATGTTGTTTTTTTAATCAATTTCCAATAATCTGTCAACTTTCGAAAAAATCTCAAACTTCAAAAATCTAAGATGGCAGCCACCTAAATAGTAGATGGTGTACTAATTGCATGCGAAGTGGCATGCTCTAATTCCTATTGGTTACGAAAATCTTGAGGAGTGGTTTGCTCCCTCCCCCCTTTGCCTGTATATGTAGTGCAAAAAAGCTTGCCTATTCTAGGATTAATAGAAAGAGGTGAAATACAATGAAATTGCTTGATTGGGACGCTCATATTAAAAGGGGGTTTCTCATTTACAATTGGGACTTTAGTACATGTGAATGATTGCTCAATACATAGGGTGTCTGCTTAATAGATCGAGGGCCACTTACTAGAAGTTCAACTGTATTGTCAAGTAGCTCATTGCTCAACAGTAGAGTAAGGCAGAGCTATCTGAGACCAGGTGATAAGTTCGCACCATTATTTGATGCCTGGGAGGTACAAGTTAATAATCTGAGAAAGATTGTGTGAATAGTTTACTTACTCATCATCTGAAAACTAGCTCTTCGATCATTTCACTTTTTCTTTGCATCTCTTGGGCTTTTTTATTGGTGTTACATCAGCAGAACTAAGGCCACCCATAGATTCCACAAGTTCATCCATCGAAGAATCCCCCTAATAACCAAATGTGGGCATGGGCATTGATATATACGTACTGTCTGATATTAATCTATGATATTGTCAGAGAATGATGTCTGGAGGGAGATATGAACCATGTGTAAAAGCATCCAACTATCTTAGCAACAAAGGGTCAGCTATTTAAAACAAATCTAGGCAATGTAGAAGTGCTTCAAATCTTTTCATAAAATGTAAGGTATTGCATATTATATAATCATGCTCATAGGGAAATAAAATTTGACTATGAACACCTACATCATTGTAAAGTTTCTTTTTCCTCAGCTTTTTAACTCCAGTGCTGGGAGAAGAGCTTGTACTTCTGATATGACCATACATTTCATTAGGGGAAGAAACCACCTACACCAAAAAATGTTTTTGTAAATTTAAACCACCACTAAAGCAACATGCCACTAATAAAAAAACAAAACTGTTTTAAACACCACATATATCATATGCATAGGTAATCACACATAGCAACACATAGCAACAAAAATTTGATTAAACCTACAACACATGAGGGATGGGGGTTCGAATTCCCCCCCTCCCATACACACACACTTTTTTTGGCCTCAAATTTGAAGCGTTTGACTGTTTGCCAAAAGCTGTGGCACAACTGACCCATGATTGTTAACACACGTTTTGACAATGATAAGGTGATGTCATCATTGATGGTGTCATTATGGTAAGTCGCAAAAAGTGAAATTTGCTTTGAGAAAATAATCGGATTTTTTTTTCAAAAGTGATTAAAAAGTCCCAATTTTTTTCAGTTTATTCTAAAGTGGTGCTTTCCATCCATTTCCTACAAAATTTCTTAATTTTGAACAAAATCTCAAAAATGGTAGCCATCTTGGATTTTTTTTTTGTTTACATCACAACAGTAATAAATTAATTAGAAATTGTTGCTATGAAAATTAATTAATTAGTCACACACAAATTGCATGCCAAGTTGTATGCTCAAACTCCCAATCGTTTTGAAAATCTATGGGGGGGTCCATCCGACCCCCCCCCCTCCTCAAGTGTTAGTGTGACTTTTTTGCTTAAGTGTTCTAGGGTTAATGTGTTGTTCTAAGTTAATATCCCGGGGAGGGGGGATTATTGCAAAAAATTAAATTCTAATTTACGCAGCCTATGGTAATCATCTACCTTTTCTAGAAAAAGCAATTTAGATGGTTTTATTGTACTTACTTTTGCCTGTTTTTTCTGTCTTTTTCGCTTTGTATTTTTTTGGACACCATAACCAAATTGTTGTCACTGCTTTCCCCAGATGACAAGAACTGTTGTAGATAAACATAAAAAGCAAACAGCCTTATTAAAAATTAATATTAAACAGGTGTCATTGAACATAAGGAGCAATATGCAGGGGTTCTGGAGAGGTGTTCATGTTGCTCAGAGCCTGATGTACAGTAATGTGCTGCATGAGGGGAAATCATTGTGTTGTAGTCGCTAGTACTTACTATTTTGGGAGGATTATTACAGACATTCTCCATATTCTGATCATCCTCATCTGAAATGACGATCACTGATGAGTCTGGCATATTTCCTGGTCCCATCTGATTCTGACATGGTTCTATTTTCACATTACCCAACTTTTGAGACAAAGATCAAAACTATATTGTTGTGAAATTTCAACACAAAATCTAAAAATTTGGGTTCATTAAAATTGTAACATGTTATGGCGAGTGACTGTAACATAAATATTAAAGTATACTGTATGGAATGCTAACATCAAAACTGGGGCAACTTAAAGGATGGAATATAACACTTTCAATGGGGGGGGGGTAGGGGGAAGGAGGAGGGGGACAACATTGTTGGGGTTCAATAGATGTAGGTTTAAGGGTCAGTGGAATACAGCTGAAGTTTAATGTGTAATCCTTGAGTGTGATTTAAGTGGACTCCTGGATCTTAAAAGTTACCAGAAATTCTGAGGCCCGAGCTTACCCCTATTGGCTGGCCTCTAAAAACAATAACACCTTGGTTGTAATGTTCAGGTCCTGAATAAAGGAATGGCTGAGTTCCCTTGTGTTTCTCAGGTACTGCAGATAAGACAACATACATTTTTGCCATCCTTTGTACAATACAAAATGTACCATAATGTGTTTTTCTTGAACAAGCAAGGGGAAAATGTTTACCTGTACCACAAGAACCATTATTCCCAAAATTGACATTCCTAGGACTAGGTGCCACAGCATATAATGATGTGCTGTGTATGCAACATACACGTCCTCCTTGCCATGACCACATAAGGGGGCAGTTATATTCTCTCTCTAAGAGTGAAAAGCAAAAGTTATCATTGATTTTGCTGACTAATTCAATACATTGGAGTTAATTTGCTGAACATGCTGTAGTGATCAGGTGTGTTGGTGTGTGTGTGTGTTTTTTTCTGGAGGGGGGGGGTAAAAATTGTTACAAAAATTGTCATTGATTTTGCTGACTTAATTTATTCAATCAATTGCAGTCAATTTGCTAAACAGATTGATCACAATTGTAGTATCAGGTGTGTGTGTGTGTGTGGGTGTTGGAATCGCAACACAAGAGCCTTCTGTTTTCAAATGCTTACATGGGGGGTTTTCCTCAAGCCCTGAGTGGTCCAAAATGAATGCAAACATGGCTATGAAAATCTGGGGTGGATCCAGGGATTTCAGTTAATGGCAAAATCCTCCAAGAGAAGGGGGGCGGTTTCTCCCCCAAACCTGCCCCCAAGAAAATTAAGGGTAAATAGCAAAACATGGTACTTACACCCATCGCATCAATGATGTGGATATTCAGTGCAAAGAGAGAGGCTGCAGATTGAATTACAACATGGTTTGCCATCTCATCTCTAAGGGCAATAACACAGTCACCCCATGTGTTGGGTCGTCTTCCTAAAGCCCGAAAGTCCCCATCGGTAAGAAAACCAAACAAGTCTTCTGATGGAAATGAACCATCCTGCATTATAACAGACAACAAACAGGGTTTCAAGTCTATAATAATGATAATAATAAAGTTTAACCCATGATTTCATAGTGGAGAAAAAATGTACAAATCCAGAAATAGAAGAATGTGAAGGAAACCAAAAGAAGAAATCTTATTCTATTTTTCTACTTCTTTATTTCATTCTGGACTTACATGTCAATGTCCATTAGCAACAACATATTGAACCTTGTAATTGTTTCTCTGTTCTCATGGAGGCAAACTAAAGGCTGCAGCTACTTTGGTCTCCATGGTACCTGGTACTCTTATTTCTTATTTATTATCTTATTTAGTATCAGTATGAGATCAAAGAATGAAACTTTGGAAAAATAAATAAATGAACCCATAAACCGGAATATTTTTTAAATCCCGGGGATTGGGGGGAGGGGGAGGCACTCAACCTAAGTTTGGGTAGAGGGTGCCGCCAAGCTCATGACCCTGTTTATGCCGAAAAATGTACTTCACTTTCAAATATTGCATATTTTAATGTAATAAGGTTTCGTGATTTAGTAGGAGTCAACTTAGTGTGTACAATTTTCAAGGTCAAATAAGTCAAGAACATATTGGTTTTTTTTCGAACTCAGAACAGTAAATTGACCACATTATGTCACGATGCGAACTAAGGATTATTATTTATGTTGTTGTGTTAACCACAACAATCAGGCCACGCTGATGGCCTCGCTACTCTGCTGCTCGCAGGGTGTCAAGTTCCTATTTTTTCCTATTTTGTGGCCTGCCTCCTATTTTCTCCTATTTTTTCATGAAATTCCCAGTTTTTCCTATTTTTTAGGGTCTTACTAGGTACACAGAAACATTTTGAAATATTTGAAATAAAATTGCCAGTAAAATTGATAAATTCTACAAAAAACTGAAACTTCATGTCAAAAAAAAGACCAGTTTGAAGCCTTTAGAGTGATTTCTTCTGAAACTCGTGCCCAGACTTTCTCAGTGCTTTTGATTGTTGATGTTCAAAAGCCGTGGTTGGCTTTTATTGTGAGGAAGACATAGATTGGTGAACAGTGAACTTTGATATTGTTTCGGTTTGTCAAAAAAAATTATTGTTGATTATCATTCTCACAGTTTTAAAGGACTAATAAATCATCATCTTGTGAAGTATCTTTGGAATCTGGTAATTGTTGTAGGATGAGTTGTGCTCGGTAACACTTGTTTTTGTTCATACGGCAATGAATTCTGGATGTATGCCATGGTGCTTGTTAAATATTTAAGTGTTGGGTTGTGGAACAGAGTTGCTGTTGGGAGTGTTAAGAGGATAGAACTCAAAGAAATCCTCCTATTTTTCTCCTATTTTGGGGTGAAAATTCCTATTTATTTCCTATTTTTTGGCCACTGTTATTCCTATTTTCTTATTTTCTAAGTGTCATTTGTCACTTGACACCCTGTGCTCGCAAACAGACTTCATGCACAAAACATTTGCGAAAGTTATAAATAATTCATCACACTAACAATGAAAATAATATTATAAAAGCAGATTACTTACCCTAGATGCAGTAAAAATAATGGTACTTGAAAAATTGTCCAAATTATCCAAGGATTGAAGACGATTAGAAAAAGATTTAGCAAGTCAACAGCGTGATGTCCATAGAGATTCAGAAGAGAAACACAGGGTCATTCAACCTCGACCAAGACTCAAGAGAGAAGCATTCAAAGAGCAGAGACTGGCTCGAGTTAGATGATTTCAAAAACAAGATGGCGCCTACGATCGATCGATCGATCGAGCGAAGGAAAACAGAGATAAACAGGGAGTAAAACCCGATTTTAATTGTGCTCTCTAGTATGAATTACATCTGTTTTTTCAATTTTCGAAATTTTTGATGGATTGCACATATGGCTCGTATGACTCGCATGACTTGCACGGCTCGCTGGCTCGCAGATTGTCATTACCCCACCGTAGATATAGGCAGGAGAAGCATTTTTGATTATTATTGTATGTACATGTAATCAGATTTTATTTTTGTTTACTTTACAGTATATACAGGCATTATTGCAGATTACCCATTTCATCCCAAAGCACATCAGTAAGAACTGTAAAGGAAGCATGTTCCATTAGTAACAAATCTCAAGCATTAGTTTAGTGAGCATAAGACTCTTAGCGGCAGGTTTCTTTTGCAGGTCACAGGTCACAGGTCACATCAAAATCAAAAAGCAATCAGTAATACTGGCGATGTAAGAGTTACCCGAGATTCCCAAGAGGTTCCATGAACAAAAGTTTCACTGTATAATTTTAATCGGTCAGTACAAATTGTAGACTGCAGACTGCAGACCGGGTACAAAATACAGACTGAGTTTAAAATGCAGACTGACCAGAAAAACTGCTTTTTTGCGTCAGAAACGGGATAACATTCCATTTCATAAGTTACCTATTGTCACGCAATAACCTTACAATGTCATCTCCCATAAATAACACTTTAATTCTCTCGCTCTTTTTTCAGAAATGTTATTTTACCGCATGGTTCGGTACTGATTTATCTCTAGTTGTGGAAAGATCAAAAGATGTAACGCATGTGAAACTTCCCCCGAGTTTAGTGGCGAAAATGTCGGACATTTGCGAATGTAAATGTTAATAGATTATTTATTGTTTACATGCGAGATTCATGACACTCGTCATTTGCATGCTGAGTAATTCTGCGTATGTTCTGTCTAAACTAATTCTCAAGCGATTTGGTGGGTTTTGCGTTGACTCTTACTGCTCGTTATAAGAAGGAGTCAACAGTGGAAAATTTTCGACCGCCCAGCGTCAAGCAGATTTTCACCCAGAAATTTGAATCGTCCCGCTTCCAAATCGAACACCAGATAAACTGAAAGGTTGATACTTCTTCTCGTGGCATTCAATCGAAGATCCATTTAAAATACAAGTGCTAACCGCCAAATAATTTTCCAGAAATACAGCTTCAAAGCGACCAGCATCCGCGCCCGGGATTTCGTGTGCTAACAGCAACAGTCACGCTGTTTGCTCCACGCTGATTGGATGCATTCTTTACCATCATCCAATTGATTGGATGCATTCTTTACCATCATCCAATCAGCGTGGAGTAACAGCGTGACTGCGGATGAGCTTTAAGAATGCCACAAACGCAAGTCATTCGAACTCTCAAGGAGCTTTCAAACATCTAACAAGTAGTTTCGTTAGTTTAACGGAGGGGTGTTTCAGTGAATATCAAAACAGCGTGGTAGTAAAAAAAAACGTTTTTCTTGTCAGTCTGCGTCTTGTACTCAGTCTGCAATCCGTAGTCTGCATCTTGTCTCTGGTCTGCATTTTGTACCCGGTCTGCAGTCTGCATTTTGTACTGACCGATTAAAATTATACAGTGAAACTTTTGTTCATGGACCCTCTTGGGAATCTCGGGTAACTCTTATATCCCCAGTATTACTGATTGCTTTTTTATTTTGACCTGTGACCTGTGACCTGTAACCTGTGACCTGCAACCTGTGACCTGTGACCTGCAAAAGAAACCTGCCGGACTCTTAGTTATGTAGACTTTGGATGGGGGTCACTGTACAGGTTATGTATGCTTACAGGGTTCTTATTTATGGCAGATAACATCAATATGCAGCACTTGTAGAGTCTGGTAGTAGTCTGATCGAGTTTTATTTGTGTCTGGGGTAGAAACTTGCTTCCATATGCACAAAGGTAATGGTTGTTTTGGACTAAAAAAATTTTGTTATACAACTATGTATCTTGTAGTTCCCACCCAAAAAGAATTCAAGAGTTATCTTGGTATCACTCAACATCATAAAACCTCTTTTTGACATTCTGTTGATTTCACTGATAACATTCTGTAAAGACTCTCTCACTGATTGATGTTCCTCTTAAGTCTTTATGATGGCTATATATGGTGTGGTTCCCTGTTTGAAGAACATTGGTTATTATTTTTTGCTTGTAATCTGCCATGGAGTAAAGAAAAAACAAGTCCGCGGACAATGTGATATTTCAGTTCAAAGATTAATACCTGTTGAGGATTGGAAGGGTTTAAACTCCCTTTATGTCACCCCTCATGAATTGATTTCAATAATATTAATTCCCAGCTACTCCCAGAAAGATACAAGCCAACAGTCGAGCTATGTTTGATAGAGCGCAGATAATAAAGACAGCAACCGGATGGGATAATAATTTGTCCATGAACAATGGCCGTTCTTTAATTAATAAATTACAAATTAATACTCAATTACAAACTCATCCGGAAAATCATTTAAGAAAGTATTCATTTTTTAGCTCTAGCAAAGGTAAGGGCCACGAAAAAAGGCCACAGGACGCTGCTACAGCGGTCCGCCCCACCTGAAGACTGTTGGCAGTGTTAGACAAGAGATAACACAGCGCCTGCTTGTATTCTCCCCTAGATAACCTGAGACTTAAGAAGCATTGGTGGCGAGACAAGGCGTTCTGATGTATCTCAGATTTCCAGCGGCCTAACAAGCGAATCTGGGAGTCAGAAAGACGCAAAAAAAAAAAAAAAAGCTAAAGAGCACATGGCAGACATCAAACATTTCTGGTAAGCTGACACAGCAGTGTACTGAAAGGATTGTATTAATTGACGTAAGAGTGGCAAAGTGATCGGTAATCGTATATCTCTTACTGGAGCTAATTTCTGATAACCCTTAAGCAGCTGATTAATTATGGTTGTTTGATTGGGGTCGTTCACCCCGGCTAGCCCGTGAATGTAACCGATAGCAGAAGTGGTTACGGACGACGAGGCATAATTGCGAGAATATAGCTGCGAGATAAATAGAGCTAAAAACGCTGGTTGAATCGGTAGTGAGATATCCGAAGTACCTACATA
This sequence comes from Galaxea fascicularis, assembly GCA_948470475.1. Lineage (NCBI taxonomy): Eukaryota > Metazoa > Cnidaria > Anthozoa > Scleractinia > Euphylliidae > Galaxea > Galaxea fascicularis. The sequence goes on from OX419339.1 coordinate 24,397,125, forward strand.
TTGCGTAGCCCAAGTAGTAAACAGAGCCCAGGGCCGCTTGTAGACTTTACCTGAGGCGCCGGTTATACTGGCTTTCAGAAGCTCTTTAGTTATATCGCCCAGTTCACTGGTAACAGATGTTGAGGTACCGCTGTCGGTTCAAGATCCGCATCTTTGTTGAGGAAATTGAATTTGTCTACCTGCAACTGCGACAAGGCATCAGTTTTATTATTGTAAACGCCCGGCAGATGAACTGCCTTGAAAAGAATATTATGCCGTAAGCAATACAGAACAAAGGCTTTGTTGTTTTCTTATTGATGACCATATTGTCGGTATCAAACAGTACGCATCTATTTGCTAACCTGTCTGCCCAAATGGCGACACTAAGGACAATGGGAAACATTTCAAGGACTATAATATTTTTTGATGTCCACGATCTGGGCCATTCACCGTAAAACCACTTATGTCCAAAAATGGCACCATAACCCAGTGAACTGGAAGAATCCGTGTATAAATTTAATGCCCTTGAAGAGAGCCAGATGAAATCCAAAAAGAATGATTTTCCATTAAAGTGGTCGAGAAACTGGAGCCACATTTTAAGTTTTTCTTTGACGTCCCGTTCCAAACGAATTAAGTGGGTCGGGCGACGCACTCCCACTGTGACGTTGATCATACGTCTTAGAAACTTTCTGCTGGGGCAAACTACTGAGCGTGTGAAATTCAATAGCCCTATAAGGGATTGCATTTCTTTCAGAGAAACCTTCTTACGTTTCAAAAATTCGCGAAGCATGAACCTGCATTTCTCCAATTTGTCGTTTGGAAGACGAGCTTCAAATGCAGAGGTATCAAGTTCAATACCAGCAAAACATAAAACAGTACTCGGACCCACGGTTTTTTCCGGGGCCATTGGAACTCCTAGCTCATCACAAGTCTTAAGGAACTTTGAAAGGCTAGTGGAACATAAAGAATTATCGCACTCAATGATAAGGAAATCGTCTAAGATATACAAAATACCTTGTATGCCTAACTTGTGTCTAGCAATCCACTCAAGGGCAGAGCTGAATGTTTCAAAAATTTTACATGAGCTGGCACATCCCATTGGTAGGCATCTATCATAATAAAATTGATCTTTCCAAAACATACCCAGAAGATCGTAATCGTTTGGGTTAACTGGGATTAATGTAAACGCGTTTTTCACATCTGTTTTCGCGAGCGTACAGCCCCTGCCTGTGTGCCTAATTAACCTCGCATCGTCAATGGATGCATAATGAACACTGTTGTTGTTTTAGGAATGTGAGAGTTAACAGAATTGCCAAAAGGGAAAGACAAATGGTGAATTAAGCGGTATTTCCCAGGTGTTTTCTTGGGGATTAAACCCAAAGGTGAGATGTGTAGCGAAGGTAAAGGCCGAGTGAGAAATGGCCCCGCAATTCTGCCTAACTTAAGTTCCTTACCAAGGTTGTCATCTATGGCATCTGGCTTTTGAAATGCGGACAACAGATTAATACATTTGGACGCCGTTCAAGGTCCAACGTAATCAAGTGAAAAGCCAGTTGAAAAACCATTAATCATATAGTCTTTTGAAGTAATAGGATAACCCTCTAAATAGGCACGTAATTTATTTACTCGAATTGGTGTTGGCAGAGGTGTTGGCTGAGACTGTGCGGGAAGTAGCTGCTGAAGGTTTGCTGGAAGACCGACACCGAACTGCCGGGTGTGTAGCTTCGGATTTAAAACATTCGTGTTTGAAATTACGCCCAAAACACTGATCCCCTTGGTGGAGCTTCCAACAGACGCCCCTCGGAAAGGGTGGTTTAATTTGCTTGGCACTTGAAACTTGCGACGAGTGCTGAAATGAATTCCGGTTCATGTGGATTTCACCCCAGGGAAAAAGAGATTTCTGCCGTAAAAAACGAAAGTTTTCGTCATAGTATTTCCAGTGTGCATTTTTTGCAGCTAAATCGCGCACAGTGGCACTGTATTTCATTAGAGCTGTGCATTATCGGGAAAACGAACAGTATAAACAGCCACGAAAATTTGAAAGGCCGATGTCCATTGATCTATAGAATTGATACGCTTAGAGGTCTGACAGGCTCAAGACTAACATGCAGCTGATGGGATTTGGCCGAGGTGTTAACGGTGAAATTGTACTTTGGGTCGCTAGGAATAGACACGCAAAGACTACCAAGCTCTACGTATTCGTTAGCCCAAATTTTTGCTTGAATTTTTTCCGAAACACGACTCGCTAGTGGAACTGAAATTAACGTATGAACTTGTTGTGGCCGGTTATTAGTATCCAGACTGCACAGAGTGTTAAAGGAGGTAGAGTTGACATTATCAGGGCCCTCACCAGTTAAATCTTCTACTACATCAGTGACTGATCCTGGACAGACGCAATAGGAATCGTCGTTGCTGCTCCCTCTCCACTATGGACACTGGTATTGCTAATAAACCCAGCTTCAGTCAGACCCTGGATCACTGCATTGGAAACAGCCATCGTCAAGGCAGGAATGACGGCCGCTGAAGACAGGGAGGAGGCTTGAGATGTCACAGGCACAGGGGCTTGAGCCGCGAAAGGTTGACGCTCGAGTTGGCTTGGATGAAACCAGCCAGTGTTGTTCTGAACTGTTCTGGCACGTTTGGAGGCAGGCGGAACCGAGCGCTTGGAGCGTGGCCCTTTTAAGGTAGATTTCTGAGTCATGGTGCCTGGCACCGCATGGCGTTTCCCACGAGTCAACATTTTGCGGAAGGATTAAAGCTACACGGATAAAACATAAATTCTTTTGAACCAAGTGTATCACTCCCTGGCAATCCAAAAGCTTAGAGGAAAACAACTGAGGCCACAGATGGATAGTCAGGGAAAAATCCACAGAACATTCACTAACGCAAGAATGAAATGACAGTAACAAAGGAACCGCATAGCATTCCGGAAATCGGTAACATGTTTGGCAAACCCATAATCGAGATGTCGCAAAGAACATGCCTGATTGCCGGAGATAAGAAAACCCGGTCCTTGAAAAGTAAACTGTATAACTAAAGCGCTCACTGTAAGCACAAACGTAAATGCCTGATAGATTAGACATGTTTGAAGCAGTCAGTCTATTAAATAATTGCACAACAAAATTAAATGTGCTGTAACGCAAGCAAGATGGCTCCGCGATAACTACGATAAAGGGCATAATTCCCGTGATCATTTAGGTGAACACCATCCTTCTTTAAGATTGGCACATTGGGCTGGCGAAGGCCTTTATGATGCCAAAACTCGGCAAAAAAAGAGGTTCTAAAACCACCTGCAGATATTTATTGAATATGTCCACAGAGGAATTATATCAGGACAATGCGACAGGAGAGTTGCTCGATGTATAGCCTGGCAAACAACTACAAAGGCAGCCTGGCACACCTTGTGTAGAGTAGAAACCAGACTTTCTACATTAGACCCAACTGTTTCGGGACGGATGCCAACTTCACAGAGGTCGTTAGATCCTATTTCCAAAATAATGATTTCGGGCTGCATGGCTCTCACGTATGCCAAGTCATAGGCAAAAATTTTGGAGACTGTGCGTCCCCCAATCCCTACGAAATGAATGTCTACTGAAGACAAATTCAAACCCTGGAACAGTTTTATGATCCACACCCTGGTCGAGAAAGAGTTGAAAACGGTGAACAAATGAGTGTCCCAGAATTAGGGCCTTGGGTTTACAAGCCATAGTAAGGAAAGTTTAAAAAGAAAGTACTTAACTTTGAGTTGATTGCTTGCTTGCTTAAAGGACGAGCCTTGCAGACTATTAAGAGGGCGAGATAATGAAAGCGTATCTATTTTAGCAGTTACCATTCCGTGAAAACGAGGCTCTGTACTTTTACTCTGTGCCTTAAGGCCTTGCACAACTCTCGATTCTATTGTCTTTAAACACGCCTGACTATCTCGTGATTCTTGCGTAAGCTCGATCGATTTTCAAAGATAAACTGATCGGACGTATAGAATGACAGAGAACAGCAAACAACATACCACTGCCTTGCGTGAAATAAATAGTTATATGTACTTAACACAATAAAAGGTGTTAGATATAATATCAGCAGGCGACAAAAAAAATTTTATTTGTAACAAATAAATTCATTTACTCTTTGGATAGCCTTCTCCTAGCGACAGGATAACCTAGTGTAATGTATAATTTGTGATCCTAGATATCCAATAGCTAACTAATTTTTTTTAAAGCAATCCTATCTTTTTGTACGTACAGTATGTTTGACTTAAAGTCAGTTGGAGAGCTTCTGCTCTATGTTTCTTATGCTACCTGATACCTGAACTAGACATTACATTGCCGTCTTCAAGGATAGGAAAGGAGCAAACAAGTAGATTACTGCTATGTGAAATGGCTGCCCCATCAACACTTATCTTGATCTGAGAATTACACAAAGGATTAATGCAAGTTAAGAGTCTAATCCTGCTCTCTTCACACAGTCTATCATGGTAGATGTGTACCACACTCTGCCCTCATGAATTTTCTTAACATGCCCTCACTTATTTGTAAGACTGTTTTTAGTGGATGTTCTTATTATGCACTGATCAGGGAACAATTAGATATAAATGTAAAGAGTTGTCCTTATAACATTAAGAAAAAATATTTTGAACTTTTGTCCATGGAATCTCCTGGTGCTACCGTTATTTTAATAGCTTCAACTCTATTTGATTTTGTCGTGGTTTTAAGAAACGTGTAATGTTTTATAATAGTTTCCAAGCATGGAATGGCCATGTCTGTTACCTGAAACCTAGTCACTGTATTATTTCCTTCTAACTGTGTTATTTCATGGTATGCCTGGATAGACACTCCAAATCTATCTAAAATGTAGACCAATAATGTGTGCAGGAGGTCGGGGGTTCAAGCCCAGGCCAGACCAACACTCAGGGTCTTAAAATAAGTGAGGAGAAAATACTACCTTTGTAATGACATCTGCAAATGGTTAGACTTTCTAGTCTTGTCGGAGAAGGAGGATAAAACCGCCGGAGGTCCCGTCTCACAGTACTGGTGTGGGACATTAAAGAACCCACACAGAATACAACAATCTTTTACAGAACATAACAATGGCCGCTTTTATACCAGAGACGCGACGCATTATCCGTCTGGACTAATCTAGTTTGGGCAAACATGTGTACTTCATCTGGTTATGCGTCTCCAGTATAAAGACGGCCACAAGACGACTTATGCGTCCAGACGAACTCTCACTCGAAATTCGTCGTTCAAGACGAATTACGATAGTTCGTCTAGATGCCTTACGCGTCTTGTGCCCGTCTGTATACGAATAATGCGTCTCATATAATTCGTCCCGTTTTTACACTTGTCGGATAAAATGGAAGACGCATAAGTCGTCTGGACGGATAATACGTCTCTAGGATAAAAACGGCCAATCTTTTCCACAACAGCAAACTAGAACGCAACAAAATTTCAAAGTACTGGTAACTAGCCCTGATGCTGAAAGTGATTGGAACCTGGGACTAGTACAGGTGAACTGTAAAGGTGCCACTTTTGTTCTGTTGTGCACGAGAAGCAATCAGCAATCTTTATACACAGTGCTGGGATTTACAGGCATCGTAAGTGACATGGTATCTTCTAGTTCAGTGAGCAATGATCCTGAAGGAAGCATAATTGCATATTACATTTCAAGAGGATATATGTGTGAAGTTATCACTGAATATTTAGCTACGTTCCATGGCATTACGATGTGTGTGAGAACATTGAAAAATAGATTGATTCAATTGAAACTAAGGTCCAGGCTGCCAAGGTGGATATAGGAGTATGTGGCATACCCTACGATTACAAAACATTAAAGTAGCAAGACATGATATATTGTAGCTGAACTGATGAGAGAAATGGATCCTGAAGGATGTGAGCGGAGAAAGTAAAAAAGCCTTAAAGGAAGAAGTAACTTCCCGTCTGGTCCAAACTACATATGGCATGTGGATGGATGCAACAAGTTAAAGCCATATGGATTTCCAATCCACGGGTGTATTGATGGCTGCAGTCGAAAAATCAAATAACCATCCAGACATTATTGCCAGTTTGTTGAAGAGTTAGCAGGCTGTTCAGTGAAACTGAGGACTGATTGTGGAACGGAAAATGGTGTAATGGCAGCGATGCAATACACATTTCAACAAAAAGTGCTCTTGCACACAAGTATGGGTCATCTCCCGCTAATCAAAGGATTGAGGGCCTGGTGGTCATTTTGAAGGAAGAATAGGTTTGGTTGGTGAATAAAATTTTTTAAGAGCCTTGTGGGACAGGAAGTCTTTATTCCTGGAGATGAGATACAAATAGCAAGTCTTTGGTTCTGTTTTGTTCAGTTAGATAGATAGATAGATAGATAGATAGATAGATAGATAGATATTTACAGTCAAAAGATTAAAATATACGTATAATAATACAAAAAGACATCTTCAAACACTTCATAATAAAGAAAAAAAGTTTTTTTTAAAAAAAAGATAGAAGGGTTTACGTCATGTAGCCTTAAGTGCATTAAAAACAATATAGCTCTTTCGAAACTTGTTTGTCTTAAACACCGGACTGAACTGACGTCCCTTTCTGAGATTAGCTGACCTATGAAGACCTATGAAGAGGAGCAAACCATTTACAAAGTGTACTTTTAATATGTACTAGAAAACACTGAGTTGCAGCTACCCAACAACTTTGATGAGAGACTCTCTCTTTATAAACAACTTCTTGAAATTGCCAATATAGATGAAGTTTAATGACTCACAAAAAGGTGTGCAATATCAACTTGAATTAGGCCCATTATGCCTACTAGTAATGGCCGAAACTGTTTATTGTTTTGCACTTTCTTTTTCATTAATGTACAAGTAAAAATAATAATGTACACATGGAGGGCTCAACTTTAACTTCTTTTAATACACGTGTCAATCAGAAAAACACAGTTTGTAACTCTTGTCATTTCTGAAAGTTCAGTTATAAGAACGTCGTTTCTTGAAAGCTTCATCCAGTACTCTCTGGACCGAGGCATGTTGGTTGACTTTTAAGGGAAGGGACTTGAAAATGCCGCTCGATGCAGAACCAATCCCAATTGTTATAGTCACAAATTCGTCTATCTTCGGTTTCTTAGACTTGGACTTGGACTTGGACTTGGACTTGAACAAGAGCCAATAGGTAGGGAGAAAGTGTAACCTCTATCAGAACCAAGAATTTTCATCTCTTCTACTGAAGGTTCCATCACCTTATTGAACCCATGCTCTGCATTTGATAAATGTTCTGTTTTACATACAGCAAAAAGATGAATAGAATACTGTTAATCTGTATACAGGAGGTAAATTTGCAAGTTGATAATAAAAAACTCAACTTATGGTTCTTATTAGTCAGTGGATTGATGAAATTAACGTCATCATAGTACAATGAAAGGAGAAGGGCTCTTTCGTCATTTGAGAACAGTTCGTGGTTTTGAAACAAAATGCCATCACAGAAGTCTTCCAGTATACTTGGATCAGCACTTTTCTTGGGCCCAGCCAATACTATGTCCAGCATTTTAGATGTGCAAGTTGCGGTTGCATTGTTTGAAGCACAGGAATAAAAGACATCCACCTGCACAATCTTCTTTTTTCTGCCCCTTGATAGATGCATGGTGCTTTCCAAACACGTACTTCACTGGTTCCTATAATTTGTTATTACATATAACGATTCAATGCAATATATTTAATGATTAGAAAGTTACATGTAACAGTTATTGAGGTCATTTATCTTTTGTTGTATCCACTCAATCCTAGCATTTTTACAATAGCTTAATTAATTAATTAATTAATTTATTTATTTATTTAAGGATTTGTGCAAGTAGTACTAGTACCGGTGCAAAAACAATAGGACATAAGTCCCCTACTAGGTTTAAGCACCAACCCAACCCTCACCTGAAATTTTAACTTAATGATATAAATAAACTAACAAGTGCACGCAGTAAGGGTATTTACCCGGCGACATTTAGGACAAATTATTTTAAAGGTACGAAAGTTGTCGCCATCAAAAACGTTGAAAAGTCTCTTAAAACAACAAAACAACAATATGTCAAAATCAAACTATGATATAAGAATTCAGCCCCCAGGGAATGTGATTTTTACTTACAATTTTATCTAAATCACAGTAGTTGCTCCTGTTGCTGAATGTTTCACTTAACGCAGTCCTCAAAATTTCCAATGTCTGAGCTGCTTCATCAAAGACTACTTCAATTTTCTCCAAATCCTCCTTGTTCCCAATCTCTGCATTGTGAAGCACCTCTTCGACATTTCTTTTAACAATTGCTAACATTTGTTGCATTAAATGATCAGTTTCAATGTGCAGGATTTATTTACTCAAGACAACAAATCACAGGGTTAACTTCGAACACACTCAAAACAGGGTGATATCGTATCGTAGATGTTCAAATAGAAGGTTAACTTGAATTGTAGTGAAGCGACTAGAATCGAAGCTAATCGCTGGGATCGTACGGTTGAGCGAGCGGGCGAGCAGTTCAACTGGGAAATAAAACAAAGAAAAACTAGTTTACAAATGACTACATAAAGGATACACCGACAAGAAAAACTAAAGAACCAAAAACCACTTACACATCTTATGCCATGTCCGTAAAGAAATGAAAATATCAAAACTAGAATGATAAATGTCTTGGAATCGACGAGTTACTTTCAAAACAGTTCAAGTACAGTCATGGTCAAGCGAGCTTGAAACAATGCCCAATAGCCTCGGTTACCAAGTGTAGGTAACGCAACAAGTAACGTAATCAATGTTTTGACCGCAACATTCCGGCCCCTAAAATGTGAATAACCGCAGAACATTTTACAAGAAATCTAGGTCAAAACGTGACTTCTTCGGGACTATATCTAAACTGTTCAGTGTCCGCGACCATCCTTTTGCAGGTCTTGTGAGATCTCCACTGGCTCTAGAAGAACAATCTTATCTATGGGACACTCCAGCATTGAAGTGCTGGTCCTCACTATAACACTTCTTACACGACTATCATGGCTGTTCTTTTGTGTACTTCCACGACACGACCAAGAGCCCAAGATGAACGAGGAACTCGATCGTTAACAGCAAAATTCCTGGATAGATTGATTCACTTCTGTCTTTCCTGAAGCTGAAGTAAGTATTCCCGTATCCATCGGTGCCAGAAAGCATTAGCCAAATACTGGACCTGACGCCATTGTCTTCACACATACGAGTCTTTTTTACTGAAACATCCAGGCGAGAGCTTTGGTTCAGAATGCAATGGGAGAAGATGATTTGGAGGAAGCGTTTCCAAATCTGACAGGTCGTCTGACGCCTTCGTTATAGGACGCCCATTGACTATACACTATACTTCACACATAAGCGTAGCTAGCCCTTTGTCATCGAGTGTTTGCTCTTTCATGACTGCACTGAGAATCTTTTGAACCGTTCTTATACAACGTTCCCAAATGCATAAATGTTTCATTGTTTCCAGAACGAGAGCAAAAGGCTTATCTCGGCTTTCAGTTGATGCCAACACAGCGGCAAAGATCTTTGTCTGTTTGTCAGTCCAGGGTTTGTTTTCCTGAGTTTTAGAATGCTTCACCTTCTTCTTCGGCGCCATTTTGTTTTCCCAAAGTGCTCTGCTTTCGTTCTAGTTCCAGTCTAATCGGCGCATTTTCTCCTAAAACTCAACCTGGAAACCAGTCTAAGTGTGAATTCGTGATGCATTTTGACGAGATTCTCGTCTAGTCAGGAAACTCGTCTTTAAAAATTCATCGACTCTGACGGATAAGTGGACGGGTAAATTTGGAC
>OX419339.1:24414388-24424388 GCA_948470475.1 Galaxea fascicularis
GAGTACTTTTGGTGACCAATCCCTTCTTCAACATGGACAAGCGTTGTTCTGCAAGCATCTTATTGTTGGGTACACCTGGTTTCATAGGTTTCGTGGTTTCAAGGGTTTCATGGTTTCCTAGGTTTCGTGGTGTCAATGGTTTCATGGTTTCTTAGGTTTCGTGGTGTCAATGGTTTCATAGTGTTATGAGTTTCGTGGTGTCAATGGTTTCATGGTTTCATAGGTTTCGTGGTGTCAATGGTTTCATGGTGTCATAGGTTTCGTGGTTTCAATGGTTTTATGGTTTCTTAGGTTTCGTGGTGTCAATGGTTTCTTGGTTTCATAGGTTTTGCGGTGTCAATGGTTTCATGGTTTCATAGGTTTCTTTGTGTCAAGGGTTTCATAGTTTCATAGATTTCTTGGTGTCAATGGTTTCATGGTTTCATAGGTTTCGTGGTGTGAATGGTTTCATAGTTTCGTGGTTTTATAGGTTTCGTGATGTCAATGGTTTCATGGTTTCATAGGTTACGTGGTGTCAATGGTTTCATGGTGTCAGGTTTCGTGGTTTCATAGGTCTCGTGGTGTCAAGTGTTTCACGGTTTTATAGGTTTCGTGCTGTCAATGGTTTCATGGTTTCTTGGGTTTCGTGCTGTCAATAGTTTCATAGTTTCATAGGTTTCGTGGTGTCAAGTGTTTCACGGTTTTATAGGTTTCGTGCTGTCAATGGTTTCATGGTTTCTTGGGTTTCGTGCTGTCAATAGTTTCATAGTTTCATAAGTTTCGTGGTGTCAATAGTTTCATGGTTTCATAGGTTACGTGGTGTCAATGGTTTCATGGTGTCAGGTTTCGTGGTTTCATAGGTTTCGTGGTGTCAAGTGTTTCACGGTTTTATAGGTTTCGTGCTGTCAATGGTTTCATGGTTTCTTGGGTTTCGTGCTGTCAATAGTTTCATAGTTTCATAAGTTTCGTGGTGTCAATAGTTTCATGGTTTCATAGGTTTCGTGGTGTCAATGGTCTCAAGGGTCTCCAATGGTTTCATAGGTTTCGTGGTGTCAATGATTTCGTGGTTTCATAGGTTTAACGGTGTCAAAGTTCTCGTGGTTTCATAGGGTTTCAAGGTGTAGACAGGCCAAACATGACTCCTATTGATCAGGATAGGAAATTCAAAGACCTCAGAGCTTTGCTCTGACGAGTACATCTTTCAGAGACCTCCCTTTTCCATATGAAATAAGGGGAGGGTTTTTGAATATTTTTCTTAGTAAGGGCTGGTTTTGTATAAGATGCCATTTGTTCATAAGAATATGTTTGAGATTAGGCATTGATGGGCGGTATTCTGTAACAAACGGCAAAATTCTTTTGCGCGTTCTTTGTTTATTTTGTGGAGCCGACATTCTTTGGCTGAGATTGACTTCAGATAGAGTCATGTTCAAAAGGTTATCTGGATAGCCCCTGTGGCGTAATCTTTGTTTGAATAATGCGATGTGTTCGTCAAATTTCGCCTTTGAAGAGTTGGTTCTAAGAAGCCTTAGGGCGTCCCTATGATGAAGCCTTTCCTGACGCCTGGAGGGTGGCAGGAGTCAAAGTGCGTATATTGGAAAGTCTCTGTCGGTTTAGAGCAAATATCCATAGAGTTGCAATGACAGTGTAGTTGCTGAAAATATCCATACCTCCCTCATGGAGGGGAATCTTTTTCCCCTTCACCCCCCTGGGAATTCCAATTTGCCTTGATTGTTGAAATTGTTTTGCCCCTTGAGGACCCTCCACCCTCCTGGAATTTCCAATCCCTCCTGTGTTGTGAGTATGGATATTCCCTGGTCTACACCAGATAGGTTGCACAATGTAGAGACTTCGAATAGACAGTGAACGTAACCCTTGCTTTCTGTTTCATTTTGAAAATATGCAAGGATTTGATGGAGCGACTGGCTGGATAGCAATTAGTTGTGAATGGCTGAGAGATGTCTTAATTCTGTGTGGTTTTTCTGTTCCCAAAGTAACTCCATACAAATTTTGTGATGAGGAAAGTTAACGTTGATCACATAAAAAACTGTTGCAGGAGGCCTATTACCAGTATGTCTTTTCTTTCCATTCAAAATAGAAAAGAAAGCTCCCAATGTTAGCTGTATAGGATTGTTCCCTCTGCTCAGCTTCGTGACTATTTATCAACTCTACTCGATACTCCAAAAGTAAATCTCCCTTCGAAACATTTTGCTTGGCAAACACACCGCTTCCTACACAAAGAAAAAAAAAACAATAGTATGAAATTGACATCTTTGGAAGAGAAATGCCCAAATATTCCACTTACTCTACATGCCTAGTTATTGCTCTTGATTTGTAAAGTGGCACACATATATATATATGGGACTTAATTGTTTGTAAAGATGTTCTTTCTTTCTCACAGACTTGATACAAATTCATGAAGAGGTGGCAAATTAAGATGGTGAGTAAGTGCATGAAACAAACAAACAAGATAAAATATATGAGGGGGAGAACTGTGTGGGTGTTTAATCAGAAGAAAGTAGAGATCTGTATCAAAAGTTAATACATACTAATTAGCTGAGTAGGACTGTATCAAATGTTAATGCAGCAGTTGATTTAATGTATTGGGGTTTACAGAGGAGTACATGTGCCACTGAATAGAACCCTTTAAATTTCTAAACTATGCAATGCAGTATTCTTGGAGCCTTTTTTTAAGGTGGAATATAACAAAGGTAATTTCCTTTAAAAAGGTGCTGTACTGTCCCGGGTATTGGGGGGGGGGGGGACTCGTCGGAATTCTTGGTAGGGGTGTGCCGCCTGGTTCTCCAAATCCTAACCCTTTTTCAGACCAAAACATGCCATTTTCCACACCCGTTTTCAGACCTGACATTGCTGTTACAAATTTTCCTACCAGCTTTGTTCTAGTGTAAAACGTTCAAGTTTCACATAAGTGCCGAAGCCAAGAATCAGTAAAATTCAGCTGGAATGATATATTTTGATTTCTCCTCTTTCTTTATTCTAGCAATTCTGAAACAATATTTACCAATGTAATCATTGATGAAGTGAGCCTCTAGACGACATGGATCGGTGTGGCTCTCGATTGATTTTCTAGCTGCATCTAGCGGAGTTTCCTTTTTGCCCCTCTAAATAAAACAATTTCAATCATGTTAGTTGGTTCCCTCATGAGCTCCTTTTGTTCACCAATAGCTATGGCGGTCATTTACGGACAAAATTGTACGTCTTCATTTATCAAATCTCTGTTCGATTTCATCATTGTTATGAGTAATATATCAAATTTTAAAGATGGATAAATCGAAGTTGCGCAGCATTTATCGATTTCGTACTCAGATTGTATAGGTCATTAATGCGTGACAACTACAGCTAAAAGATACTGATAAAACTAAAAGATGAGGAAGCGGAAATGATTTGTGAAACAGGAAGCCAGTTGATCATACGTTTGGAACTCTGAAAACTAATATAAATTATATATTCTATAGGAGACATAGGACTAAAAGATAAATCACGACTACAGCTAAGTCATTTCTGACAGATTATCTTAACCAAAAAGCAGAGGAAACGGAAATAGAATGACCACAACCTGATTGCCCGTATGACTCGGAATGCAAATGGTGGACTTGCTGGATTGTTTATCTAAGCATGCAAGGCGCACGGATTTGGCTTCCCAACCTCTAGGGATTTTTTGTTTCTCTTGGTAAGCTACTCGAAAGTGCCCAAGGCCAAAGGAGCACTGCATCATATGACTCCGCAGAATTTTTTAGGCGCCGCTTACAAGAAAATGAAGGAACTCTTGGTATTGAAGTTGTGTTAATGTCGGATCTGAATGAAATTGTTTCTATTATAAACAACCTTACAAGGGATTTTGAAAGAATTGTGGAAGACTTTGAACATAATACTCCACCATTGCCACAATGTAACGAGCGTCTTTCGGCTGTGACGAGAAGTGGGTTAGTTGGCAGACCAAGGCTGCAAGTGTTACAGGAACAGCTTGAAACCTTGTACAATGCGGCCGGTTTTCGTTGGGCTGACGTTGGGAGAATTCTTGGGATCTCCGAGCGAACTTTGGGCCATTGTAGACATGAATTTGGGTTGCCGGGTGGTATGGGGGAGGATTTCAGTGATGTATCTGACAATGAACTTGATTTCAACGTGAGGGAAATTCTTCAGGTGCCACAAAACGCTGGTCAACGCCTGGTCGAAAGGGCCTTGAGGCACAGAGGCTTGCGAATACAGCGCCTTCATATTCAAGATTCTATACGGATAGTGGATCCTGTTCTGAGCATTTTAAGAGCAGCACAGCAGATAATTCGTAGAGTATACAGTGTTCCTTGCCCTAACGCTTTATGGTAAGTTTTGAAAAGAAGGAAAACTATTTTCGTCGTCACCTCTCCTACAAAGTATGACGATGTATTGCTATGTATTGTGAATTGTATTTTTCAAGGAGCCAATAGATTTCACCAATCCTGGTATGTTAAAGAAATGTTGTAAAGGGGGAGGGGATTCCCCTTGGGTTTGTATAGGTGGTTTTCACTTTACGTCATCGCCGCCATGCTGGTGGACGTAAACAACAGATCTCTCATTAGCTGCTTTTGTTCGTCCACCAGCATTTGTTCATTTCACCATTGTTATCTCTGTCTCTAGAGATTGCCTGCAAACCACCTATTCTAATGTAATGATATTCTGCCCAATAATTTTCGATTCTCATTTCTTTGGGTGCTAAATGATTGCAGCTAGTGCTGTGTGCTTTACTTGAGAATGTCTAGACTAATTTTGAAATTGGCCAATTTGAACTTGGCCTTTTAATTTTACCAAAATAAAAAAAGAAAGCTGCGTGACAACACAACTAAATGACACTGCTTTCTAGACAACTGTGCAGTAATACAGCAAATTGTAGCAAGTGATAACTTTGCCTTGATTGACTTCAAAATGAGTGATAAAGTGATGTAAGGCTCTCTCAAGGTGGTAACTGTACTGGATTCTATACTTATACATCCATTTATTACATACAGGCATATTGATGGGAACCACAAGTTCATTCAGCCATATAGGATTGTCATTCATAGAGGTTTAGATGGCTTTTCCAGAATGATAGTCTTCTTGCAGGCCTCAACCAACAACAGGGCTTCTACTGTGTTGCAATGTTTTCAGTCAGCTGTTAATCAGTACAATTTGCCGTCAAGAATTCGCAGTGATCTGGGAATGGAGAACATTGAAGTTGCTCGCCCTATGCTGCAAGCAAGAGACCTTAATAGGGGCAGCCACATTACTGGGAAATCAGTTCATAACCACAGAATTGAGCTTCTCTGGTGTGATGTCAATCGTTTAATTGTAAGCCGCTTTTTGAATAGCTTCCTCTTTCTTGAGCAGAGGCAAATTTTAGATCCCACAGATGAGGTGCACTTGTTCTGTCTCCACCTTGTCTACATTGCACTGATCAATGATGCAATTAACAAATTTATCGGACAGTGGAATAATCATCCCCTAAGTACGCAGGGCAATTTGTCTCCCAATCAGTTGTGGATGCAAGGAATGCTAAATTTCAGAAATTCTGGATACCAGACTGTGACAAGTGTAACTGCCATAGAGGCTGGTAATTTTGCTCATTATGGGATCGATGAGGAAGGACCTGTACCAGAGATGCAGTGTGACCACAGGGTTGTGGTACCTGAGACAACTGTAGCGTTGACTAGTGACCAAGATATGTCACTGCAAGAGGCTAGAGATGCAATCTTCAATTTAGGTGATGGAGATGGGATCATAGCCTACCAAGTGGTATTAAAGATTGCTTCTTTTTATTTAAACCATGTGCCTTTACTGATTTGTGTAGATTAAATGAACACTGAACACAGGTATCTGCCAGAGTGACACAATGAACTTCAAAAATGGGGGATTACATGTAATAACCAGCCATGAGCTTGATTGAACATACACACATTTAATACAGTACTTAAAATCAAAGTACAGATCATGTGACCACCGTGTGACATACGTAATGTCACGCCTGACTGTCATGCGAGTGACTAGTCACATCATTGCATTCCTCCCCTTCAAGATCACAACTTAAGGATCCGCAACGAAGAAAAACAAAAAAACGAACCCTTCTAACAGCAAATACATTAACAAAAAGGAGCATGTAAGCTCAGTTCAAAATCAAAGTCAGCACTGATAGTCCTCTAAATATGCAGGTCAAACACGTCTCCGCAAAGCACGTGACTGCTTAGGGCTAAGGTTCACAGATGACTCAGTAGAAGCTTCGGATGGGGACTTAGTGATAGCAGGTGGATCACTACTGCCAGGGGTAGGCAAAGTGGCAACAGAATCAGAAACGCCCATTGGTACTATCTCTGGTATGTCACTGGCAACTGACTCCGTCACGACTTCCTTCCCACAGACTCTAACATAGTCTTGATGTCGTCGGACAACTGTCCCATTATCCAACTGAATTCGAGCTGACACTGGACCTGTTTTCCCAACCACGGTACCAGGCATCCAGGTCTTCTTGTAACGGAAATCTTTAACATACACAGCTTGACCTTCCTCAATGGTCCTCTCTCTTGCATGGTAGTCATGTGTTGCCGTCTGTTGAGACTGTTTGCTCCTGACACGATCTGCTACACTAGGAAGCACCCGATCAAGCTGGGTGTGCAATTTCCTCTTCATCAGTAACTTTGCTGGTGGAACGCCTGTAGTACTGTGAGGGGTTGTTCGGTAACTGAGGAGAAATCGAGATAACTTTGTTTGAACGCTTCCCTCCTCCATCTTCTCGAAACCGTCTTTGAATATTCGCATGACCCGTTCTGCCAACCCGTTTGAGGCAGGGTGGTATGGCGCCAACTTGATGTGTCTAAGCCATTCCTCTTCATAAACTCCTGGAATTCAGAGCTGGAAAAATTACTTCCATTGTCGCTGACAAGTGTTGCTGGTAGGCCATGAGTTGCAAACATTTCTCTGAGTTTTTCAATAGTAGCACTGGGCGTAGTAGACTTCATACAGTGCACTTCCAGCCATTTCGAGTAGGCATCGACCACAACAAGGAACATCTCTCCTTTGTAAGGACCAGCATAGTCAACATGAATTCTTGACCATGGAAGTCCCGGCCACTCCCAGGGGTGTAGGGGTGCTTCAGCCGGTGTGCTCTGGTTTGCTTGACACTTGTCGCAGTCCTTGATTTTTTTCAAAACATCTTGATCCAGCCCCGGCCACCAGACATAGCTTCGGGCAAGTGCTTTCATACGAGATTCGCCTGGGTGGGCCTCATGCAGCTCAGTGAGTACTTTAGACTTCCCCGTTGGGGGTATGATCACTCTGGTTCCCCACATAACACAGCCATCTTCCACACTCAACTCTGTCCGCTTAGTGTAGTAAGGGTGCAGCTCTCCTGAGTTTGCAGTCTTGGGCCATCCTTCTAGGGTGTAGCGGAGCACCTGTGAGAGTACCGGATCCCGTTTGGTCTGTTCCTTGATGTGCCCACTGTGTACTGGAGTACCTTCCAAATGTTCCATTAACAATATTGTTTCACCTGGTATTGGAACTGAATCAGGCATCTCAGGTAAGGGGAGTCTGCTTAGACCATCAGCATTACCATTCGTCTGGCCGGCTTTGCACGATATCTTGTACTCGTATGCTGACAAGGTTAGAACCCATCGCTGGATGCGTGATGCTGCCTGGGTAGAAATTCCTTTTCTTTCACTCAACAAACCTTCCAAGGGTTTATGATTCGTCTTAATAGTGAATGGATGTCCATACAGGAATTGATGAAACTTCTTCACAGCAAATATTATGGCAAGAGCTTCTTTCTCCAGGGTGGAGTACTTCCTTTCAGCTTCCTGTAGAGATCTGGAAACATATCCAATTGGACATTCAGTTCCATTCTTCATCTTGTGAGATAAGACCGCACCCACGCCATAATCAGAAGCATCCGTTGCAAGAAGCACTTCCTTCTCTGGGTCAAAAAAGGAGATCAGCTGAGCGTAGTAACTCTTTGGCTCTGTCAAATACCATTTGCTGTTCTTCCAGCTACTTCCACTTCGATCCCTTCCTTAAAAGCTGGTGCAGGGGCTCAAGGCCCGTGGCTACATCAGGTAAGAATCTATGGTAGTAATTTAGCATACCCAGGAAAGCACGTTACTGGCTCACATCCTTTGGGTCAGGTGCATTCTTGATAGCATCGACTTTGGCTGCGACTGGTTGAATGTCATCTCCACTGATTTCATAACCACAGTACGTGACTTTTGGTTGCATGAACAGACATTTTTCCAAACGTAGCTTTAATCCTGCAGTGGAAATCCTACTAAGCACCATTTCAAGGTTGGCTAGGTGATCGAGATCATCCTTACCAGTGACTAAGATGTCGTCAATTCGTACAACAACATGGGGTATGCCTTGAAGCAAGTTCTCCATCGTACGCTGAAATATCCCAGGGGCAGAAAAGGCCCCAAAGGGAAGTCTATTGTACTGATAGAGTCCCTTATGAGCGTTGTTTGTTGTGAACTTCCTCGATCCCTCTTCTAGTACCAACTGCTGGTAAGCCTGTGACATATCCAGTTTCGTGAACTTGTTTCCCCCACCAAGAGTGGCTAGCAAGTCCTGAGTTTTAGGAATTGGTTAATTATCCAGTTTGGAGACCTGGTTTACCGTACACTTGTAGTCGCCACAAATACGTACTGATCCGTTTTGTTTCACTACTGGAACTATGGGTGCTGCCCACTCTGTGAACTCAACTGGAGATATTATGCCTTCACTCTGCAATCGATGTAATTCCATCTCAACCTTTGCTTTAAGTGCGTAAGGTACTGGACGAGCTTTCATGAACTTGGGTGTAGCCTGAGGGTCAACATAGATCTTGGCTTCAGAGGAAATGAGTGACAGGCCTGCACGGACTCCTCATGCGGTTTTTGTGGTCGCCTCGCATTAGAGCCTTAGATTATATTTTGTTTTTGTTTTCGAAGAGTTAGTCCTAAGCAATCTCATTGCTTCGCCTTTAATGAAACCTTTCAATATACACACTTCAAGTCATGCCATCCCCCAGGCGTAAAAAGTGGTTTCATTAAAGGCGAAGCAATGAGATTGCTTAGGACTAACTCTTCGAAAACAACATTTGAAGAGAGCCTTGTGAAATTTAAACAACGCTTGAGAGCACGCGGCGTTCCAAAAACAATCATAGAAAGGTCTCTGTCAGGGGTCAACTTTGCCTTTAGACAATCGGCTCTAATACAAAACAAAAAAACTAACGCGAGGATTCTGCCTTTTGTGACTACGTACCACCCAGCAGTTAACAGTCTTAAACAGACAATGATGGAACACTGGGGCCTTATACAAAATCAGCCATTGTTAAAGGCAATTTATTTGAAACCTCCGATAATATCATACAAAAGAGGTAAATCTCTTAAAGACATGCTTGTAAGGGCAAAAATATAATCTAAGGCTCTAATGCGAGGCGACCACAAAAACCGCATGAGGAGTCCGTGCAGGCCTGTCACTTATTTCCCTTCACCAAACACGTCCTTGTATGCGTCTAGAATCTTCTGTAGCCGTGGATTGCTATCTTGGATGCAAAAAATAGTTTGCCAGTTAAGCTTGATCACCTGAAGCCAGTCCCTCCCGAGCAAATTGGGGCGCGGACTCTTTACTACAATGGCTGGCAAAAAGTACCGTTGATTTTGATACTTCACTGGAACCATTACCTCCCCAGACACAGATATCTTCTCTCCTCTATATTTGCTTGAGACGGCCTTTAAACTTCTCAGTTCCAGTTTGTCACGCAACTTGTTGTAGGTTTCCTCGCTTAATATACTTCTGGTTGCACCAGTGTCAATCTCAATGGAGTCTTCATAAGCCTTGAGCCTGTTTTCCCCAGGAACGCGATACATCGACTCTGCATAAATGTCATCTTCCTTTGTCGTTTCTTCGGCTAAATGCATTGGCTGCTCTTCCTTCCTTTCGCTATTCTTACGCAATGCTGCCACATTCGCTGCAACTCCTTATGAAATTTGTAATACTCCACTATCTCACTCAGCTTGGGTGTAAA
>OX419339.1:24434388-24444388 GCA_948470475.1 Galaxea fascicularis
GCAGACGGAACAAAACTTAAGCCATTTATTGTCTTCCCAGGAGCCAAGAGAGAAACAAAGCAGCTTAATGAGGAGGTTAAAAATAAGTGCTTTGTAGCTTCTTCTGTGAACGGATGGATGAATGAAGACCTGACTCGTGACTGGGTGCAAGGAGTATTGGGCAAGTTCTCATTTTCTTGTCGGATGTTAGCTTGGGACTCGTTTAAATGCCACATTACAGACAGCATCAAGCAAGAACTCGCACAAGCAAAGATCGACCCTGTCATAGTACCCAGTGGTTGTACTACATATATTCAAGCCCCTGACGTGGCATGGAATAAGCCCTTTAAGGCCAAAGTGATGGAGAAGTATGAAGCCTGAATGGCTGACGGGGTTCATTCATTTACAGCTGCAGGAAACATGCGTGACCCACCTCGACGTGAAATCGTTAAGTGAGTTCTCGAGGCCTGGGATAGTCTAGACAGAGAGTTAGTTATCCGTTCTTTCAGAAGCTGCGCACTAACTGTGGCTCCTGACGGTTCTGAAGATGATCAGATTCATTGCCTAAAGGAAGGTCAACCTTGTCATGCAGGACAAAATCGCTTGGCATCCATCCAGCAAGCCCTTACTGCTTCTCGTGCGACTGACCCATTTGCCGACGTTACGCTGTCGGATGTCGAGGAGGCAGCACCAGAAAGTTCACTTATAGAGCTGAGTGACGATGACATTGAAGTTGTTTGAGAATATATTATGTATGATAACTAAAGAGACTTCTTCGAAGACCGAACAATTAGTAGTTAGTCCTGGGCATAAACCGAACAACGAACAGTTAAAATTATGCTCAAATATTTTTTCATGTTTTGTTATTATCTATTGTTTTGTTACAAAATAAACCTTTTACTTGCTGAAAATGGTGAAAATTTAATAAGCGCCTAGGGCGCTTGATCGAATAAATACGGTAGCTTTACATTGCATGATTTTTCTCTCTCTTCAAACAAATCTTTAGTTTGTTCGTTCTTAGCTGCTCTTCAACGACGGTGGTCTTTCATAAAATAGATTGTTCTTGAATATTTCTACGCTTATTGGCATTGATTTTAAATTGAACTTTGTCAAAAGTTCCTGAAGACATCAGTTTCACTACCATTTTTGCAATTTTTGGATTCTCTTACAAGAAAATCTTAATGTGAGAAATCTTGCTTTGAAAATCAGCTTGCCAAAGCTCCATTGTTTGCCACCTTACCACATAGTTTTGGACAGGTTTTTTTTAGCGTTTTCTTACCGTTGTCAAAACCATGTCTCTGCAGCAATGCGAAGATTTTTCTCTCCTAATAGGTTAGCTGGAAAATTTAAGTCAAAAGGTGAAAGAGACAATTTCAGAAAACGTACGGTGAAATAGGACATCATTAAACGTATTTGAAAGACAAAGAAACGAACGAAGTGCACTCCGTATTGATCGCCGCGTGGTTTGAGAGCAATGGACGACAACTCACTTCGAAATAAATGGTCCGCAATGCGTACATGTGTGGGCTTTGACATTGACAAGAAGTATGATTGAACTTTGTTGTCATATTTTAACATTCTTTTGTTTTGCTATTTATTTCTCCAACAAGAAAATGTTTACATTGATGAATACGTGTGTCGTTTCAGGGTAAGGAAACAAAAACCTCCAATATAAACACCCCAAAAATTAACGAAAGCCCCTATGTGTGGTTAGAAAGGTTTCTGTTACAGTAAACATTCATACTGCAATACCGTTGGTGGCAAACTGTATCAATGAAACTGTGTTTTGTTGTGCATGGTAGGGGTAGGATTTTTGTTTTGTTGTTATTCAGTTCCTTTTACGCATTAAGTTATTATTTCAAAGAACTCGAAAAAGCTGACTTGAAGGGTTGTTAAACATAGTGATCGACGTTTGAAACACAAAATATTTTAAAAGAACTAAAACTTAGATTTATTTCAAATAATTTTTTGAAGACATGTACTTCTGTTCACATCTGTTGAACAATATTGACAAAACCTGTTACCACAAAATTTGTATGGTAACTCAGCTACTGTGAAAACTGTTGAGCTCTGTTGGTTACTGCTCAAGTGTTAGCAACAAATAGCTTAACTAAGACTGTCTATTATCCAGGTACTGATAACATTGACGATGATATTGGTAAAAGTAATCATATAATTTTACACGTTGTACTTCACTCAACTTGTTAATCGTAACCATAACTTTTAAACCTAAACATGTAGTAGTAAACAATAGTCTAAATTGAAATGGAACATAAATGACCGCTAGTACAAATGAAGTCAAAAGATGGTATTGAGAAATCACAACTGCACGGTAAGTCAGCTACTGTAAAAATGTCGGATACTGCTCGTTTTAGCAACAAATAGCTTAACCAAGACTGAACATTATCTAGGCGTAATCGTACATTTTAAACGTCACTCAACTTGTTTGTGTTTGTATTGGTAAACAGAAGTCCAGATTTAAATGCAACATCGGTGATACAGTAGCTATTACAAGCAAAGTCAAAAAAGCTTATGGTATTCTTGGCTACTGCTGAAGAGATATTAAAATAAAGCAACAAAAGAATAGCTGATCACCTGTATCATCTAGGTAAATGTAACATTAGCGATTACATTGGTAGGAGTAACCGTAAATTTTAGGTCTTTGGACAAAAGAATTATTTCACTCAGTTCTTTTTCGTCCATTCGGTCCACGCTTTTCGGCTTATCAGTGGTATTCGTACTGGCGTGGTTTACGATAGCCTGGATGCTGGGTGTGAACAATGTGTACCATGACTTACCATCTCTTTCGATAGAAATTCTTGCCGTTGTGTTTTTTGTGCTTCTTTCTTTTAGAAATTGGTAGCTTTGTAAGATATGTGTTATTTGGTACTTGTTGTGGTTTCTTTTCTCCAAACAGCAGAAGGCCACGGATGGTAACAAGCTGGTTTACTTTGATGTCAAGCAACATCTTTTGTGGTAGTTGTGGCAGCTGTCTCGTTTTCTATTTTCCTGAAGGAAAAGTCGACCTCTGTGTCTCATGCGTCGTCAATCTTTGTGTTTTTATTCACCCAGATGACATCTTGTTCACTTTGATGAGGGACAAATTTTGTCAGTTGCAAGGCAAGCAGCTTTCAACCTTCCTTTCAACTTGTTGTTTGTGTTTTTTGGGCGAAAAGCTTTTAGCTTTCATCAAAGAATCATGTTTTTGAACGGTGAAGTTGCGCTAGAAATAGGGGCTGAACTAGCGACTGAAGTCGCTGCTGAAGTTGCTGAAGGGGGGACTAAAGGGGCTGCTGAAGAGGCGAGTGACGAAGCAGCTGAACTAGGGACGGAAAGAACTGGTGAAGCGACCGAAGGAGCAGCTGATGAAGCAACTGAACAGAATGAAGAATCGGCTGAACTAACCACGAAAGGAACTGCTGACGAAGCAGTTGTGACTGTGTTGGTCGGCCAACTTCCAGTGGAACGACATGTTAAATTAAATTCTGCTAAGACAAGAAATTTGCTTGTAAAAACGAAACGATAACGATACATACCAGCATTTTTTTTTCGCGTTTGTTGTGCCATTTGAATAAGACTTATAAAAACGACCTACTGAACGTACTGCATTTACGTACTTGCTACGCACTACGTTTTGTGTATCCGTGACGTCCTGTTTACTTTAGGCGTTGGGCGTAAAAGCCACATGACTTACTTGCGTCATACGTCAACTCACTCAGCAAAGAACGGGCCGCAATGCGTACATGCGACAAGAAGTATGACTGAACTCATCAATAACATATTACTCAATTTTTGGTCTTTGTTTTTTAATGAGTAATGAGGACGAAATAAATTACACTGAATATATATGTAATGGTACTTTAATAGGCGTTCTTCATTGGTCCTATAAGTATTATCACAGTTAAGGTGGAAGCATTTCACATTTGTTTTATATAGCAGCTGTAAAAAGCTGCATCAAATTGGCATTCCTTTTCAGCTACTGCAAAACACCAAAACTTTTTCTCAACATTAATTATTCTGTGAAATAGTAACTTTAACTGAATAAGAACTTCAGTTTCTTTTCATCACATCAGTTGTGATTCATTGCCATAATGATGATACAGAGTACAAACACATCATACAGGATTTAGATTTTGTTAAAACTAGCTCTTTTCTTGAAAGGGGGAGACCAATGGCAGAACACAATTTAAATTATTTTATTGCAACTGAATTTGCAAGAGTTTTTAAGACTAAATATTAACTGTTACTTTACTATACATGTAACTGTACAAAACAACTTACTAACTTACATTTATTATGTTCACACTAAACTTAAACAATTAAGGAGTCAAATAACCCGTTGATTTATTTGAGGGCTTATAATTTTTCATCATATCAGCCAGCAAGCCAAACTTGCATATACTGGTTTTCCTCTTGCATAGATAGATAAGTTTCATTGTTGTATCTTGGCACTTGTATGCTGCAATGTAGAGGTTTGTGAAGTGAAAAGTACAATGTACATGAGGTGTTCATTAAATGCAGTCAAGTTTATCTGAAGATGGAATGGATTCCACTGTCTACTGCTCAGTTTTCTTGAGTTTGGCTTGTTAGGTTCCTCTTAATTTAGCCATTACTTGGAATGTGTATCTTGTTGTTGGTTGTGTCAGAACGGTCTTGTGCAGACATCCAATTTTTCAGTTAAATACATTTACATAGCAAGTGTTCAGAAGCAAATTTGCTTTGTCAGATCTCCAGATGTCCATGGGCATGAGCATTTACAACATGAACCCGGTACTGCTTTTATTTTACCTGTTTTGTAAACAGAAAAGAGAACAAAACATAATAAACAACAACATAATCATCATTAATTAGGGCAGTTTTTAGGTTACTAATGTGTTTTAAGTTTTTCCAACTAGTAGGTTTTTCCTCTGTCGTCCATTTTTTCTATTTCATTCATCGGTTTTAAGAGCTGCACTCTTTCCTCAGGAGGTGCAGGGTTAATAAAGATCACTTGTCTAGAGCATTTTCTCATTGGTAGCTGAATAATAATAATAATAATAATACTTTATTTATACACGTGACACCAAGGAGCTCCTAAGTGCTCGTTAAAACGTGTACGTGTGTATAAATATAAAACAATAATATTGTACAGAATATAAAAAGATAAAATTAATCAGTTGATTAATAAACACTACTTAAATACTAGCTACTAATAATCTATGTACAAGGTTAAACAACTTTAAAAATTTAAAAAGCTCTTCAAGTCACATGAGTATTAAGAGCACGCTTAAAAGATGCAGTGTCTTTGGACTCTCTAACCGTTGGATTCAACGCATTCCACAGTTTACTGACTAAAAAGGTAAAAGATCTATGCATGTACTCCAAGTTGAATGAGGGAAGTTCCAACCTGGTGCTGAGCCCACGTAAGTTATATTTAACATTCTTACGATTGAAAAACTTACTAATATAAGGTGCTCCGTGGCTATACAAGCACTTGTATAACATACATGTAACTAACGACTGGAATTGCCTGCGTTGTTCCAAAGACTTGATATTAACTATTTTTAGGAGGTCGTCGTATGAAACAGACTTCGGAAAGCCTAAGATACTTCTTAATAAATAGTAATTAGTGTTCTCCATTTTGGTAGTCTCAGCATTACCTATCCCCAGCAAAAGAGGGCTGCAATACTCAAGATGTGGGAGATCTCCGGTCTGCTCGGCAATAATCTTGATGCTCGGATGATCAACAAATTCTTCCATGACCTTACAATCACCATCGCTCTGAGCCACCTCCGAAAAATAGTTATTGAAAGTTTCTGCCACAGTCAATGAGTTGGTTATCACACGTTCGTTATCTGTTAAAACAATCTTTGAATGATTCTTTCCCCTGCTTGGCAACAAAGGTCTCATTTTCTTCCAAAACTCACCATGATGTTTGGAGTTCATCGAGGTCTCTATTCAAAACAACTTCATTCCTTTTCTTTTCAGCGACGTAACTTTGTTTCTCTGTTTCTTAAACTCCTCCCAGGAGGTCTTTGCTGGATTTTTTACATGCTGTTTAAACATACGATTTCTGCGAGAAATTTCACGTTGAATATCTGGAGTTATCCAGGGCAACTGGTCACCTCTTACCCGTTTTTTCTTTATTGGTGCATGTTTATCTAGCACCTCATTATACAACTTTGCCCAATGGTGCCATAGGTCATCAACATCATCATAGATGTATGTCGTACCCCAAGGGACATTACTCAGGTCATCCAAAAATTGGTCATTGTCAAATTGTCGCATACTTCTATACTGAATTACTTGTGCGTTAGGTCTTGGCAATTTATTCTTTTGCACCGCGTAGACGAGGTCATGGTCACTGACCCCCAGATGCAAATTCCCACACGTTGCATATCGTTCCCGGTGACTAGCAAGGATAACATCAAGTAAAGACATCGTTTTGTCAGTCACCCGCGTTGGTTCGTTTATTTGGATATGCAAACAAAACCTGTCGCAAAAGTCCTTAAGTGAGTTATTCTCTGCATCTTCACCGTTTTCTCTGACGAGCATATCTATATTAAAATCTCCAATCAATAAGATCTCTTGACGACTCTCGTACATAAGCTCAGCAGCTGATGAAAGCGACGATATGAAATCCGATATTTTGCAAAATTTCGGTGATCTATAGCAAGCACATACAATAAAGCGGGCTCTTCTTGAATCCATGACATCCAAACATATTGATTCGACTGAATCTGGTTGGTAGATCATCACGTACGAAGGCAATCAGGCCACCAGCTCCTTTCTTACGATCTCGTCGAATTGTACGATATCCCGGTTGTCGGAGAAAGTAGTCCGAGGTTGTGCCATCAAGTTTTGTCTCGGAAATAAAAAGAATGTCAAAAAAAATCCCTGTTCAGCATATTCTTGACTTCATAGAGCTTATTTAGTAAAGAATTGATGTTCAAATGAGCTATTTTCAAGTTGAACTTATAATAGCCTTTGACGTTCGTTAAGAACCAGTCAGTAGAGTCCTTTGCCGAGTTTACCACTACGTTCTCACCAGTAGGATTCAAATCACATTAATTCAACGGAGATAGACCATCCTCGGAGAAAAAACTTTCAGAGAACTGAGGTATCGTACAAGTAAAAAAAATCCAAGCCCCTTCCTTCCGATGGTGGAGGAATTCTTTTTTACTCATTCCCGTACATTTGTTATGAAACAATGCCGAACAGGATGAGCAGCGGACGCCATTTTGATTCTGTCTCATGGCTTTAGCACAACAAGCACACAGTGTTTTAGAGGAGCTGTGAAGACTTCCTTGCGGGCCAGGATTAGACTCAACATTCCCAGATAACTTCAACAATAAGAACTGAGTCGTGGCAGTACTATTCCCGTAGTATAGGGTTCTTTGTCCGAAATATGATCTCCTTCTACTTCGTGTGTATTGTTGACGATGAACGCTTAATGCCAAAATATCCGTGGGATGATGCCAGCTAAAACCATTAACTATGTCCTTGGATCCAGTACAAGTATAATATGTAGATGACAAGTACTTAGGTCCAAAAGCGAAGCCTTTGAAAACAGAACAAAGGATTAGTAGAAGCGCCCAAAGACACGTGCACGCCGCCATCTTCCCTTCCCCTATGTAAACTGCTTCCTGGGCACTTATTTCCACATTGTTTAAAAATTTGTTTCCAATGTCTCTTACTTGTTGCTTTATACTAGAATTTCCTTCTCTAGCTATGTGACATGCTCTTTGTAAAAGCTGACTCATTCCTTTTTGTGCTTTTGAAATGTATGACACAATATACACTGCACAAGCATATACATCTAGCACAAACTGGATATCCATATTTGCCCTCCAAGCACTTAGGCAGGCACTAGTGTTATAGTTATTAACTCTTAGTTCATTTGGATTTCTTTTCAAAAATATAGTTGGAGAGTTCAGACTTGATCGGATAGCAAGGCTGTAGTTTTGTTCAGTAATGCCTAGATTTACCAACAATTGATCAAAGGTTATGTCTTCCCCTTCCTTCATGTCATTAAATATTTAGTGATATTTTTCTATGTATCCTTGTGTTTGTTAATCTCTGTTTTAGACATTTCATCACCTAGAGGGTACAAAATACTTGTTGACTTCATAGGTGGTTGTGGAAAATTGAATATGCATTCAGCCTTCTACTTTTTACGACAAGTTTGGCGATGCCTATGAATTTGTCTAGTATTAACAAGATGTTCCAATTCAGAATTACAATCTGTTTTTTTACAAGTGATTATTTCATCAATAAATGATGTACATGTAACAGCATCATCTTCACATCCATACACTGGTGCATTTTCAAGCCAAATTAACATGTGGACATGAGGTGAGCCCCTCTGCTGATATTCAACTCTGTAAAACCAGTCTGCTGTTTTCCCTAAGGGAGCAGCACTACTCATTAAAAAGTGCCTTAAGTGGCAGTCCCGCTAAGAGCGGTCCTCTCGACTTCGCGACCATAAAATAATTTTCCTTTATTTTTTGTCCATGAAAAGGGTTTGGTACACGTGTCTAAAAATTGTTATAATTATTTTCCAGTTCTTTATTTTTGCGTCGCCACAAGCCAAAATTGAATTTGGGCCCAGCCGCCCGAACGGATAGCGATCGCAAGTGTAAATTTCACAGATTTTGGTAGGCGCGCTGCAACTGCAAACATCTAGCTCACCGAATTCTATTGTGATACAAGTTACACGGTGTATTTAGTTAGTTCACAGACAAAATATGGGAACTCAAAAAAACATCTTATGCATACCAGCGTGATTACAAGACACCCGTCTCTCAAGCCTTAATTTGCATATCAAAAATTTACCAAATTAAATGAAATCAATCTCAAACGTTTGATCTAAATCAGAATGAAAAACCACATCAGAGTAAAGTCTATACTCCAATGAACTGATTTATCACTTTAAACCCGCGGGTATCTCCTTCGCTTCTACCCACCAACAGTTCAAAGTTGACTAAAATCAGTGTGTTAATATAATTAAGAGCGCCTGTCTGGAAAATTCGATTTCTTTCATATTTTAATGTCCGATAGGCTAGGATACAACTAAAATCACTGTATAGTTTTTCGGTGAAATATCCTTTAGTTTAAAAGAAAAATGCAAATAACGAAAATTCGTTAAAATCGTTATTTGAAGCTCTAAATTATTGCACGGGTTTGAGAGCCTCGCGCGCAAAAACAAATCATTCTACCGCCTTTAAATCACTCAAATCTTTTTTTACAATCTCTAAATATCTGTTGGAATGATTTTACGGAATGTGGCGTTGTTCTTTGCATACGAAAAAATTTAATTTCAAAGGCATACAATTCACTACAATAAAAGTACTTCGTGGATGAAATTAATTTTCAGCATGTGCGAAACCTTCAAATCGACTAAGCTTTCGGTGGTTGAATTGTAGAAGGATGATCTATAGATTCCGGTGAAAATTTCTTTGGGCAAATGTTTAAGAGCGACGCGATAGCGTCTCAAAGTTCGTAAAAAAATGCAAATATTTGACCTTCGGCGGGAAACTTTGAAGTTGCTGGTCAAACAAAAATTTTTGGTCCGTGTCCATATCAGGTTAAAATAGGCACTGAGAAAAACATTTCCAAATGTTCTAACCTTATAATATTCTGTAAAAGACTGGTCCAAGGGCCATTGAAGCAAGATTCTTTGGTCGTTCGTCGCTCTTTTTTTTATCCCTGCTGCCTGCTGTTGGTAACGGCCGATGTACACCGCCGACCGGTTGGCTCAGTTGGTAGAGTGCCGGACTACCGTGCGGGAGGTCATGGGTTCAATCCCCGGCCGGACCAACACTCAGGGTCTTTAAATAACTGAGGAGAAAGTGCTGCCTTTGTAATGACATCTGCAAATTGTTAGACTTTCTAGTCTTCTCGGATAAGGACGATAAACCGGAGGTCCCGTCTCACAACACTTCAATGTTCATAACCTTGTGGGACGTTAAAGAACCCACACACTAATCGGAAAGAGTAGGGCATGGAGTTCCCGGTGTGCTGGTCTGGTCTTTCTGCTATT